>JBAWJQ010000395.1:0-465589 GCA_037783105.1 Bactrocera zonata | reverse complement strand
ATACTCCTTTGTGTTAACTTATTCTATTCATTAGCGTTAGGCTTGATTTCTTTCATCTTTCATAACCGAAAATATAATAATATCTTACAAAATCATTGTAGTTGCTTTCACATATAAATTGTTTGAATCAATCCCTTCAACTGCATCAATTTAGGTCTGTTTTCGTGTTTTTTTCTATGAGCTGAGTTTTTATTATTCACATTTCACTAACAAAGTTAGTCACTCATAAGAGTTGCTATGCTCCAGAGTAAACTGGTAACCAATAAAATAAAAACTAACCGAAGCGTCTGTATATTCTCAAAATATATTCAAAATTTAATTAAGTACTCATAAAAATGGTCTTATGTAAAAATTTCTTCTAATTATTCGCAATAACCCAGTCGACTTGTTTTTTGATTTGATTTATTTATAATTCCTTCATACTTACATATATATTTTGTAGAATATTTTTTCGCAGCCAAACCAAAAAGCTTTGAGTCTCACTAGAAATTGTAAGCATTGATGAAAAAAGCCAACAAGAATATTGGAGTAGTGTAGAAAGCGCCATAGAAAAGTTAATGAATTTGCCTGAATGCATTTGTGAAAAGTAATTCGTAGCACCTTTTTATTCAAATCGCCTTAAACATTTCTCCTTTCGCAGTTTTGCTTTCTCTTGTGCACTTTTAGCTTTTTGCAAGCCATGCCAAATGAGCGGGAGCTGCTGAATTAGCACACTTTGTTGGAATAAAATGGATGAATATTTAAAAAGCGAGAAAAACCTATTTACAAAACGAAAAAAAAAGAATCATATAATAAAGTGGTTTTAGAAAGCAGGGCTGGCAATATAAATTTTTGAATAAAAAATATGAAATAATACATTTATACTTTTCGCAATTCTCCCAGGTAATCATTTCTACTTAAAATAGGGAGTAAGAGTTGAATGGAATTGCTTTCAAAATTTGTCTGCTTCTCGTTAGACGGTACATATAGAAGAACAATTCGAATCATAAATATATTAAAGAGATTCTTGAATGTACTTTTCCGACTACAGGAGTATTAGTTTAGATTAGCTTATGTTAGCAATTTGTAACAGTCTAGTATGATAATTGCATTCTTCATTTATTGTCAAAAATGTAAAAGTAAATTCTGTTTGATCGGTCAGTTTGGCAGAAATCGCTTTTGCTCTTCTTTTGCAGTGATCAAACCATGAAAATCTTGCATACGTTTTACAGATCTTTCAGCTGTATCATTAACTGCCGTTAAAGAAAGACTTTCCTTTTCGCCTCTGAATAGAATTTATTGCATTCCTACTTATTATACAAATCATCAGACATATCTTCTTTTGATGAAATATATATATCTCTTCCCAGAATCATATAAACTCTCTCTTTGGAAATTCACTATAATGATCGTTTTGGTTTGTTCATTAGCTTTATCATCAAAGATATGTGATAAAACGGCAATTTCTTCTGACAAGTACCAAAGATTTTGACTAAACTTGCTCAGGGCTGCTTTAGAGATCAATTTGTCAACAGTTTCATATTCCTTAAAAAGCACAAACCAAGCCATGGTTTTACATACAAGTATAAAACCGCAATGAATAAACATTAATTTTGAACTGAGATTGCAACAAATATATCTTTAAATAGCAAATAGCTCCAGTCATCCACCTTGCTTGATGCATCACTCCAGGAAATCTAATTTTAATTTTTCTTTACTGTCTCCTCCTAAGAAAATAATAGATGGTTCAATTAGTTCCCGATATTCGTCACGTATAATGTTTTTTTCAGTTAAGGTAAAAATGTATTTCCGAATGTTTTAGAGACAAATTAACAAAATTAAGATTTAAGTGATAGAAATTTAAAACAGCGAAAAATAACGGACACCCTAATGTACATACATACATATGTATATCGTCACTTAAAATGCAAAATAACGTAATATTACTTTTAAAAAGTTTACAGGTGAAGGAAAACAATATAATGGAAGGTTTGGTTGAAACAAAATTTGAGTTTTGGTTATGAAATGGTTATACGTTAGCTTTATCTGACAGCTAAAGCTGAAAATTATATGTAATATGATATAGTGAGTAGCATATATGTGTATGTCCATCAAAAACTGAAATCGTTTTATTGACCATGTTTACCTTTCTTAGTGTGGTACAGTTTTTGAACAAATAGGATATGTATATATTAAGAATGAAACATTCCTATTTCATTCAGTCCGAAAAGTTTACAGACATTCTTCTTATTTAAGTGGAGTATTCTGGGAGTGGACAGTTTTCATAAATGAATAAAACAAATACAGTGATCAACTGTCACTTGATAGTAAGGAAGTTAGAAGAAGCGTCTTTATATTAATTATTATATACATACATATATAAAGACGTCCGTCGACGCTCACACATTTATGAACACCAATCAGTCACGAATATATATGAAAATGTCAAAACTTTCTGCTTGACTTGTTTTACTTTCCGACACTTCATATTTCATCAATTGTTATAGTTCTTGAATCCCAGCTGCACCGAATTACGCAACTGCTGTTAATTTTAATTTTATATTTTGCTTTCAAAATTATTGAGAATTGTTAGGAAAAATTTTAGTTTACTAATTTATGTTTAGCTGAGCGGGAAGCTCAAAATTTGTTCTAAGAAAGAAATGAGGGGCCTTAGAAATTTTCTCCCCAACAATTATATCTGTTAAACAGGCTTCGTATTTTTTGACATTCGGATCGGGACTTCATGTTAACTATATGAGCGTACTAATTGAAATATGGTCGATCCAGCTTACCCTTGGGGTTCACTCAAAGTAATTAACCGTGTTATAGAATATTAAATTTCTTCACGTTTTTGGCGGTGATCTCCTGCACTTTATGGCACAACTTTGGCAGAGGCTGTTATGTGTAACCATCCTTCATTTTAAAACCCCTCTGAGCCAGCTATGTACCTATACACAAGCAAATAAAATATTGCATCCGCACAATATAAAATATGGTGGCAGCTTTTTCGCACGTCAAGCGATGCAAACCGTTAAATGCCCACAACTTAGCTAACCTAAATCCAGCGATTGCTAATACGTGCTTTACAACGCTCAACACGCCAGTCCACGCCACAAAACGCCAACCCGCAAGAGGAGTGCGAGGTCCGAGTAAAACCAAAATGCCAGCAAAAGCCACTGAAGAGTGAAAATAAAATAAATATATTGCAAATCCCATGCGAAAAAAGTGCCAACAAAAACAACAATTAGCATGCATGTTGTGCAAAGCGTTGCCATACTTTCATATCGAAATATGAAAAGTAAAAATAAAATATGGGCGCTCAGTGAGAGGTTAGGGGTGGGCCGGTTACGAACGCTAGTAAAAGCAAAAATAACAAAAAAGTTAAATTCAAAGAAAAATATGATATAATATATTTTCTTGCCAAAAATCCAGCTCACTGCCACAACAATAACCAACCGACAGCGTAGCTGCTGGCCGCAACAATAAAAACTGGGATTACAAAAGTCAACAAGGTGGCAAGTGGGCCCTGGGCGGCGAGTGTGGGCGACGTAAATGCAAGCGAAAATTGCTGTGATGGACGCAAAGCTACAACAATAAACGCAAAAAATTATGCCGTCCTCCCGGTGTTTGTTGTAGAACGCCCAGCTGTTGGCTAGTTGAAAAACATCAGAAAGTTAAAAGCGCATATTTAGTAAAATGAACAATGCAGCTGCTGAACCCCTCCCCCAACAGTGCACGGGCAAACGCTCTGCCGCCCTCTACCACTGGCCAACCGATGTGTATGTAAAAATATATATATATATAGTATATACGTAGCTATGTATGTGGATATGACTGTGACATTTTTTCGCGCCTTTGTCTACGCTGCTCTTTCGCTCCCAATGAATATTTATGCTTGACACTACAACAGTGCCGTTAAGCCCAACCACAAGCCAGATATGGGTAAATATATAAGTATATCTACGAAATATATATACATTCATATATAATAGAAAAAGGAAGTATATAAGCATGAAAATGCATAGGCAATAAAGCAAAATTCGGTTAATACCAAATATGATAATAAAATATGGCAAGGAAGTGGCTTCGGAAAAGCCACGAGAGCAAAAAATATTATTTAACTTGTGTTTAAAATTCTCGAAAAGATTTTTTAATTTAACCAACTCCAAGGAATTATGAAAAGAACTTCTAAAGATAATTTGACCAAGAGTACGAACCTAACAGAGCGTCCTAAAGGAACTTTCTTAAGAACCGCTTAAACTCAACAATGTTATGTTGAACTGCTTCATTACTATTCTCAATGTCAAATGTCATTGCCTACAGCAGAGGCTGAGTTATGAATTACAATAACCGTTTCATACTCGAAATGTTGAACCGAAGAACCGAACATTTTTATTTGTTTATGGTTATGTTTCGTATTCGTAATCGGAACTATTTCCATTTCCATTTGGAAATAATAGTAGTGTTTTAAAGGTTTAGTAACAAAACCTGAACGGTGCGTGATAGATAATCAAAATAATACTCTAGTCTATCAAGGCCTCTGAGATTAAATTGGCATTATACCTAAGAACCAATGAGCAAGATTGCGGAGTCGGGTAAGGGACAAGTTTCACTTGTGGTTTTGCCTTCTACAGTATCGCTGCATCCTGTATTTCTTTGTAATACTAATATATCTTTAGTATACAATTATTATATCTAAATAATAAAAGGTTCTATTTGTTTCGGAATTTTGTAGTCCTTACTAAATGAAGTGAGTATCATTCTTTGGAGTATTTGGAAGGCAAATAATAGAAGTGGAAATTGTGATAAGGCTTTCATTAACTACAAATGCTGTTAGCAAATGTTTCTTTGATAGGAAGAATCTCAGCTTCTCTAAAATATTTGATCGACCTGTGAGTACTTGCTGAATATAAAAATTGTACATCTAAGATCCCTCCCACAATCAAAATAAAGTTCTTCAAACTCACTAGCCTTCCACACAAATCGAACTCTGTTACAAAATAAAAGGGACTTAAATCTATCAATGACACTTATACGTGTTGCTTGTTAAATGAAATGGAATTTATGGTACAGATGTCACTTGCCAACTTTACTAATTTTAAATTTGACGACTAGAGAAACCAACGACATTTCGCAGATGGTTGAAAATTCATACTTAAACAGAAATTATGCAAAATTTCATCAGAAGAATATGAGTTTGAAAAATTTTCCCGAAATTGGAAGCGGAAGCGACCGCGTTTCAGCCATAATTGGAGCCATTATGCTCTTCAATGATCTCCTTTCCCAAGTCACATTGCCGGCTGAGTCCGAGTTACATATATAAACAAATCGATTATAATAAAGTGTTTGTAGAGTCTGAGCCTGAGTTCAATGACTCAAAATTTTGATACGGCTAGCTGTAAACGATTCCTTCATTTTCACAAGAAAGTTGTTTCTTGGCTCTTTTAAGAAGACTTTGCTTCATATATTGTTAAGGTGGCATGTCTGTACACATATAAAAAATTATAACAGAAATATCGGACGAGACAACTTCTTTGGCCGGACAAAATCCTAACTCGTTCGAGTTTTGTAGCCCCAACTGTCTGTGGCTACTGACAATACTGAAAACAACAATTTACGTATAAATATCAGATTCCGAAAATCATAGCGTTTTAAATCACTGACTTGAAATAAATAATGGATGGATTCGCATTCTAGTTAATGAACCCTTACTTAAAATCACTTTTGTCGTTAATAATTCACTCCGGTACACATTCTGCACACATGAATGCATAAAAGCTAAGGGCGTCAACTTATTGCATGCCATAATGCTCATGCACCAACACACATATGTATACGGAGGGTACAATCGTAGATGGCCAGCACTGCGTATGAGTGATATATACAGTTGACTATGACAAAATAGAAAGGGCTGGACAACTATTTGAATGAATGCAGGCAATGGAGCGTAACGCAGTCAAAACATGAAGGTCCACACACCGACACACATATACATACACAATCAAATGTGCATACATTTATGTAGAAGCCTCACTATTTATGAAGGCCGCACTGATTTGGTGAACAGTGGGTGTTAGTGCGCACAACTTGGCTCGGACACAAGCTTTGGCACGCCAGCGGGTGTCGACGGCAGTGGGTCAGCAGCTGTTGTCAGTGCAACCGACAATTATACACCCACAACAATTTTGTTGCATTTTGCATGGCATATGCCTCTGCGTATTCATGCGGGCGCGGGGTAGGTGCAGTTGGTGGGAACAGGAAACGCTGCAACGTAGTCCACATGTGCCTATAAGTGTGCATGTGTGTGTTTGTGTATTGCTGCTGCTCGCCTTCGGCAATGCTGTTTTGGTCACTCTAATAGCCGACAATTACAGTGCATTTTGTAAAACGAACCTCCACAAAAACGCACAAAAGCGATTGACGATAGTAACGCTGATGGCGATACACAAACGTGCAGCAGCAACAAAACAACAGCAGCGGTAGCGGCGGCGGTGGCGGCGGCGACAGGGGTGGCCCGCTGTGACGATGATGGAGTGAACGATGACGATGCCAATAACTATGGACATTGTTGATGATGGTGTCGATAAGCGCGGCACGGAGCACAAAGATGATCGCAGGTCATGCAAACTTCTGACTACAAACGCAACAACAACAACAGCAAGAAACTAGAGCTCATATGTAAGTAAGCATTCAGCAAAGTGCACTGCCAAATTGACGGGCAGTGAATCGCGTGTGACTTTTTTGCTTTTTTGTTCTATTTGTCTCCAAAGTGTGCTTGTAGGCAGAAGGGGTGCAAGGCGCTTGCCGTTGTTGTTGCAGCAACATGCCAATGTGCACAACAGATGCCATCAATGAAATTCCGACAGTAAAAGCTACAAGTTGACGCCGCACGAAATAGTGGCACTGGCACGAACGCTCACACACACACACACATGCAACCATTGAAGTTCACACACATGACTAGCACTTTTACTGACATTGTTGTTGCTATCGTGTGGCATACAATGTTTGTATGCTTAGCCTGGAGCCAATGTGGCAGCAGCATTCCTGCACCGAGCGAGGGGCTGAGGTGTGCCACTGACACTGGCAGCAACGACTAACTGACCTCCGTCACCTTGTGCTTTCTGGCAATCATTCTTCATTTCGCCTGTGCTAGTGCTGCTGTTGTTGATGAAATTTATTTGCTTTTATTAATTGATCACCATTACATGCATGAGGGTGCAGCACTTACTTGCTAGTTGTTGCCATTTCCGTCATTGTTCTTGTTCAATCGCTTTTTGTGTTTCATTTTAATGACTTTGCGGCATTCCATTCGTTGGCACTCGGCTGCATAGTGCTTGTTGTTGCGGGTTTTGTTGCTATTGCAGCAGTTTGAGCGATTGTTGCGTTTATCGTAATAGCAGTGCCATGCACTAAATTGTTTTTATTGCACTAAATTGTGCAAAGTTGTCGCTTTTATGGCCAATCATTTAATTCAATAAATGCAACACAGATTTGCCGTTTCATTCATTGTGGCCCAACTAGTTACCATAGCCTTACAGTGCTTTACATACAATTTTTAATTTACATCGAGGTGCCGATATTTGCCGAGCTAGTGGTAGGGGTGCGGAAAATTTTTGTGTTTTCGAATCGAATTTTTTTAGCAAATGAATTAAGTTTAAAGAGGACGTCATAAGTTCATGGCATGTGTGAACTTTAAATGTTTTTAAAAGGTGAACGAACCACACTCGAATAATTTTCCTGCAGATTTTCCATTATAATTCCCAGGTCACGGTTATTTTCGGAACATACAAAGAATATATTTCTTATTTCAGTAACTAAATAAGTTGGAAATGTTTGAGAAAAAGTCAACCAAAATGCCAAACCAAAACTTAGTGCCATTAGTGTTCGGATATTTGGTAACAAATGTTAGAAGGCGGTTCAATTTTCTCGTCATTCTATTCGAATTTAAATAAGAAATTTCCCTATACCATTCACACTGGTTGAAGTTTATGATATCTTAAAAATGTTGCGAGAGGTTTGTTATGCTTTTAACTTTATAATTTGGCAGTAAAATTAGCAAAAGTGTAGAGGGTATAAAGGAACACTTGTTCTTAAAACAGATATGACCGATAGTAGCAAACGTGGAACAATCGGCCACATCGAAATGCTGACTGCTTCCTTAGCGCTTTAACGTTGAAAATCCAGAGCTTAAGTTTCCAATTAGATAACTTAGTGGTGTAAAATCAAGCTTCTCTTATTGGTCTAAGCAGAAGTTGTCGTTTTTATATTAAATACCTTTAAACAATGTTTACCACTTTGAAACCGGTGTTAAACGATCGTATTGGTTATTAGCCATTTGGATTTGATATTTGAAATTTGTAAAAACTGAAATTATTAAAGAAGAGAATGAAAGATAAAGCTACAGCTGAAAACGTTTGCTTAGGATAAAACTTCCCTTTAGTAATTCGTCAAAAAATTTTCAGTGGTTTGGAAACAATTGGAAATCACCCTGAGAAACTACCACAAATACAGTGGTGGACTAATAAACAAAAAGAACTTAAGGCTTTGGAGCTGACTTCTCTCGATGTAAATAGCAACATATTATCCCCAAAAAACTGTGGTCACCCTATTAGACAGTAATCGCCGTCCATCACATGGTCTCTTGATTGTTCTGTTATCTCCGTGACAGCTGTTTAGGAGTATCTTGTCAAAGCTGACACGCGACAATATTGAGACTCGTTAAATTAAGTTCTAAGAGATCTTGGATTTCACTCAACTTCTCACCTAAATGTAGTAATAAATAAAACTAAATCCTCAAACACACTCTTTCTTCAAAATAAAGTTGCTGCTGAAATGCATCAATAGCCCTCTACGAGAAAGTACCGCATGAAACAACAACAGGAGATAAGAGTTTTCTATCATGTTTGATGTGCGGGCTTCTTAAAAGTTAGTGAAAGTAACAAACACCCGAACAATTGAAGAAATCAATGAACTTGCGATAAAAGTTATCATTTCTCAATTTCTAAACTTTGTTCGGACGGTATTCCTTAAGGATTACAGATTCATCCTTTTTTCGGAAAGCTGGGACAAAAAGTGAAAATCTCAAATACATCTAAAAAAATACACATACAATTGGTAATAATGAGTAAAATATTCTTAACTCTTACATTTTGTCTAGTCAATTGAGGTCAAAGCCTTTCCTTATTTATAACTCCAACTTTTGCATTTTGTCCCATTTTATTATTTTACCAAATATTTAGCTGCAAATACATACATACATACAAATATATTGCATTTATAGATTTTGAAATGCAGAGCATTATAAATACAACACCTCAATATTCACTTATATACTACAAGTAGTATTGGTTTATCAAAATTAATACAAATTTATCTACCAAATGTGAAACTCTATATAAAATGACAAATACGTGCTCATTTCACGATGTGTTGGATCCCCGTACCAGTAAATTATATTCCTTATGGAAGTTCAAATAATAAATTTTACATAATCGCATTAACAACTCTCCACCTCGACCGAGACGGAAGAAACGAGGAAGGACCACATTACATCCGACTTTATTTCAAGCGTAATAACCTACATACTATATGTACATACATATGTATATTGCTCGCTTTGGTAAACAAATCTTACTGAACAATAAATTCCACATCGCTTTTAGTGTCATTCCAAATATTACTTACAATTCATGTGATATATGTACGTATTCGAACACTTTTACATTCGCCATAAATTCATGCAATTATTTTCGAATTTTCAACAAATGGCGTTCAAAGAATTTATTGACGATTCTCACATTGCCGTTAAAACTCACCGGAGACGATTTCAATTGCATTGCACACGGCGACTGCCTCCCTGTGTTGCGGGTCCAGCAATGACACACCGATAAAAGGAAACCTAAACCGGCTTCAAAACACCACATACACATATTCACACACAGTGGCAACATCAAAATGTTAGAAGTTAGTCGGATTGTGTCAACGTTAAGCTGAAAGCCAAAAACAAAAGCAGAAAGCACAGAAATGCCTTTATTATCCATTCGCATAAAGTGCGAACGTGATTTGGGCGCATCGAGTTCCAATCTGCGACAGTTCGCGTACCGACGATTGTCGTTCATTCCAGACGTGGAACTCCGTTCAAATACGGAACTTGTATAATTTACACAGTCCGGGCACTCTGGGTGTGCATTTGTATGTGGAGTCTGTGTGCGTGTCGTGTTACAGAGACCCAGGTGAGCTTAACGACAACACGTATTATTAAAATGCGGCTAACGTTGCATGCCACATAGATATTTATACACATACATACTCATACGAGTATATTATTACGACATATATGTGGCACAAATATTAAGGACATTCAACCAGGCGGTGCTGTAAACGCCAGCCTGCACATTAAATTTGTTTATTGTAAATATGTTAGCTCTATTAACGCTTGGTATGTGGTGGAGCTGAGCTGATACTTGGCGGCGAAAAGTGTCTGCAAACACCATTATTCCATTATATATGCATTTATGTGTGTGGGGGCGTGAGTGTGACTGTGCGTGCACGAGTGCAGCTCCATAAGTAGGTTATCTATAAGCAAACGGCATTCGATGGACCAGAAGATATGGGCTATTGAAAATTCGTGTGAATACAAAAGAGTAAAAATCCATTTGCCATGCTCTCACCTCGTTCAAGTCGTCACCGCTTTATCGCTTCTTTGTCGCCGCCACCATTGAATTTGTCTCATATAGCTTTTATTGTTGTCTCAGTTGTTTTGGTTGTTGTAACTCATCCATTAACACGGATTATCCTGTGTTTAGCGTAAGTCTTCTCAAGAGTTTTCTCTTAAACTTTTGCTCGATTTTACCCCATTCTCCATGCATCTCTGGAATGACGTGTGTGCTACACACATTATTTGTGTTGCTAGCTTCAAGGTGCCAGTGTATGGGCGACAATATTTTTGTGCGGCCGAAATCGATATACTATTCAATAACGAGAATATCCGTTTTTACATTGATTGCTCAAAGTAGCTTTGTTTGAAGCGTTATACGAACCAAACTCTCGCCTGCGCACAGTGGACGAAATGACCAATTCGACACGAATTAATTAATATACTCAGAAAGAATAATCTCCGTTCTGTTGTTTTAATAGTTAAAAATAAGAGAAAATCTTAGTTAACCTTAAAAAAAAAAAACAACAATATGATAAAAAAAAAAAAAATAAATAAATAAATAAAAAAAATAAAAAAAGAAGAAGAAATTTAATATTTCTTTTTGCAAAATTTTGATGATTACGAAGATATTGGTGAAACCAATCTTTATGCCCGCTTTCAGTCTCACCTTTGACAATATCCCAGTTCGAAATGAGAAAATCTAATTTTGCGGACCGATGATCGTATGCATCACCATTGATATGTGTGAACGAATATGTCCGCCGTTTTCCCTGTATAAATGCGAAAAGCTTTCCATCAGGCAAGCTGTAACGCGCAAAATTACGCTAGAATCAATGTCCTTAAGTAATTGGGAAGCACTTCTCTTTAAATTCTTGACGATGGCGCCCACCACCAACCCTTTACAGGGATTTACATTTAACTTTCGGACTGGGGGCCGTCTGCTCACAAAATTACCCATTTTCATTTTTATATTATTCATTTCATCGGCTTGGTATTTATGAATTTCTTCACCAATAAATTCATTAAAAACATAGTTTTGAATTGCACAAAATTTTTTGGAACGAAGTTCCTTACGGCAGGCTTGCAGAAGATAGGATTTTGCTGCGGGAGCTAACTGAAAAAAAAGTGATAGTAAAAACCGTAAGAAATAACCCGTAAGAAATATCCGTAAGAAATAACCCGTAAGAAATAACCCGTATCATCGCTAGTTATAGCCTACTTTTAGGTCTTGCTCTATTATAGCTCTATTATGTCATTTGTAATAACAATTGATAATTTAAAACAAAAAAATATTTACCAATTTTTACTTATTTTTTGCATAAAAAAAATTTCACTTTGAACAAAATATTAAAATTTCATTGAAGTGAAAGGTATTAGTATGGCCACAACTATATTGTGTACATGCAAAATGGACAGCTGTGTTGTCTTGTGTACATGCCGGCCATGCTGCACTAAATACATACGTTTATGGGGAGTTGAATTGTTGCATATTTTTTGGCTCAGGCTTTGAGGAAATAACCCGTAAGAAAAAGACTGTAAAATCGCTAGTTATAGCCTACCTTTAGGTTTTGCAAAATAATTAGGCATGAAAATCTGTAACATTATTGTGTATGCAAATTAGTTTTGAGTGAAGTGCGGAACACATAGAGCGCGACAGGCTGCAAACTACATCTGCCAAATATTAAAATACAGACGTTCTTATGGACACTGTTATTTTGACAGTTGCACGACTACACGACTGCAGGCCGACAGTTGTCGTTCCCGCTAACTTGAATATTTCCTATATTTGCCAACGGCAGTAGGACGACAGTAGAATGGAAGATAGAAAGAGGAGGTAGAGTGGTGATGTCACCTAATATGTAAAATGTAAAATTATTCACAGGTCTAACAAACTTGACGCTATTTTACAAATAAAAGCATAAAATAGCTCTATTATATTATTTGTAATAACAATTTATAGTTTAAAACAAAAAAATATTTACCAATTTTTATTTAGATATAATTTGAATTATTTTTTTATTTTACGTAATTCATTATTTCTTAAAATACTAAATTTTCTTAATACTTATCTGTACTTAAATAACAACTAATCAGGGAAATTTGAGAGAAAAATCAGGACAACCTACATAAAATAAAATTAAGCACAATTTTTTTTTGCAAATTGTATCGATTCTACATTATCCGAAGGAACTTCGTTCCTGCCTGGTGTCCCACGACAGCGCATTTCTTGTTTTTGGTATTTTTTCACTGGAAAATCTTTAAATTTTGAGAAATCTAGAAATTTATATCACACACACAATCACTAACTCGGATCCGCTCTGAATGAAATATACAATAGTAGTGGACACATTTTTGGAGGATGGAGTCATGTGTAGAAGTTCACGCCAGTGAGGAAAGTTCTCTGATCGCCATTCACTTGGGAGTGGCCAGAAACGATTCTTTTACATATGACTCAAGCAGCTCACGACTTCTGGTCTTTGACCAAGTATCCTCTAGGTAGCCTAAGAACATCCGTTTGAAGGCGAGCTAAAGTGAGAAGGCGAAACATCCTCCGCATAGGGTTGTGTGCTGGATTTGGGACCCGCCACGTAAAAAAACACCCCCAATGATACAACATGGATACCTTAAGCATGACCTGGAGCCCGGAATTGAGAAAGGGCCGCCCAGCTGGTTGATGTCCTCACGAAAACAAGGCTGTCGTCCAAGAAATGCGATGGACGGGACAAGGACAGAGACGAGTAAGCTTGTGGCATTACAGTGCCCATATAGGAGCGCAAGTTTGGTGTTGGATTCGTGGGGAGAGACTCCGTCGAGTACTATCATTCATTCCGGTGAATGAACATCTAGCCACAATCCGCATCAAGGCGGGGTTCTTCAACATATTGCTGATTTGCGCCCACGCCCCGATGGAAGAGAATTACGATGTGACCAATGATGCCATCTATGAGCGCCTGGAGCTGTCCCCGCTAAGATGTCAAAATCGTGCTTGGCTTCTTTAACGCCAGGATGGGTAAAGAAGGTATGTTTCGCAGTACAGTCGGTAAATTCAGCTTCCACGACGGAACATCCCCAAATGGGTTGAGGCTGATCGACTTCACCGGGACCCGAAATATGGTTATCTGTAGTACTAGATTCCAGCACAAGAACATGCATCAAGCTACCTGGCTGTCTCCAGATCGAAAAGCCACCAACAAGATCGGTTATTCTGTGATCGACGGAAGACATGTCTCCAGTGTTCTAGTCGTGCGTACAGCTCGGTATAAGGGAACTGTGGGACGGAATTTAAACTCCTTACGTACAGCTGCAACCGAAACCACTGGTTTTCATAAAGTGCAAAAGAACAGCTGGTACGACGAAGAGTGCCGTGTCGCAGCGGAGGGAAAACAGGCTGCCTACCTCGCAACGTTACGATCGACCGCAACACGTGCAGGATAGGATAGATACCGAGAGTTGAAGAGGGAAGCGAGACGCATTTGCAGAAAGCCGACAGGGGTAATGCTCGAAAATTCTACGAAAAAATGCGGCGGCTTACAAAATGTTTCAAGACCGGAGCGTACACGGCGGCGAAGAACTGATGACGAGCATGCATAAGCGTCTTTGTAAAATATGGTCGGACGAAAGCATGCCCAACGATTGGAATTTAAGAGTCCTATGCCCAATCCATAAAAAGGGAGACCCCACAATCTGCGCCAACTACCGTGGGATAAGCCTACTCAACGTCAGGATTGAAAAGGACCTCTCCGAGCCGTTGGATACCAAACGAGGTTTCAGACAAGGCGACTCCCTATCGCGCGACTTCTTCAATCTGCTGCTGGAGAAAATAGTTCGAGCTACAGAACTTAATCGAACAGGTACATTCTTTTATAAGAGTGTACAGCTGCTGGCGTATGCCTGATATTGATACCATCGGCCTCAACACCCGCAATTAAGAAGCAATGTTCTCTCTCGGCGAACAAAAACCGAACGCTATAAGTCACTCATAATTCCCGTCCTGCTATATGGTGCAGAGGTTTGGACGATGACAACAACCGATGAGTCGACGGTACGAGTTTTCGAGAGAAAGGTTCTGCGAAAGATTTATAATCCTTTGTGCATCGGCCACGGCGAATATCGCATTCGATGAAACGATGAGCTGTACGAGATATACGACGACATTGACATAGTTCAGCGAATTAAAAGACAGCGGCTACGCTGGCTAGGTCATGTTGTCCGGATGGATGAAAACACTCCAGCTCTGAAAGTATTCGACGCAGTACCCGCCGCGGGAAGCAGAGGAAGAGGAAGATCTCCACTCCATTGGAAGGACCAAGAGGAGAAGGACCTGGCTTCGCTTGGAATGTCCAATTGGCGCCACGTAGCGAAAAGAAGAAACAACTAGCGCGCGGTTGTTAATGCGGATATAATCGCGTAAGCGGTATCTACGCCAATAAAGAAGAGAAGAAGAAGAGTGGAAACATTTTTCGAAGCCGAAGCATTACGAGCCAATGAAATTTACTTTTTTCACTTCAAACTGCTTAAAATCTATAAGACAACTACAGAGAACTAGAGTAAACTACGCTGAAATTGTGTTTTTACTTATTTTAGAGAAGAAAGAATACACATTCGTTTAATCGGATTTTTCACATAAGTCAAAAAGAAATTTGAAAAAGTCCTTTCGTGCAATAATACTTTTTCATATACTTATACTTATATATATGCTTATACTTATGCTTATATTTATACTTATAATTATATCGTTCACTGAAATCGGAAATCCTTATTGTGATTATACGAGGATAAAAAGCTGTTGGACATCAATCCCGTGGTGCCATTAGAAAAATAAAGATTTGACCAATTTACTCTCTATTACTCCTATTAGTAATTGTTACTCTTTTCTCTAGTCTTCTTTGTCAATGCATTTTTTACAGATCATTAAGATGCTTCCAATACGGCATATTCCCATTCACTCCAAATTAAACCTATTTTAATATTCTGATTAAAAAACTTTGCAAATAATCTCATATATCATACACTTGTGAAAAGTGCTCAGGAAGCCTCTTCAACAAATAAAAAAAGATTTGTATAGAAGAATCAATCAGTCAGTCAGTGAGTTTAAAAGAAAGAACCTCCGAAACTAGTTTATGGTAATCTTAACTTGGCGAAAAATTCGAGATGGGCTATTTTTAAACACACCACTAAGTAGATAATTAAAAAGGTGCAGGTGGTTAACTTGTTGTAGGGATAATAAAATTAATACTTACGTGTTGATTTTAGATAGTTTATATAATATCTGAGAGAAGTAGAAAAAAAAACTATTTAGAAATAATAAAAAAATTCTAAAACCTAACGAAATTCTGTATTTGTTATGTTTTATGGTCTGACTCACCTCCTAAATACGTTGAGCAAAATACATTGATTTTTAAAAAGTAAAATTTCTCAGCTCTAATCGTAAACGATTTTTCCAGTGTATAATTAAATAAAAGATGAAAATTATTCTAGCACGGAAGTGGGTCGAAAGGTCGTCAGCACTAACATACATATGTAACATAAGCTTGGTGTGTGTGGCATTTGTGCGCCTTAGTTCAAAGTTGCGTATTAAAATATCAGTGATGTCGACGTTGACATAAGTTTGTGCTACAACGTCCTTACTTATATATTTGTATATACATACATAGTATACTACAAGCCACATTATCGATTAAGGATTATGATAATGATTGTGTGCTTAAGTTGTAATTGCACAATGCCAGTCAGACAGTCATAGAGTTAAGCATCTACCAGCATGAGGTCTGTTACTCTGGCTGACTGTACACACATACAGACACACATACTTGTAATGAAGGACATAAAATATATGTGTTATTTGATTTAAAGGACCGCAGAAATTCTTTTATACACATCTATGTGTATTGAAGTTAGATTTTTCTTACAAGTTCACAGTGAATACATGTTCTTTATATGTATATATAAGTATGTGTTCAAGTATTTTTGTTAGACTGATTATTTTCTTTTTTCTTGGCAATCAATGCATGGTTTACTATTCGTTAATCAGTGGGTATCAGGTTCAGCTTCCGAAATATCAATGTCTGTTCCGCATCCAAGGCAGGCGGCAAAGTCGATATTACGAGCGCGGAACTGGATTTTTTCTTGATGGACATGCAAAATTGGTGTGAATGCTTTTATCACACTTAGTAGTCTTATTTTTATTACTATCGTGAAAAAAGTTTTAAACTCGAAAAGTAATTTGTTTGTATATATGCCTTGTGTACAATTATTATAAATAAGCTTTTATATCTTGAACAAGGTATGTTTGCCACGAAGTTTCTAGCACGTCGAAGAAAAATGGGAGACACAATAAAATTTATATATAAATGATAATGAGTTGAGTAAATTAAACCATGTTCCTCTGTATATGGTATACGCAAACTATCCCTACAGTTTTTGAGATATACATATTTTGCAAAATAAGGAATATTTTGTGTTTGTAAGGGACTTCGCTGTAACCGAAGTTAACGCTTTTTTTTTTTGTTAATGGAGATCTAAGAGATTGAATGCGTTTCCAGTGAGAGTTATTTGTACAATTAAACATATTTATAATCAAAGATTTTTTGTATTTTATAATAAATACATCTAGTTGGTCACAGGTAAATGATTATTATTACAGTGTAAGCCGCTTTTTCCGAAATATTTTTTTGATAGGGTTAACAGAATTTTTTATTTTAGAATTATATTTAAGATGTTCGTATTTATTTTAATATTATAGGAATTTGAAAACAGTATAATATTTTGGGGTTATGGATATTTAACTATTTTAGAGCTATTGCATGAATCTAACCGTCAAAATTTGGACCGTTTCGGGCTCGTATTGATGCATGAAAACTGCTATTGAGGTTCTCTGTGGCGTCATTGTTATAAACATTATCGACTAATTCTTACAACTCGAATGAAAACGATGCTCTCTTGGGACGTTATTGTCTATAATTCACAACGCAATAAGGAACTATGTGCTCGAGCTAGCAACCTATTACCTTCAGAATCTCTGAAACCAAAACCAAAGGAATGTTTTATTATAAAACACCTAGCGTGGGTACTTGAATTAACATTTAAATCTTGCCTTTTTTTAATCCGGTAATCCGCCAACAAACAGATTGGACCTTACCAGTGTGGCTTTAAGCAACAACCGACCAGATATTCACCATGCAGGGATACCAAAATCAGACATCGCGGTATAAATGAAGCTGTCGTGCTATCAAAAGCAGCTTTGAAATCGGCGAAGAGGTTGTGTGTGGTGCTTGAAAATCGTCAGAAAAGTGTTAGAGAGATGGCAAGAGAGCTCGACATCTCGTCCGTTGGAAAGAGTTTGAGGGATATTGTGGGTATGAAACGCGCTCTTTCGAATTCAATTTCGAATTCCGATCTCGCATTCATGGAGAGCATTATAACTGCCGATAAGACATGGGTTTATGAACTTGGCATGCAAAAAAGTCCACAAATATCCGAATGGAGGCGAAAAATGAACCGAATCCAAAAAAATACGCTAAAGCCGCTCAAATCAAGTTGATGCTCATTGTTTTTGTCGATATTTGTGGTTCGGTGCATTATGAACTTGTTCCGGAGGGACAGATGGTCAACAAGAAGTTCCATTTGGCCGTATTGAAGCGCTTGTGTAAGAACATCCCTCGAAACTTGCCGCAATTGTGGAAGAAAATTTCATCGATTGCACACGGTGATAATGCAACATCGCATAGAGATACGATGTGATGGAATTTAAAGCCGAAAATGCAAAAGCTGTAAGACCTTTCTCAATAAGTACTTATGAAAAGTGTTTCCAGGGAAAAATCGTGTGCATAAGTGTATTACATCTGGTAAGAATTAATTTGAAGGCGTCGAAATATGTAAATATTGATGAATCATTAAATATTTTGCTTTTCATTTACCATTTTTTGGTCTTTTTTGTAGCAATTTATATGTATATCTCTTGCGTTTGATTTATTGTTTAATATTAATTTCCTATTTGGATTAATTATTTTACATTTTTCTCTTATACTTCAATATTTGCATTACCGTGATATTAATATCAGATGCGATAGTGAAATTTTATTGACATAAATTGAGTTACGATGTGGCTAGAAACCATTTCTTTCAAAACTTAAGTGTATTATACGTAAAATGTGATTACTTTAATGAATCAGGTTAAAGTTAATTTCGTGCACATCGCCTTGCCAATTACAGACAAAATAAGGAATCAGAATATTGTTAAGCGTTTCACAAGGACTTCCTCTATTTATGTACATTTAGTAGAGGCTACTTCTGTGAGTATGTGTGAACGTGCGGGCGATTTCAGTTGTTGTTAATGTGCGAAACGTCAAATAAGCTCTTCTAGCTACTACAAACAGTGCACAATGCGGGCAACTATCACGCCCATTATCATTGCCCACATGCGTTCATTGGCGCTGCTGCAGCTCCCACTCTCTCTTTGGCATGTCCGTCCGTCTGTTTGTCTTTGAAATCGTCTATTCGACGACTGTTTGTTTATTCAACCGTTTGTCTGCTTGTTTGTCCGTCCGCCCGTCCGTCCGCGTCTGGTTGGTTGGTTAAGTCAATAATGCGGCATATGTGGCATGCAGCATGCAGTATGCACCAAGTGGCTAGTGGCAAGTGCCAGTGCAAAAAGTAAATAAACACACGATCGCACGGCTAGACATTCAGACATGCAATGCGCCTCGTTTAGAATTTCAAAACTATTAAAGCACCAAGCCAAACAAACAAATATTCGCCAATAGCCAGGGGCGTTAAGAGAAAAGTGTGCGGCAATGAATGAAATGTGAAAGCAAAGCGGATATGCCGTTTTAAAAGGATATGCTATGTAAGGCGCTTTGCAGCGCGGTCAAACATAGAATATTGCGCCTCACGCTTCAAACAGGAACACTAATACATATGTATGTACACATAGTAAATATATCACAAGCAAGCGCATATTTTGGGTACATGTGTCTGTAAATACTTTTGTTGGTGATTTTTTGTCTTTATTTGGAAGCTGTCCATTTTATTTTATTTCTGCTCAGCATATTATTTTTGACGCTTGTCTGACTGAGCGCTGTCTGCTGTCATTTTTTAAAGTTTTCTCTGCTCTTTTGCTGGCCTTTGTGCTCTAGTGCAAGAGGTGGTTTGTTTGTGAAGCCCTTCGCCGAAAAATAATAAATTAGAACCGTATATCTACTTTAAAGTTTTTTTGCATAACCTTTTACCATTCTGCAAAATTTTTTTATCTTGCGTGAAATTTTTAAAATCTTTCTGTGTAAGGAAACACAGGAAAAAAAGTCCCTGTATTATTAGTCGAATGAAAATTAGATCTTAAGATGCCTACAAGAGCAACATACAATTGTTAAACATTTTAATGCAAAGATTTGTAATATTAATTCCGAAGATAGGTAAGGTTAGTCTGGTTGGGCAATGAGCCACGCATTTTCCAATATTGCTTCTTTGTGATAACAGATGGAGTATAGTTACTGGGTCCTTGAGGAGTAGTCATCCCTTAGGATGCCTTCGCTTGATGCGATTTCAACAGATCCGTGGCCTCACTATCGATACCTCTTCCAGTATATCATAAAGAGGGGTCCCCAGATGCTTTCAGCGTCGTCTTTCCAATGCGGGACAAGTGCCCAAGATATGACCTATTGTTTCCCTGGTGCTTGCTTTTGACATTTTCTGCAGTCTTCTCAATCTGTCAGCCCCATTCTGCAGGCGACTGCCAGTATGAATTTCGTGTACTTCTGATCTACCGTTTCACACATGACTTTTGCAGTATTGTACCCAGGTAGCTTGTTTCGTCGTGCTTTTAATTTCTTCACCATGTTTCTAACAATGCATAGGTTTCCCAATGTTGATCACGTGTTAGCCGTACTCCATTCTTGGTAATCTCGTCCTCTTTACCTTTATGACGTGGCTTATCAAGAGACTTCTGGCTGATACGCGATAAGAGGTTACTGATTTAATTGCTGCTTAGCCTTTTACGTAGATGTTGACTCTGGAATTGCTTCCAAGTATATTAGAGGCCAGATCTGAAGCTTTCGCAATACCAAAGGCCTCAGTTCTAAATATACTGCAGTGCAGTGCAACGGCATAATGTTTGGAATTAGTAATTGCATTAATATTGTCCGGTTTCTCAATGAAGTTCAGATAAAATATCTTAAGTATATAAATTACTAGCAACTAGCCGTCCCGCTTCACTGTTTCACTACCTGAAGAGGGAGTCTAATTTATGCTAAATATTTTTTAAGCATATTAATCGAGGTAATTTATATCAATTGTTTAAACCAAATTTCAGTAGATACCTGCAAATGCAAAGCATCCGTCGAATTATCCGCTTGAATAGCGATTCATTGATGGGATCTGAGTGCAAAACGTTCGTGCTGCATTGCTATTCAGCCTTTCTCTAAATTATTTCGTAAATTCGGTGAACATTATAACACATTACATACACATTAACATTACATTATAATTCGTGACCGATATTAAACAAATCTTGTATATAAAAGACATTTCTGGCTAAATTAATTTTAAAGTTTTGATGATTTTCTTAGTTCGTAAAAGCAAATTTTTCATATACCGAACCTTTCAGAGAGTACCAATGATAATATAATATTAAAATTAGATTATGAAGTTATCTATCAGGGTGTTCAATGGTCAAAATATAAGTGTTTTGTTCACCTAACGACGCTGTCTAAATCGTTAGATGAATCTTTGCGTTTCTTTCCGTCTGCTATTAGCCTTACGTATGAGTCACTAAAAACTTAACGAAATATATATCAATATCTCACAGTACATTACGATTCTTACGGAATTAGGAGAAATTTTTCCTAATGTTCAACACTATCAGAATTAATACAGTGAAAAAAACCCAATGTCACCATAATCACGTCTAGCTTCAATCAAACGCTATTTTTAATCATCTCGAATTCTTTTGCCTTACTTCAGAGAATTGAACCATTATCGAAGTTATGGACAAATGAAAAATTAATTTTACTGAAATTAATTGGCAGTGAAAGGCCACTGTGGTGTCTGCTGCGGTTATCTGTAAGGCGGTGAAGTGTGAGCTAACACGCCATTACAAGTAGGGCCTGTCGCAGTTGAGAAGTTAGGCTAAAGGACGGAATAGTTGGCTGACATTGCCAGCCCTAAAAAATACAAAAGTATAAAAAGATGCTTTACAATTCCACATACATTGTATATGTTCGTGAGCTGTCATGTTTAGCGAGAATTCGATATTAACCAAAAAACTTGAAAATATGAATAATACTTATAATAATGAGTTTGCTTAAATGTGTATGGAAAATGTGCTTTAAACTTCTAAAATGTCATCAAAACTTCCTCACGCAACTGCAGTTTTATCTTCAAACTTTAACTACTTAAGCATAAACAATAAGAACAAAATATTTATCGTACTATAACAGTTAAAACATTTACGAGTACATTTTTTGAAAGAAGGCTCGAAACTGAAAAATTATATGTCACTTCAGTAATTTACATGCATCATTCAAACTAAGCTAAAATTTATTCGATGACGGGTCTCTCAAGATATACATTTTTACAAACATATTTTGTACATGTAGAACAAATGTTCACATGTATCGCGGTATTCTATGGAAAGTTCCTCTGCCAATTGAAAATAAAAATTCTTGTCGCGACATTCTTTCTCCATTGGTTTGTTTTATAAAATCCAAGTATTTATGGCAGCTAGGTCCACAATGTTGAAAAATATTTGGCCAAGTGATCTATAGATTTAGATTTTGTGCTGTACTTTCCAGTCATTTGATCCGTCATATTCACGCGAAATTTGGTATTATTGTAAAAGCAATAGTTGCAGGTAAACTACCGTGCCCAAAAAATAAGGACATTTGAATTTAAACTGCGCGCGTCGAAGGATTTGGAGAATTATTTTTTTTTATGTTGGTAGTACTGTCAGTTACATTTATGTCAAATTTCATGTCAAAATATTTGTTGGTGTTTGAGATACGTGTCGTTTTGTGAGCTGCTAAAAGTGAGTTTTTCGTTTTTTGCGATGTTGAAATTTGTTGAGCAAAGAATTTGCATTAAATTTTGTTTACGGAATCAATTTTCTTCTGATACGTTGAGGATGGTGCAGAAAGCCTTTTTTGATGAGGCTATGTCTAAAAAAATGTTTACAAGTGGTATAGTGAATTCCCAGCCGGACGTGAACGTGTCGAAGACGAAGAGCGTCCAAGGTGACCATCAACCTCAACCGACGAAGCTCATCTTCAACAAATCAAAGATTTGGTGTTGAAAAACCGTCGATTAACAATTAGAGACCTTGCTGATGAAGTTGGCATATCGATTTTGCTGATGAAGTAGGCCAATACAATTTTGAAGGATGTTTTGGGCCTCAAGCGCGTCAAATCTCGACTGGTACCGAAAACATTGAATTTTTTGGAAAAGAGGCCATCCCGGAAAGTGACTACAACCAGTGTTTCGAAGATTGGAAAATCCGTTGGCATAAGTGCATTGCATCGGGAGGGGATTACTTTGAAGGGGATCAAATTGATCTGGAAGAATAAATAAAGAATTTTAAAAATAAATACAATGTCACCTTATTTTTTGGGCACATTAATACATCTACTGGCTTAAATTTTTCCATATTTGTGCTTCTAACTTAGTAAGAGAACTTTTTGTTCGGTTTGCTTTTTTAAATTGTTAGAGTACTATTATTCGATTTTGTCTTTCTTTTCTTTTGCAGGTTTTTCGCCCGAATAGTTCCCGCTAAGGTAGTTCTTCCTTATAAAATATTAATTGCTAAATGCATGCTCGTAAACATTATCGATGGTTATATTTCGTCCGCATCTTATGAATGGTTAAGTGAGTTTGAGAACAAAAATTTCTCTTAGTGGTACTGCTGATGGCCTCGTCTCATCTTTTCCCAAATACAATTTCCATTCACAATAAATTTACCTCCAACGTCCAATGCCAACCAGAACTTGATTCCAAAATTATCAGGTTTATTGAGCATATATTGTTTAAATCGGGATCTTGATTTTGGCGCAAATAGCTGTTCATCAACAGTAATATTTGCTCCTAGTTTCAATTTTCTATAAATACCTTGGAGATTAGAGCAAATTTGTCAGTCTGCGCTCGCTTCTTCTATCAAAACGAATAAATTGCATAATTACATACTGTGAAACGAATTCTCCTCATTGTTCGGGAAAAATAGAGAATGGGGAACAATATCATTTTTTCCGTCACCTTCGCGTATTTACAATGTTCTCATCCTCATTATCATTATCCACCTCGAATAGCTCAGATTCGGTGTCTAATGGATTACGGTATGGTATATACTTGTAAACTATCGTCACTCCCAACATTTTCTTCTTCATCTATTTCAGCGAGCTAAACGCTTATATTATTTATTTATTCCCCCAATTTCATTTCCATTGACACAGTAGAGCTAAATTTGAATAATTCACCAATAATAATTAGTACTTACTATTTTTATTTGTTTATTAGCCGGAGCTTGTATCCTATTTTATTATCGCAAATAGAACTAATCACGTCGCAAATAAATATTTATAACTTCGCGTACAGAGCCAGTAATCTAATGTGAATGATCGTTATTTCCCTTACCTCCTGAGTTACCAGTAGTCACTTAGAATAAAATCAACTGTAAGTACATGGCGTTTTCCTAGAACACAATCGGATGAGATTTCCTTGGAAAACTACTGTTTTTGTGTTAAATTTAAAGTGCCCTGGAGACGATCAAATAATTGCGTCAAACAGTGCATATGTGTTAGTGATGTTCAATCGTGTGCTGCCCACAAACGTTCAAATTAACACGTCAAACATCAGTCTATTTTTGATCTCGTAGCGAACGGTCGTCATGTCATCGTCGGATGATGATTATCTTTTATTTTATATATGATGATTATCTTTTATTTTATATATATATATATATATATATTTCTAGAAGGATGTGGTACTGCTTCCTCTTTTCTTCTCGATTACTATAGGCTTCCACTCGAGTGTTCCACAATCTTTCTAGAATTTGATAGTGTTCTATCAATCGTAGTATAAATTTTTGTTCATTTAGAGATTTCTCCATTTTTACTTTATAAATTTTATTTTATTTGATTTTACTTTAATTATTTTAATTTATTTGATTTTATTTTATTTTAGTTTATTTATTTTATTTGATTTTACTTTAATTATTTTGTTATCTTAATTTATTTGATTTTATTTTATTTTAGTTTATTTATTTTATTTTTCTTTAAATTATTTTATTTTATTTTATTTTACTTTTAATTATTTTATTATCTTAATTTATTTATTATTATTTCACTTCGCTTATTTCACTTAACTTTTTTCTTCTTCACTGCACTCTTTTTCGCTTCACTTCACTTTTCCGCAAGTATGTACGTCCTCTTCGTTTGAAGTCTTCACTGCAAATGAGTCATGCTTGTCAAACATGAGTGGAGACGATCAAATTATCTTCCGTCAAATAGAAATATCAAAAATTTTTGATTTTCATCAAACAGAGCCGACAACAAGTCGGTGTAGCGTACGTGTAGCCGACGAGAGCCGACGACACCAACACACTTAAAGTGTTTGACGCAATTATTTGATCGTCTCCAGGGCATTTAAGATTTCAATGTATTTCGAATTTCATATATATTCCAACGGTCAAAAGACCGTTAAGGGTAGACAACGGTAGAGTACATATTATTATCAAGAAAAACGAAAGAAGAAGAGAAATATACATATATATTGAAAATTAAACAGATATACGTATATTATCGAAAAAGCCAGGCAATAATGTAAGTCCAAAAAAATGAAGACCTAGAATTTGACAATTTTGATTAAAGTCTCAAAAGCGCTGGTATGCTTAGTGCTAATAAAAGATTCTAAGCACGATTTTCAGTGCTTAGTCCGTAAAAAGATAGTGGATTTAAAGCCACTGAAAGAGCCTTTTTTACACGATATAGTGTAAAGACACTTTGAACACTTCAAAAACTATGTACATACTTATGTGTCTCTCAGGCAAAATTAGCAGCGCCTGTTCTCCTTAAACTGAAAATAGAATTTAAAAATCGTATTTAACCGTTGTAATAGTAATGCTTTAGTGACACACCAGTCCAGCGACCTTTAAGAGCAGCAGTGTGAAAAGGGGTAAAATTTTCAAAAGTTGTTCATCATTTTTGTGTGTTGCAAAAAGTTTTAGCAAGTTTTCACTAGTCCCGTTGTTGCTGTCAAAATGCTGTTATTGCGTGTGTGTGTGTACGTTTTTCTATTTTCATTTCAAGTTGCAGCTGTTGGCACGAGAGTGAGTGACAAAAGGAGCTGTCAGACTGTTAACGTTACTTCTTTGTTTTAGTTATGCACACGTACGCTACTGAAATACTACTTTTTCTATGTATATGTGTAAAATGAAGAACTTGTATAATATGTGCTGTTGTATGTGAGTAATCTAAGCTGCTTGCCAACTTTTGTGATGCTGCTGCTGGTCTGAATATGTATGCTATTTATATGTGCATATGTATGCGTGTCAGTGTTGAAGTCCTTTTTAAGTTGCCGCAACTAATGTCAGAAAAATGACAGACAACAACCCAGCAACGCGAGTGGATCCGCAGACAGATGAGCTCCACATCCAACTGAGATCCAGCTGAGTACCGACAGCCAGTCGGGTTTAAAGTTCTCTCCGCTCTCAGACGTATACCCGCATCATCCTCTTGCTGTAATGCCGTTAATTTTTTGCACTTTAAATTTAGTTTTTGTTTGCCACTAAATGTCAAAGTGGTGTCACCGGGTTCGGTAATTAAAAGCGAACCTACAGAAGCACCAACTTACTTCAAACTAACTACTTTGCTAGTTATTAAGCGAAAAAAATAATTGTGTGCGGCGTTTTTATGCGCACACATGCGGTTTGAAAGGCAGCGGTGCGGCTTCGTTTGGCATGTGGCTAAAAGGCGTTGAAAAGCAATGAATTGCATGGTGGAAAAATAAAAGTTTTTATTGAATTATTTTTCATTTACATATTAGCATTGCGCTTTTTTACTTTTAGCGCGTAGTAAAAGCTGATGAATTAAATTTTCATATTACATTAAAACAACGAATAGGTCAAAAGACACTTATGTGTGTTAATTTAATTTTTTCTACCTATTTCTTTTGGTAAATTGCATTAAAATTGTATATTAATAGTTAAAATTTTACACAGTATATAGTGTTTTGTAAAAATACCACTACAAGACAGTAATTTCAATTGTTTTCTTTAAGATGCCATTAGCAGGCCTTGGAATAAAAATAAAACTTTTTAAAACACCATCTAGTTTTGACTACAAAGTACTATGAGCAAAAAATCTTAAGGCATTCACTTTTGATGTCTTCAATTTACCCAAAACAATTACAGCAATTCTAAAGGTAGAATGTTTTTAGTCCTATATAAAAGGCCTCCATGCCACACCTTTTCAAATGCCTGAACAATGTCTGGAAATATAGCTGAACAGTACTCTCTGTGCTCAAATGCTTTTCTTATTTCGATAGTAATTTAATTTCCTTGCTCTATCGTGCTATGTTTTTCACGAAACCCGAATCAGTGCGTTGGTATAATATTATTTTCGTGGAGGAAAGGAGACACCCTTGATAGTAAAACTTCTTCAAATATATATTTTAGAAAGAAACTAAGAATAGCATTGAAGAGCTAAGAGAGTATCTCGACAACAATATTTGTCAACTCAATTAGCACGTTTATATACGTTTCAGTGTTGAACTCTTCCTCGCATTTATAAGATCGTCTCAAGGTGAAATTTTCTCAAATTATATATTTTTTGTTACATTATCGTATAGTATAAGCGTAATAAACATTCTTTCCAATTTTGAAAACGAATATTCGGATTATTACGTTTATTTGGTGTTGCTGAGACAGCTGCTTTAATTGTTATATCATTGAGTTCACTTATGATTTTGCTAATATCTCTTCCTGTATTTATTTTGTACTCCATATTAATATGGCTACTCACGTATAACCAGTTCGTTTTATAAGATGTTAAACTCACTTTTGGATCAGATTGGATAAGAGTTCTTAAAGTTGGATGTAGCTCGTCATAGATTATTTCTTATTAATGTGCTTCGATTGTTCTTTTGCCGCAAAATACGCCTTAGTATCGATGGTTATCATTATCGATATGTTTCCAGCAGTTTTTGTATTCTGAGAAGATGGAAACCTTGCCGTCGGTGGGCAGTTCCGAGAAATATGGTAGGGAATATTATTTTGACATGGTAAATCTACCGAATGTTAGCTCGCGCAGCATTCATCTTGCACCGAACTTCCTCGTATTCCAATGTTGATCATTCAGCTGTTTCTTTGTTTCTGTAGAATTTTCGAGTGTTTTAATTTGTTCTACGGTCTTTCATATACCATTTATGGTATATATTCGTCTGAAGCAGCTTCTATTAGTTTTCTTCGTCGGCTGCTGTTTCGTTACTCACACTCAGCGTATCAATTTACACTCTTCGTCAATTACCTAAGAAAACATCCCTCCTTACTTAAATGATACCGAAAAGTACGTAATGTAGGAACGAAACACTTCAAATTACTAGACGACGGTTTGGCGATATTGAGCAACCTGTCGAGGGCTCGGAGTTGACTATGAATTGATCTTGCGGATATATGTATAGAACTTTAAGAATAGATGCATATATACCAAAATCTAAAATTTTAAATACCTCAAACAAAGGCCGAGGCTCAAGCGGACTCCCGAAGCTACTGAAAAAGTGATTCGTTTCCAAACAAATATTTTTATTTTATTTTTCCCTCTTAGTTTCGCCAATACAAAGTATCCCCATGCGAATATTCATATAATTTCATTTAAAATCAGTCAATCATTGCACTTTATACCATGTAAATATACGTGTATGTGTTTACATATGTCCTACATATACTCATATGTGAACATCAAAATAAATGTGAGAATTCAATTAAACGCGGCAAATTTTTTCGTGCAATCAATCACAGCTAAATCGCAAATGTTACGCCTCGTTAGAAAGCGGACGGCAACTACAGCTGCAACAAAAACACCGTTGGCACTTAAACAGCTTGGCACTGTGGTGGAAGGATAATCACCCAGCTATGAAAAGTGCATAAATGACATAAATGGCATTAGCACGCACACATTCACTCTCATACATGCACTAAAATGGAACGGCCCAAGCGCACAGGCATTAAACGCCTTTTGAATGTTGCATGCAACATGCACGCTTGCACAGCCGCACTCATTTGAGGCACGTTTCCTTAATTAGCACTTCATGGCGTATGAACGGAATTTTTTCCATTCTCCGACTTTTTGCCGTTAGTTCATTACTTTTGCGCAGACGTGCCTAATGCTCGCTCAACTTTTCGATTCTGCTGCGCTACGCTGCCCTCTGCACTAAGCTGTGCCCTGTTGTTCAAACATTTAGTTTGTTGCTTCGCTAGTTTCGAGGCAACAGCTGGGTCTATTGTTGTTGTGGCTGTTGGCGTTTGCGGTGGTACCGGCCGTTGTTGTCTGGATGCGGTCTAAATGTGCAACTACTCCGGCATGCTGCTGCTGTCACTGCTACTGATTATGATGAGCTGCCGGCGCCTTTGCCAAGTGACACGAAAACTTCGACAACAATGGCAACAACAATTGGGGCACGGGTCGACTGCAGCAAGCCAATGCAAAGGTTGTACACTTAAACAAATACCCGAGCAATATTCGGAGCAGTCGAGGAAAAGTAGGTAAGATAGGTGGCATGGTAGAAGTGTGGGTGCCTGCTGCTCTTGCTGTTGGCAAGATTTGTCATTGTTATGCTGCAGCAGCTTTTGCTAGCACTTTCATTGTTGCTGTCGCGCGGTGTCACCCACTGCCAGCCTGCAACAATGTTGGCGGATATTGACAAGTGTTGCTGATTTCTCGTTATTGTTGCCGCCTGCTGCCTGCAGGTTGCATTGTCATTTAAGGCTGCTCTTAGCCGACATCTTGTTGTTGTTATTAAACTTACGCGTACGTGTCATTGCGTGAGTCTCGCAGATTTCAACTTTGCGCTGCAGCAATTTAACGGTCATAAACGTCGCCTCTGCTCAGGCAGCTGTACCATTCACTGTTTACATTTTGATTTTCACGATCAGACGCGCTAACGGTAGTGTAGTAGCAACCCGTGCCACCCGTTAACTTTGTTCCACATCCACCCGGTAATTCCTTTTGCCACTCCTCCCTCTCTGTTCCCTCTTGTTGACAGGCTCACTTGGCCGGCATAAAATGTAAATACCTTCACTTGACGTCGTTTTATCTCCTTCATCTGTGCTGCAGTTATTTTTCACCAATTTTACGGCAGTTGGTTATGCACTTAGTTAGGCAAATGAAGGCTATGAGGGGGCGTGTGAGTCAAGGTTTGGTGAAGTGCATTCGGTCAACGTCATTGAGCGCTTAAGTTGTGGCGCGTCATCACAGCCGTTGCTTTTATTACTCCAGTCTCTGCCGCGTCAACCACAATTTTCAGTGCCACTTTTCTCCGGGCTGTTAGTGGCAAATAGTTGGTCCATGTCGCGTACGCTGCTGGCCTCATTAAATTTGTCTCCCATTCTTGTGAACTTTCTGTCACTACTTCTGATAGAATGAATGAAATAGGCGAGTGATTTTACAAAGGAAAGCGGTGCCAGGATTAATACTAATATGCTTGCCTACAGGACCAGTGTTATGTATCTAAAAGTCCTGTTCCGTGATTTTTATCACATTCAAGAGTTATCAAATGAGAGCAAACGAACACATGCTTCTTTATTCATGGTCGACCATATGATATATTTTATAATCACTTTTGACCCCGAAATAATGAAACAAATTATACTTTTAAAGTATGTCTTTTTCGAACTGCGCCTACTCTTACATGATAAGTAAGGTTTACTTAAGACATTTTCCAGATTTGGTAGTAAAGAGAACAAACGTCAAATTAGAAAGAAAGATCGGCTCTATGTCTTGCAGTTTCGAGGATTTCGACTGCATTTATTTTGTCATTTCGAATTTCAATTTCGAAACCTGTGTACCTTTATACCGTTATGCACTTGTAGGCGCGGATATACTTTAATTTTCACGATGTTCATGGATAGTATGATTTTCTCAGCTTAAGAAGTATTGGAAACACGCAAAGGTCGGAACCATACCTACTTTTTCTGATTTCTAAACACGAATACCCTTCTTCACTGTAACTGCCTTTCTCATATTTGAGTTTATGTACCTTAATTTGCAATCGTTTTTTGTTTCATCATGTCATGAAGTAATATATTTTTTTGTCAAACGCACTCCGAAAATGAGAACGGAAAAATTCTCTTTTGTATAATTTTTTCTGTAATTCGTCAGATTACTATTTATGGAAGAGTTTTTAAATTTTTGCCATAAATTAATTGTTCTATTCGAAAACTTATCTGCTTTATAATCGATTAAAATTTTAATAAGGCTTATTTTAGCCGGTAGCACTGACACTCTTTGTTTCAATTGATCGTATTTTTGGTACATACATACATACATATATTCTATCTAACGGCTTTGAAAGTCTCTAAAATGATTTTTGCTCAAAAGTTCTCTTTTCTATTCAAGGGAAATTATAAATTAAGCGAAATGAATAATATTCTTTTACTCCATTGTTGTAATCATAAATACATAATTGCGTGAAATTAGCGCAAAGGCTTCCAGATATTTGGCTGTGCTGTTTGTCATTTGCATTTTCATCTAGTCGAATAATTGAAATATTAAAAAAAATAAACAACAATTGAAAGGCGTAACAAATGGGCAATAACAAAAATCTGCAAAAAGGTGAAATAATTATTTGGCGGCGGACGGGAATAAATAACAACGCAAAGTTTTTATTGATTTTCAATTGAAATTCATTGCCCAACTTATGCAAAACAACAGAGATTTTTTTTTACCCCGACTTCAGCCTTTCATGCATTCTATGCCATTCCCTTTGCAAAAATAGAAAAGGAAAACATGAATAAATTTACCACTGCTCAGTTGGTGGAAAAAATTAAAACGCCAACAAATAAATGGAAAATCATCGACTGAATTTGCTGAGTATTTAGTGAAATTTTATGAGGTGTACAGCCAGCATTTTCGTGGGTTAATAACAACATGGGGCTGGCAAAATAAATATGATAAAAAAAATGTGTGTTTATTTTCGTTTGTGAAGCGAATTGAAATGAGTTAGTGCAATAAATATGTGTTGGCAGCGGTAGAATGAACCTACTTTTGAAATTCGTTTTCTACACGTGTTGACAAAGATTTCATAAATATTCCAAGTAGTAAGGGTGGGTTATTTGATTGGCAAATTATTGTCGCTAATAAATTTCAAGGCAAGTTATTTTTTAAAGAGAGACCGGATCATTTTTCACAATGCTTTATGCTTGGGATTGGGTTTGCCTAATTTTAAAGTAAGCTGAGTTTTTAGTTAACTATTATTGATGCTTACCTCTGCCCCGTTGGAGAATATGCTCACAGTAAAGCACGCTTGTCAGTCAAATTTCAGTGTATTCTAAAGAATCTCGACATATTAGCAGTTGGCAGTTTCAAATCACACGCCGCTGTTGACTTTTCTCATTTTCACCAAAGTAGCGTTATTGTTTGGTGAAACTGTTGGGTAATAATCAATAACAGATTTAATGTAGTAATAGCAAGACATGCTATAATGAGAACTGTGGCAGTTACTTTTTTCGGCAATTCCTGTGGAATTTAAATTGAGTTATATCGGAAGTAGGCGTGGTTCTAGTCCTATTCACAACTAAAAAACATAATGTCAAAATAACGTTGTGTACTGAATTTGGTTGCAATTGGTCTAGTAGGTGTCACATTTCTTCTTCTTCTTTATTGGCGTAGACACCGCTTACGCGATTATAGCCGAGTTAACAAGAGCGCGCCAGTCGTTTCTTCTTTTCGCTACGTTGCGCCAATTGGATATACCAAGCGAAGCCAGGTCCTTCTCCACTTGGTCCTTCCAACGGAGTGGAGGTCTTCCTCTTCCTCTGCTTCCCACGGGGGTACTGCGCCGAATACTTTCAGAGCTGGAGTACCTTCGTTCATTCCGACAACATGACCCAATCTATCTTTTAATTCGCTGAACTAAGTATGCCAATGCCGTCATATATGTATCATATATGTATCTAATACAGCTTATTGTTCTAACAAATGCGACACTCGCAGTGGCCAACGCGCAAAGGACCATAAATCTTTCGCAGAATTTTTCTCTCGAAAACTCGCAACGTCGACTCATCAGTTGTTATCATCGTCCAAGCCTCTGCACCATATAGCAGGTCGGGAATTATGAAGGAATTATGAGGGACTTATAGAGTGTGGTTTTTGTTCGTCGAGAGAGGACTTTACTTCTCAATTGCCTACTCAGTCCGAAGAAGGACCTGTTGGCAAGAGTTATCCTGGGTTGGATTTCCAGGCTGACATTGTTGGTGGTGTTTACACTGGTTCCAAGATAGACGAAATTATCTACGACTTCAAAGTTATATCAATATCATCGGAATACGTCAGCAGCTGTTCACTCTTATGAAAGATTGTGCCTTCTCGGTTAAGAACTGCAACTCGAATCATTTTCACCAGCAGCAGGTTGAAGAAGTCGCACGATGGGAAGTCGCCTTGTCTGAAACCTCGTTTGGTATCGAACGGCTCGGAGAGGTCCTTCCCGATTTTTACAGCTTACAGAGCTGTATTAGTTTTGAGGGGATATCAAATTCAGACATCGCGGCATAAAGGCAGCTCCTTTTTGTGCTATCAAAAGCAGCTTTGAAATCGGCGAAGAGGTGGTGTGTATCGATTGTCTTCTCACGGGTCTTTTCCAAGATTTGGTGCATGGTGAATATCTGGCTGGTTGTTGATTTTCCATGTCTAAAGCCACACTGATAAGGTCCAATCAGTTGGTTGACGGTGGGCTTTAATCTTTCACACAAAACGCTCGATAGAACCTTATACGCGACGTTGAGTAGGCTTATCCAACGATAGTTGGCGCAGATTGTGGGGTTTCCCTTTTTATGGAAATTAAATTCCAATCGTTGGGCATGCTTTCGTCCGACCATATTTTACAGAGAAGCTGATGCATGCTCCTCATCAGTTCTTCGCCGCCGTGTATGCTCCGTTCTTGAAACAATGTGTAAGCCGCCGCATTTTTTCGTAGAATTTTCGAGCATTACCCCTGTCGGCCAGCTTATCAAGCTCTTCATACTCACGCATTTCGGCCTCTTCCTTTTTCTTTCTGCAAATGCGTCTCGCTTCCCCCTTTAGCTCTCGATATCTATCCCATCCCGCACGTGTTGTGGTCGATCGTTGCGTTGCGAGGTAGGCTGCCTGTTTTATTTCCGCTGCAACATGACACTCCTCGTCGTACCAGCTGTTCTTTTACATTTTCCGAAAACCAATGGTTTCGGTTGCAGCTGTACGTAAGGAGTTTGAAATGCCGTCCCACAGTTCCCTTATACCGAGGTGTTGGCGAGTGCTCTCAGAGAGCAGGAGCGCAAGTCGAGTAGAAAATCGTTCCTTGTGTTTATTGACATGCGTTTTTTGCAGCACAGAAGTGGGTGCGGTTTTTTGGCTGCAACAAGATAGTGGTCCGAGACGATGTTAGGACCTCGGAGCGTACGCACGTCTAGAACACTGGAGAGGTGTCTTCCGTCGATCACAACAGGATCGATTTGGTTGGTGGCTTTTCGATCCGGAGACAGCCAGGTGGCTTGATGTATTTTCTTTTGCTGGAATCTAGTACCACAGATAGCTTATTTCGGGCCCCGGCGAAGTCGATCAGCCTCAACCCATTTGGGGATGTCGTGGAAGCTGAATTTACCGACCGTAGTGCCAAAGATGCCTTCTTAGCCCACCCTGGCGGTAAAGCCGCCAAGCACGATTTTGACATCGTGGCGTGGGCAGCTCTCAGAAGTGCGCTTCAAGCGCTCATGGAAGGCATCTTTGGTCACGTCGTCCGTCGGGGCGTGGGTGCAAATCAGCGATATGTTCTCCCGCCACGAATCCCACACCAAATTTGCGCCCCGTTATATGGCCACTGTAGTAAATGCCATAAGGACCTACTCGTCTCAGTCCTTTTCCTCTCCATCGTATTTCTTGGACATCGGTCACTCCAACGGGGACATCAACCAGCTAGGCAGCGGCACCTTTTGAAATAAGGGACCGACCATTCCAAGTGCATGCCCTCAAATCATATTCCTTAATTAGTTCGCCATGGTCGTTATCAAAAGGGCGATCACTCATCCGAAGCTTGTTGTTTCTTTCATATTTAAAATAATCGAGTGAATGGCGATCAGAGAACTTTCCTCACTCCATCCTCCAGGTGTCACGCACATCGTCAAATGTTTAACCCGGCTCCTATAAAGCTCTTTTGTATCATATTGTGGGTAAAATTTAATGTCTCTGATGATTTGCTTATTGATATATCGCACTTTTATTATTTTTTCCCGATATCAGCCATTTTCACACTGTCGGTAGGTGTTCATATATGATTTGTCATATATTTGATTATTGTAGCTTTAGTGGTTTACGAGATGTGAAGATTCAAATTGGGGTCACGCTCACATTTTCAAAATATTTTGTTCGCAAGTGCCTCTTGCAATCTTCAGTGCCAGCATTATATATAAATTTATTGCGTATAACATATTATAGATTTTCCATTAATGGAGTGAACGCAGCAGTGGTCCGAACACGAAGAAACAAGTGTACCAAGTATAAGTCGTTTATTGTTAGGTGTTACAAACAAACGTTATATGAACAAAACTACTATACTCTGTAGCAATCTGTCGGTGATGTCAGCCTTCATATAACAAGAGTGTAAATATTTATTTTTAACATACACAAGCTACAAGTGCTACCAATCATACATTTTGCCAGCTAAGAAACCCAAAATTTTAATCTTATCTTTGAAATTTTTCGGTGTTTATTTACAATGAATATCTCTGAAAATTTCGCCTCCAAAAAAGCACCCTATCTAAAAGCATATTTTTTATGGGGAGTGCGCTGACGCCTAGTTTTCTAAAGAAATGACGAAGAAATATACATCTGGCTTATTAAAAATTGACAGTGATGGATTGCAGAAAAGCAGCGTAATGTTCTGCGTAACGCACTTACCTAACTGGGTCATGAAGAAAAGCAATAACGTTTCATATTCATTTATGATGGGAAAGCTTCGTTTTTGATAAGTTTTAAATTTGCCAAATATGTTGCTTCTAAAATTGACAACTATAAGTTGTGAGGTTAAGAAATAATAAATTAATAAATATTTGTTATTCGTTTTTGACTTATACTAAAATACAACTCAAATGAGATGTAATTTCATTATTAATTTTATGAACTGAACAGTATATTTATTTTTGAACAAGGATATCTCCATTTTGAATTATCAGTGCAAAATATTCTCACATGAGATGCAGACTTTGTTCTCAGCTAAGCTGAGGTGACAATGACAAGAGCATTGAGTGTTTTGAGAGGTTTGTAAGAAACCTTATAGGTGGGGTATATCTATAGCGTAATACATTTGCTTATTCAATGGTAGAATGCTATTAAAATATTTCTCTAGGACATTTTTATATAGCATAGTCGCACATTAGTTTTTGTGATAGATCTTCCAGCTTTATCGTTACCGGTTTGATACAATATCTGTGGGTTTAGCATTTCCTGAATTATGAATTATATTATATTATATTAAGCTGGTTTGTGCAGCAAACAACGCACGTCAACAAACACAAGGAAGGTTCGAGAAGCTGCAATCACAACAGATAGCCAAACGATTTTCTACTCGGCTTGTACTCCTGCTCACTGAGAGCACTCGTCAACAACTCTGTATAAGGGAATTGTGGGACGGCATTTCGGAAAATGTAAAAGAACATTTGGTACGACGGGGAGTGCCGTGTCGCGGCGGAGAGAAAACACAACGTTACGATCGACCACAACACGTGCGGGATTGGATAGATAGCGAGTCGAAGAGGGAAGCAAGACGCATTTGCAGACAGAAAAAGGAAGAAGCCGAAATACGTGAGTATGATGAGCTTGACAAGCTGGCTGATATGAGTTATGCTCGAAAATTCGACGAAAAAATGCGGCGACTAACAGAAGGTTTTAAGACCGGAGCATACTCTTGCAGAACCTAAGGAGGTGACCATGCTGAATGGCAGTGAATGCATGACGCCAAGAGAAGCCGAACCCGGTTCACCAATCGATGACGATGGAGCAGACGTTTCATTGTCCGTCCATGAAGAAGTTCGAATAGCAATCACCCGTCTGAAGAACAACAAAGCGGCGGAGGCCGATGGATTGCCGGCCGAGCTATTCAAGCACAGTGGCAAAGAACTGATAAGGGGCATGCATCAGCTTCTTTGCAGAATAGGGTCGGACGAAAGCGTGCTCAATGATTCTCAATCTGCTCAATCTGCGCCAACTATCGTGGGATAAGCCTCCTCAACCTCGCGTATAAGGTTCTATCGAGCGTATTGTGTGAAAGATCAAAACCCACAGTCAACAAACTGATTGGACCTCATCAGTGTGGTTTTAGACTTGGCCAATCACCAATTAACCAGATATGCACCATGCGTCAAATTTTGGAAAAGACCCGTGAAAGCAAATTGACACACACCATCTCTTTATCGATTTCAAAGCTGCTTTTGATAGCACAAAAAGGAGCTGCCTTCATGCCGCGATGTCTGAATTCGGTATCCCCGCAAAAACCGCTGTGTGACCTGACGTTGAGTAACAACAAAAGCTCTGATGGGATCGGAAAGACCTCTCTGAGCCGTTCGATAGCAAACGAGGTTTCAATCAAGGAGACTCTCTTTCGTGTGGCTTCTTTCGACGTTCTTCTTGAGGAAATAATTCTAGATGCAGAACTAGACCGAGGAGGTACATTTTCTTCTACGTATATAAGAGTGTACAGCTGATGGCGTATGCTGATGATATTAACATCATTGGCCTTAACAACCGCGCCTTAGTTCTACTCCAGAATGGATAAGGGGCCATCCATAAATTACGTCACACGAATTTAAGGACTTTTTAACCCCTCCCCCGTCCTTGTCACAAGTTGTCACATTTTGGACTAGCCCCCCCCCTTTCGTGACGTCACACATTTTCCAATTTGATGGATTTATCAAAACAGGTTATTCTATTTATTCTTATATTAATTGAATAATCTTTAATAAGAGCTTGATAACTTTAAAAAAAACAAAAAACGCATAAAATTTGCAAAATCTCATCGGTTCTTTATTTGAAACGTTAGATTGGTTCATGACATTTACTTTTTTGAAGATAATTTCATTTAAATGTTGACCGCGGCTGCGTCTTAGGTGGTCCATTCGGAAAGTCCAATTTTGGGCAACTTTTCTCTGAGCATTTCGGCCGGAATAGCCCGAATTTCTTCGGAAATGTTGTCTTCCAAAGCTGGAATAGTTGCTGGCTTATTTCTGTAGACTTTAGACTTGACGTAGCCCCACAAAAAATAGTCTAAAGGCGTTAAATCGCATGATCTTGGTGGCCAACTTACGGGTCCATTTCTTGAGATGAATTGTTGTCCGAAGTTTTCCCTCAAAATGGCCATAGAATCGCGAGCTGTGTGGCATGTAGCGCCATCTTGTTGAAACCACATGTCAACCAAGTTCAGTTCTTCCATTTTTGGCAACAAAAGTTTGTTAGCATCGAACGATAGCGATCGCCATTCACCGTAACGTTGCGTCCAACAGCATCTTTGAAAAATACGGTCCAATGATTCCACCAGCGTACAAACCACACCAAACAGTGCATTTTTCGGGATGCATGGGCAGTTCTTGAACGGCTTCTGGTTGCTCTTCACCCCAAATGCGGCAATTTTGCTTATTTACGTAGCCATTCAACCAGAAATGAGCCTCATCGCTCATCGGACACGGACGCGAAACACATTTCGAACCGAACACTGATTTTGGTAATAAAATTCAATGATTTGCAAGCGTTGCTCGTTAGTAAGTCTATTCATGATGAAATGTCAAAGCATACTGAGCATCTTTCTCTTTGACACCATGTCTGACATCCCACGTGATCTGTCAAATACTACTGCATGAAAATCCTAACCTCAAAAAAATCACCCTATATTTATTGAATAATCTTTAATAAAATCAACATATAGTTAAATATTAAAGTACAGACACAACGAATGACTAGTCAAGAAATAATAGATACTTAATTATGCTAATTAAAAATACAAAACTTAATCATATTGTGTCCATGGACTTTTGACCCACTCCTTTATATCATTTATTACTGGTAAATCAGGCACATCATATTCGTTCTGAATTTGGATGTCAGGAACATCTTTCATCCATAAAGCATCGTCATTATTCATTAAACAGAGAATCTCTCGGGCACGTCTAGCCGTAATTCTTTGAGGACGAATTTTCGCGATAGTTAACAGCTTTTGTTTTTTATGTGATTGTTTGTGTTGAGAAAAATATAGGCCACATATGCTACACGATCTTTTTAATAAGTATGACTCGACTCTAGGGCAATAACTATCATATGGAACTTGTTTCAGATGGGATGATGCTTGGAGACTTAATAATATCTGTAGTAATAATGGAGCAAACTTAGCGTCGTCGTCATCACTCCCTGTGACTCCATAACCTTCTGATGTCTGTTTAATTAACACAGGTGGTGGTAAAAATTATTCTTTTAATAATTTCCAAAGACTAGAACGTCTTCCTCCGCAACATGCAATATTTTCACATTTAACTATTTGTAAAAAATATAGTGACTCACGTACATGATTAGCATACCAAGTAGCATTATTTTTCAACATCATAGCCTGTTCAATATCCAGTCCAGTAACAGTTGGTGTAACACATTCAGCAACGACTGGAAAATTATCAATGACTAACTTGCTCCAAATGTCAGCCAACACATTGCCCGCCCTTTCGAAGTTTCGTTTTTCTATATCTAAGTCAGTAGTTCGATTACTTGAATCAAGATGTGACCTAAAATCATCATGATTTAATAGCACACCAGTAAGTTCGCGACTGAGAGGTGCCATGCTGCGTTCAACTCTGTTAAATGCACTCCTTCTTGGGTCATTTGTAGCTATATAAATTGCATCTAAAGGAAAATCTTTAAAATGTTGTAAAGCTAAAACTATAACGCGGGAGACAACTTTGTAACTTTGATTAAAATTATAATATGAAATAAAATAAAATACGATTCGCAGAAGAGCCCCAATGTTTACAAATTTATTGTAACGAACCCTGGACACGGCGAGTATACCTCAGCAAGTTATACTTGTAAGAAGCAGGGGCAGTAAAAAGCTTCGTTACAACTTAAGTATTAAAAAACAAGGATTGTGTTTATAAATGTTTAATATTTTTTGTTTACCTATAAATTTCACATTTGTACATCCCAAATTTTGAAATGTGATGTCACAAAGCTTTTGACCCCCCCTGCCCCTTGTCATACAATGTCACTTCTGAATGATAGCCTCCCCCCCTTCAAAGTGTGACGTAATTTATGGATGGCCCCTAAGGCAGCGAAGCAAATGGTTCTGGTGCTGAACGAAGGCAAGACGAAGTATCTCCTGTTATCAAACAAACAGTCGTCGCACACGCGACTAGGCACCCACGTCACTGTTGACAGTTCGAATTTGTAGATAATTTCGTCTATCTGGGAACCAGCATCAACACCAACGTCAACGTCAGTCTCGAAATCCAGCGCAGGTGCTACTTCGGACTAAGTAGGCAATTGAGAAGTAAAGTCCTCTCACGACGAACAAAAACCATACTCTATAAGTCCCTCATAATTTCCGTCCGGCTATATGGGTCAGAGGCTTGGTCGATATTAACAACTGATGAGTCGACGTGGCGAGTTTTCGAGAGAAAAATTGTCGAAGGGTTTATGGTCTTTTGCGCGTTGTCCACGGCGAATATCGTATTCCATGGAACGATGAGCTGTACGAGATATACGACGACATTGATATATAGGGTATTCACAAGGTGTCATATTGTGTCATATCGTCATATTGTCATATTTTTTTATGACTGTCATATTAGCACTGTTGTTGTTTCACATGCAAAATTAAAAGATGACTGATACAACACTGCGCGGTATGTTTATTGGGTTCGCTATTCTATCGGCTGTATTTGTTTACAAATACAGCACTGCGTGGTATGTTTATGACAAAATATGACATACCACAGTTAAGGGTGCTCACAAGTGTCGTATTTTTTAAGAATATTAAAATATGACATAAGACATACAACAAAGCTTGTGAATTGCCTAATAGTTCAAAAAGTTAAAATACAAGCCGCAACGCTGGCTAGGTCAGCTTTACGAAAAAATAAGTTTCTTCAATATATAAAATTTTGAGTTGAGTCTACTTAACAAAATACAGGTATTGTGAGAAACTATCTCAATAGCCTAAATCAAGAAATATTAAATACAGATTCTGTCCTTTGATGTGATCAACATAATCGATAAAACAGTGACACAAAGTGTGCTTTTTGGCTTTTGGCGTATAAAAAGAGTGAAAAGATCGGACTCGTAAATACTTGAATTTTTCCGAAGAGCGAGTGAGCGCTTATCTCTCCTAAATATACCACCAAATATTTTCTGTACATGATAATTTGCTTAAAGAACCAAAATATTGGATGATATAAATATTTCTATTAGGCCCAACTTTAATTTCAAACACAGAATGTTTAGTTGGTTATTAAGGAATTTGATACAAAGGACAACAAATTGCAATATCCAAGAAAGATGCAGAATGTTTTCATTTTTTTTATCAAGTACTCGCATTTCGCAAAAAAATTTAGAACTTTTTATATTAAAAAATAATAACCGATATATTACCCTAAACTACACATATGCAATGATAATTCAACTTTTATGCATTCTTGTTTAGTAGTTGGTTGACGACAAAACTCAGAGGCTTTATTGAAGCAAACAATAGCGTAACACATGTTTTTAATCTCAAAGTAACGTGATTAATTATGGTTCGTACACTCAAAAACAAACACAAACAGCGAAAAATTAGCAAAAAATACAAAATGTTTGCCTTACATGCAGATTTATGTAAAATAAAAGCAGTTGTAAAATCGTAAAAAGGAATTAATTAATGCCAGCAAAAAGTTTTATTTGCTGCTGAAATAGGCGCTACTTTGAAAATGTTATTTCGCATTTAATTAAAAGCGATGTTTTGATAAAATAAAAGAAAAAACAGATCGCCTATACAAAGTACCGTGTCACAAAGTTATTAGCAAGCGATAATTAAATTCGTTGTTGCAATATTTTCAAAATAGAATTCTTTAAAATTAATTTAATTAATTTCAATAACGGACTATTTTAGCTGCCGAAAATTCAATTTCGATTAAATATCGCAAAACTAGTTTTCACAGTGCTAGGAGAAGGCCTGACCTATGTACATATATTACTATACTTTATGCTTTAGGGGTTATATACAGTTAGACGGCAGAATAAAGAATTTTCCAAACGTTTTTTCTGAGAAAACGTTTTAATTTATTGATCCAAAGATCAAGTTATCTTTTAGCTGTATTTTAAGACTTAGTGTTAGTAAAAAATATTTATTTGGAAACAAACTACAGCTGATCTCCGGGAGCACCTCTCAAAACAGACGTTTTGCGTTGACTACTACATTTGTAAGGTCAACCGCATAATTGCACCCCTGCAACACAAAAGAACGAGCGCACCAGCAACCCGAGAAAAGTAGTCGGAGAAAATACATCGTCGCGTCAGCATCGTTTGAGACTGGTCGTTTTGGTTTTTCATTTTATTTCAACTTTAAAAACAATATATTGAATATAATTGAACTCTGTAACAAATAAAAATATTGTACGAAATACAATCTTGTATAATAAATCGAATCCTGACAAACTCTAAAGATCTAACATCTTTTAGTTCAGAAGTGGGATGCTTCTCATAGCCTCACATGTGTGTGTTATTGTTGTGATCGGTTTGAGCAGTCGCGAGTGGTCGTGCGTTTGAACATAGCAGAGCAAGTGTGGCAAGAACGTCATGTTGGTGACGGTTTGCGTTTGAAATCAAACAGAATTGTTGTTGCGATTAGCCTATCGAGCGTACGAATGGACGAGCGATTAGCGAAGCATAGAAACGAAATCGGCGGTTTGCATTTAAAAACGTAGACATATCTGTTTTTGTAATTTGCCTGTTGCGCGTACGAATGGACGAGCAGTTGGCGAGGCATAAAAGCAAGAAAAGCGAGAATTTGCAATTGCGCATGTACAAACGGACAAGCGTTCGGTGAAACGAGAGAGAGAAATAAATAAAAAAAACATTGTGACGGTTTGTGTTTGAATTACATTCTCGCGTACGAATGGACGAGAGATTGCGAAACGGATACATACCGAAAGTGTAAAAACAAAAGAAGAGAAACAGTGACAATTGTGTGTCGTTATTGTCTAAAATTTTGTTGCATGACGAATGAAGCAAAATAAAGAAAAGTAAAATCCAATAAGAATACTTGTTAATAAAAAAAAAAAAAAAAAACGCAAAATGAAAATAAAAGTAGCATCTTTGAAAGTTGACGAACTGAAGGAGCAACTACGTAATAATAATTTACTAACATCGGGTTCAAAAGCTGAATTGATAATGCGATTAAATGATTTCTTAGGTAGTGATGAAATCGAAATCGAAACAGAATCTCATTTACAAAGCCAGGTAAATGATTTGCGTGAAATGATGCAGAATATGATGACGACCATGCAAAGTTTTGTTGGTCAAATGCAGCAAAGAAATAATGATACAGTGCGAGAAAATGTAAATGAAGAACGTTTAGTTACTACACCACAGAATTCAATACGAACAGAGGGACGAAGTGCCAGTGTAAAGGAAATTGCAGAGACAATTCCTGAGTTTGACCCAACTACTGATAACTCACTAACAGTGACACAATTTGTAAATAGAGTGGACAGTTCCATAAGTGCTTACGACTGGGACGAAAAGTGTTTACTCTTAGCCGTGTATGGAAAATTAAAAGGTGTTGCGCGTATGTGGTTAGACGCAGCACCAGCGTTTTATTCCAATTGGCCTGATTTGGCGAAAGCGTTAAAAAGCGAATTCGGTTGTGAATTGAATGAAGCGCAAGTACATTATAAAATGGCAAGTACGACGCGTATGCAAAATGAAAAGATTTTAGAGTATTGTTTTAGAATGAGCGGACTAGGCCGACGGTATGGCCTGAGTGAAAGTTCAATTATAAAATACATTCGCGACGGATTAAAACACCGTGAATTGCAGACTGCAATAGCTGCATTGAAGTTTAATTCGTTAAAAGATATGCGCGAAACAATTGAATGTTACCTTCAAAACTTAACTGTGACAAAGCAATTTAAAAATGAATATACGAGTGATCGAAATAAAGACAGTGCAAAAGACATGCGTCGGAATACAATCGAAACAAAAGACATAGCGTGTTATAATTGTAAAGAATGTGGACATATTGCGCGGAATTGTCCAAAACCGAGGCAACCGCGTAAATGTAAAGATTGTTATAAATTCCACGGAAGTAGCGAACCAGAAAATTGTGGTAAAAAAGCAGTAGCTGTGAAGAAAACACACATACATCAACCATATAAGTTTTTCGAAAAACCAATCAGCGTAAACGGTAAGGCGTTAGTAGCTTTCGTAGACACTGGTAGTGAATGCAGTATGATACGACGATCAGCTGTAACAAATTTAAATACCAAGAAGTATCCATGCGCTGTAGAAATAATAGGCATTTGCGGTGGAAAACGTACTTCAACTGAGAGTATCAACGTGAACATGGATGTTGATGATGTAGTTTTAATCGTCAATTTGTTCATTGTTGATGATGATATATTAACAATGCCCCAAAAATATTTTTAAAAACGCAGACGTTGTGGCAGAAATAAAGAACGACAGCTTCGTATTTTCTACGCAGGTTGTAAAGGTAGAACTTAAGCATCGAGAAACTGATTTCAGCGAAATTGTTAGCAGTATTGACGACATAAACTGTAAGGTCAACCGCATAATTGCACCCCTGCAACACAAAAGAACGAGCGCACCAGCAACCCGAGAAAAGTAGTCGGAGAAAATACATCGTCGCGTCAGCATCGTTTGAGACTGGTCGTTTTGGTTTTTCATTTTATTTCAACTTTAAAAACAATATATTGAATATAATTGAACTCTGTAACAAATAAAAATATTGTACGAAATACAATCTTGTATAATAAATCGAATCCTGACAAACTCTAAAGATCTAACATCTTTTACATTTCTGAACTGAATCTTCTGAAAGAAAGAAGCAAACTGATTTCGTTAAAGTGATGTTCAATCTAATAAATCAAACCAAAGGAATAAGCAAAATAAAATATTATATATGCATATATTGCGGTATTTTCGCTAGTTGGCGCTAAAAGCGCGTAGTTCTAGTTTTATTCGTCGCATCGGTTAATGCTATACCTTTTTGGAAAGCTCTTTACACGCGCTAACACGTGTTTGATTGATTGCCGTTTCTTTTAAGTCGTTCGTAAGTTGTAGTGTCGCAACCATGGAGCAAAATAAAGAGAAAATACGGCATATTTTACAGTACTACTACTATAAAGGCAAAAATGCTTCTCAAGCCGCCAATAAAATTTGTGCAGTTTATGGACCCGATACAGTTTCCATTTCCACCGCACAACGATGGTTTCAACGTTTTCGTTCTGGTGTGGAGGTGGTCGAAGATGCGTCACGCTCTGGAAGGCCTGTCGTCGAAAATTGCGATAAAATCGCTGAATTGGTCGAAAGAGACTGGCATAGTAGTCATCAAACCGTTATAAACAGCCGATGCAGCCGATGTTAAGGCTATTAATACGAAACGGCTATCCAACCACTTGACTACATAGATTATGTCATCCTCCCGAACAAATTCTTCGTAGTTCCTTTTCCATTTTTAGTCGCTTGAGAGCTTTGTGGCAAGTTCCTTAGGCACTATGTTCAGTTGAATAGCATCTGTCGCAAATATGTACCACTTTATGTAACAAATGCTCCACTATATTTATGGATGTAAAGTAGAAGTCAATAAAAACATCAACCATTGTTGAAGGTAACAAGATTTGCAACTAGTTTCAGTACAACAACTCTCCAGAGCTTATCTTTTTTCCTCATCGGTAACAGACAAATTGTCAACAAAATTCATGTTATTACTCAATTTAAAAAGTCTACCTTTGGGGATTTGTGTAATAGCTGGAACTCTTATTTGAGGGCGGTAATACATGCGTATTTTGGGAAGTTTCATGAGTTGCGTTTAAACTGTGGTTGTTTTGAAGAGCGTTCATAATGCACTTTTCTGAAACCAAGCTCGAAATATTATCGTCGAAATGTTCACAAAAATAATTAAAAGATGTCCACATCTGTCTATCTTCAACGTCCCATTCATCATAATTTGAGCATTGACGAGAATTAACAAGATTTTTTGAAACCCATTTTAAACGTCTGACCTGTGCCCGTGGTACAACTTTGGGTATGACAGATTCCTCTTCCTCTAAAATTTCTGTCACTGTGTGTTCTTCGTTATCGTATTCTCCTTCCAAGTCCTCTTCATCATCGGACATATCTTCAATATCGCTATTCACGAGCAGGTCTAAAATCTGCGGCTCTGAAATTTTACTTGCCATTGTACTAACACGTTACAAATGTCCAGCGGGAGGGGAGTGTGAAAAAATGTAACGATTCACTGTATTATAATAAAGTTTTTCAAAAGTTTTACACTAATTTCTTAATAATATTGTAACAACATAACTAAACATACCTTCGAGTTTCTAGTTCTAAAATTTAAATATATTTCCACCTGCACTTTACAAAACCGTTTTTTCACTCAGCTGGCCACACTTATTGGGCTTTATTTCACAGTATTGCCAGAATAAAATAAAAAAAAATATTGGTATTTAGTACAAATGATTTGCACAGCTAGCTGCTTAAATGGTCGTTTATGCAAAAATTACTTTAAATACATTTGTACAGATATTTGAAATATGTCCCGTAGGCTGAACTAGAGGACCGAGAAGGGTGAATGTTAGACGGTGGTTAGTGTTATTGTTAACCCAATTTTATAAATTTTTGGCATCGTGAGTAACGGAAAATACTACTTTCTGAGTTTTAATAAGACACTTCTGTGATTGACTGACATACACGGTATAAAGTCAGTGGTGTGGTATCTTACAAACGGGCACTCGATATTTCTCAAAAATCGACAATTTCGTAAACTTCCTCTCCCTAAATGACGTTATTAGTAGTTCAATTGAAATTGTAGAATAAGTCAAACAGTTTCTTGAACACTATCAAGAAATAGTTGGAAAAGTTTATTTATAATTTCTATGGAAGTTTGGCCGTTAGTTTGGTTTATACTGGAGCGCCTCACAAGATGTTTTTCAATGTTCCTCTACTTCCTAATTTCTCTTCATAAGCATTTCACACTTTATCGTCGAGTACATTCTATAAAGAATGTGTCTTTAATCAAGTTCTCTCTTCACTTATTCTTTTAAGGGTTTCACTGAAACAATTATCTCTTTATCTCTCTAAGCTCGGTTCAATCTTCAAGCCCAAATTTAGGTGTTAAGTCAGTTTATTTGCATACATGAAATCCAAAGCAAATTACTAAAGTTTATATGTCCTCTTCTTCCCCAGCATACAAAATTTATTCTCATATTTATTTTACATTATTATATGTCACTGCCTGGATAATTGGCAATTTCTTTTTATCAGTCGTAATTTTACAAGGTAATTAACATTTAATTGCCCCAAAATTATTTCTTGCAACACTTTACTTTTCATTTACTTAGTATCAGCGCCAGGATGCAGGCAATAAAATCTGAGCGTTGGCACTATGCCACAATTTTTTCGACAAACACGCACACAGGGGTCCCAAAAGGTATGCTATTAAAAGTGTTATAAGCCTTTCATTGTTGCAACACCGACAGTGGCGACGGCAGCATTTAAAGCCGGAATCAGTGAGTGGCAATAAGAAAGCGAGGCGGCATAAATCGTGAGTAGGGTAAGATTTACGGCTTTTGTTGATGTCAAAAAAGCGTTAAGCGTCATTAAACAAGTAGACGACGAAAATAGATTTCCGAAAGCAGAAAGCAGATAAGCCCAAAAAAGTGTGAGCACAAGCGCGAATGTAATTTCAGGCATGTAGAGAGGGAAAAATGGAAAAAAAAATTCTCGAGGTGTCTCATACCAGCTGCAAAGGCGACACATAAAGCGACCGACCAATAAACACCGGCTTTCATTATGGCAGCCCCCGTCGCTGGAAATTTTTGTGTGCGCGTGTGTGAGTGGACGCGCTGTGCAAAAGTTTGCGCAATTAAAGCGCATTTTTTATTGTCACATGGCGATTGCGCCACTGCTTTTCAATATAACATTGCTCTTTTGCTGTTTGCGCCACCAGGCCACCAATGATTTCACCAAGTCCTTTGACATTTATTGTCACCGGCGTGTATTTCAGGCTTTTATTTGTTTTCACTGGATGGCAGAAGTAAGTCCTCAATGTTATATACTAGTACATTGTAAGAGTGTTTGTGGCGCTCTAGCTTCAACTCGCCGCAACTTTTCTTTTGGATTTTTCTCTTTTATTTCACAAGCCGGACATGTCGCCTTCATCAGCGTTTGACACTTGCTGTGCGTTTTCCTCTCACTGCACAAATTACTTGCCTTCCATACGCTTTAACAAAAAGTAATGACAACTACTCCAACAACGACTGTTTACATATTGAAGGGTCTTCTGTACGTGAACCTGGAGGTGGCTCCAGCTAAGACACCTTAGCTTTCCACCAGCTTCAACCTTTACTGCCAACAATGTTGATGGGTTCAGTGGCGCTGTTGTTGTTATTTGCTCGTTACTGTAGTTTGACAATGTCCATGTAAGCAATTAATTTCATTTAAGTGCTCGTTAAATGCGTCTTTGGGGCATTGTTGAGCCGAAACTTTATTAATTAAATTAGTTATATGAGTTACGAACGAGTGTAAATCGAAGCAGCTAAGTGTGATTAGCAGTATTAATAACAATGCTTGTATGCTTAGCAGAGATTGCTGAAGAGATTTGCTCTGATTAGTTGCAGCGTCCAATTTCCGGCTTTAAAACAACATAGACTTATGCTAATTAATGCGATCAAATGGAAGCGTTTCACCATGCCCTCAAGCGTTGAAACTTTACTTTAAGCTAGTGCTCGCTCCATTTGGAGCTTCGTTTTATTGCAATAAAAGCCCAAAAGCTCACACATTGCATTGTATTTATGTACATGTACGAATATACGTATTGGAAGTCCCACATTACCATTTAAGGTCAGCTGAAAAGGCTCCGGCCTACCATAGTAAAACACGTTTTCTTGACAAAATTAGTTTTTTTATTGAACATACATAAGTACATATATAGTTCCCTTCAACGGTGATACACCGGATTATTTTCGTCCCGAGTTGTTTTCTTAAATTAGGCCTCAGTTTCGGCGATCAACTCTTTATTCCCCGAAAATTTCGCCGAACATTCTTTAGAGATATAAAGACAGGATATAGTCGCTAGGGGACAGATTTGGAGAATACGATGGATGCGAAAAGAATTCGAAGCCCAATTCATGTATTTTTGCCATCGTTTTTACTGGTTTTTTTCGGCAATTTCTCCCTTCAAACGGTCAAATAACACTAGTATTAGTCGCTGTTCCCGAAATGAAACGCCAGAGTGCTGAATGGATGGCACCGGACGAGCCGAAACCCACAAAATAGCGCATGGAGAAGTTAAAATTGAAGACAATGCTGATTTGGTTTTATGATTCCAAAGGTATTGTCCACAAAGAATTGGTCCCACCCGGCCAAACGTTAATGCGGTATTCTACCTTGGAGTTTTGAAGCGTTTTGTGCGCCGTATTCGCTGTATTCGAACCGAATATCGCGTTTGTTGCATGATAATGCGGCGTTTCATCGATCGACTCTTGTGACCGATTATTTGACCAAAAATCACATTTTAACCATTAACCATTCCCCGTATTCACCTGATATGACACCGTGCGACTTCTTCCTTTTCGGAAAAATGCATTTGCCCATGAAAAGAAAGCGTTATGCAGACGTAGACATTCAAAAGGCTTGCATCGGCATACTGGCGGCCATACCGGCTAACGAGCTGAAACACTCGTTCGACATGCTTTTGGACCATAAAGCTGTACTCAAGCAGAAAAGGACTATTTTGAATAAAATAAATTGACTTTGCCGAAGAAACTATTTGTTCTGTTTTTTTAAGTCCTGATTACTTTGAAACGCACCTTGTATATACCGTATGGATGGAAAGGTGCGTGAATTGTTGTAGAAATTTTTTCCGCATCGCCTCTGTTCAAGATTTAAGTTTTTTAGGATGCAGTCCTGCGCATAATTAGTAAGGACACAAACCAATACAAGTCAGTTGATTGGTGAATGCTGAATGATCAGTACAATTGTGTCCTCCTTTTAGCCTTGTATTCGTAGACTAGTAGTTTCACTCTAGCTTAGTGAATGTAAATGTAAATCTACACTATGTAAACTGTAGACATATAAGTATATATGTATGCACATGTGATGCTACAATCTGTTAACCAAATGTATATTTAAGGAGGTATTCAATAAAGAAGCGGCCTATTTCGTGATAGACTGGTGTAGCAACCATACGAGCTTTACAATTGGCGGAAACTTAAGACAACTTTAATACATCTTTTTGGTGCCTCCTGGCTAGTTTGAATCTACATACTTCAACGCATGCCACAATTGTGCACATTAGCAAAATGACAGAAGCAGGTAATTACGATCCGGACAGCACAGAGTGCGATGTGATTCGTGGACAGTTGGACAAACATTTTGAAAAGTTTATGGAGTATCATACGGACCTGGTGTCTTCAGCACAAGCCAGCAAATTGACCACGCATGACGATTTCTTGGCCGCTATGGAGTTGCTGTACACACAAATATGTATTCGACTACGCCGTTTATTTGACACTGGTGAAAATGGTAATTGTGAGGCGAATCAATTGGACATGTGATTAGATCCAATTAAGATTCCTATTTTCAACGGTGAACCAGCGAATTGGCTGCTTTTAAAAGATTTGTTGGAGGCACTAGTTCGCCATCGTAACGATCTGGATTCCAGTTACAAATTAAGCAAGTTACGCCAACATGTCAATGCAGAGTTTATACAGGCTGCTATGAGGACATGTGGCAGGATATGAAACAGGGATTTGGTAATCCACGTTTGTTGGTGGAATCCCAACGCGTCCCGTCAACGCTCACGTTGCAAAGGTGTTACGGTTGTTTGCCAAATTTGTTCTAACGGACACCAAATACACAAATGTCAACGGTTCGTTAATCTTTCAATACCGTAACGATGAGATACAGTTAAGCGGCTTTCATTATGTTTCAACTACCTTGGAAGTGATCATGGATATCGTTAAGGTGTCATCATCGTCATACGAGCTTTGCAAACGCAATGTTGCGAACAATTCACCGACTATGGAGGAAGATACCAACAGTCACATAACAGGTATACCCACGACAGCAGTGATGTTTGAGGAAGGTCCGGTCATTTCTCATTAATAGAGACTGGACAATTTTACTAGCGACTGGCAGGGTTATCCTGACTGATCACAATGAACAATTCGCGTGTCGTGCTCTCTGCGACCTGTGCTCTCAGGTGAGTCTGATTACCGATACTACTACAAAACGTATGTGTCTTCGTAGGCGTCCAGGGGAGATACAAATTGAAGGAATTGGTCCTAGCGCTGCAATCTAAAGTAAGGGTCATGTAACAGTACAGATGCAGGCTGCCTCGTGCCGACAATAACCTCAGTAATTCCAGATAATCATATAGACGCAGAAGCTTGAAGCCATTTGAAAGATTTACTGCTAGCTGACCAAACGTTTGCCACTCCAAGTCCGGTGGATCTGCTACTTGGAGTTGATTATTAACGGGTCTCTTTCAGGAGGGTTTCATGCAGGGTTCTCCAGAGCAACTTTGCGCTTTAAACACTCCACTTGGTTGGGTAGTATTCGGACCAGTCATAAGTCTTGCTCACTCCACTTTATACACAGCTCTCACTGCGAAATGCGTCAACGAACAAAGAGCAACGACTAGACACGTTACTTAGAAGCTTCTGGGAACTCGAAGAGCCTATACTATCATCCAGAAAACACGTGGATGACTGTGAGAGGATCTTCAACGACACAGTCACCCGTACTCCACACGGCAGGTACCAGGTGCAAATATTATTTCGACCAGATGCTCCTGCTCTTGGAGAACTCATCAATCAGCAGTCCGCCAGTTTCTACAACTCAAGCGGCGGTTGATGAACGACCCATGTCTTCGTGAGCAGTGCATTGCATTTATGCGAGAATAAGTTGATCTCGATCCCATGGAGGTTAGCAAGAAAGCTTTCACAAGCAAAGAAAATGGTTACTTCATACCTCATCACAGGTAACCACAAAATTTCGCGTAGTTTCCAACGCTTCCGCGAAGACATCGAATGGGACATCCTTACAGTGGTATTCTGGTTTAGAAATTCGAAATAATCGATTGTTTTGCATATTTTTATAGTATTACTCTTCAAGAAAATGTCCCTAAGAGGATTTTTAAAAATTCAAATTATTTTCCGAGTTACACCTTATTTTGCGCGAGCAAACGACGATCGGGAAACTCTGGCGCTCTGGCCGCCATGGTCTTTTGTTCTCGATGTATTTTGTATGTTTTAATGCTAAGCAGCTGTATTTTTAATGTTTTAATGCTAAGCAGACACATATATGAAAAGAAAGTTGCAGACTGGATGAAATTTAAACACAGATACGCAATCCTAAACAAACTATGCGAAAAGGTACGCTACCCCAACAACATCTCAAGACAGCAAGCAACAATTTTTACTCGATTAAGGATCGGGCACACGCAAATCACTCACCAACATCTTCTTGGCGGCAATCCTATACCATCATGCCCATTCTGCCTCAGCACATTATCCATGGAACATATATTCAATATCTGTCCAGCACTAGAGAGTATTAGGCAAAAACACTTTAATTCTAGTAAATACCAAACATTGTTAAATACACCATCTTTTGCAAACATTGTTAACATATGCAATTGTTAACATTAACAATGTCTTTTAAAAAAAGTGGTGCTGAAGTTTTAGAAAATTCAAAACAATGGGAAAACAATTTAATAACATTTGAAAAATCTAAGAATAAGAAAAGAGAAATCAATAACATTGAAAACCCCTTGAGTGAATTGTGTAAGATTCCAAAACAGACCGTGATTATAGGAAGGTATAATGAATTAGCAAAAACGGAGAAATTGAAAAAGAAAAGATGCCAGATTATTTCAAACGAAATGATTGCCTTGTGGTCGAAACTAAACTTTCCGAGCATAACACGTATAGCTGCACAACGGAAGATAACAAAAGTTTTAAATGATTATTCAACATTTTTAAAATTCCCGGATGGCAGAAATGTTACAATGGCCTTCAACAAGTTATGCGATATAACTGATTTAAAAGGCGTCTGGCTAGGAACTGAGGACAAAAAGTTGTATAAACTCCAAACAACTACAAATGGAGAAGTTGGGTACACGACAGCTAAAGCAGTTTGTGTGCATCCCTCCAAAGCTGCCCTTTTAAGAAAAAATGTTCAAAGCACCTCGTGTTTAAATAAAGTGGCGCTCAACACTTCAACATCATCAGCTGAATCTGTCGAGCAATCACATTCTCCACCTGTTGGTGAATATAAAGCTCCTCTTCAAAGAAAAAGAAATGCGAAGTGTTCAACAAAAGCAGCAGTGACAATGGTAACAACAGCCCATGTAAGCACCAAAAATGCCGCTAAAATATGCAATGAATTGTCCAAAGAAGGAATAAATATAGCAACACCAACACAAGCAGGTATTCACAAAGCGTTGATTAAAACAGCGCTAAACTTGGAAAAAAGTTATAAGAATTCCTTAAGAGATGACATTTGGTGCATTCATTTCGACGGCAAGAAATTTGGGAAGAAAGAAGTGCAGGCCGTGGTGTTAACAAATGAAGCTAAGGAAGTAAGAGTAGCGGCAATGGTTCTTGAAAACGGGAAAAGTTTGTAAATTTTTGAAGGTTTCTATTTAATAATATATTTTTAGAGCATTAATTAACTTTCTATAACTTTTTTAAGGAATAAGGAATGTATTGGATAAATTTAACCTTTGGAATTCCATTAAAATGATTGTTAGTGACACAACAAACGTTAATACAGGGGTTAAAAGTGGCGTTGTTCGTTTACTGCAGAATTGTTTTCAGGAAAAACATTTGTCCCCACCGCAGTATATTGGATGCCAACATCATGTAATAGATTTAATTTTGAAGCATGTGATGAATGAAGTACTAGGTGGAAAGTCGACATCGCCAAACATTAGTTATGACATATTTACCGAATTGATTATGAACTACGAAAACCTAAAACAAAACTACAAAAAAAAACGAAGAAAAGTTGATCTTAAGATCTATTAAATGGCGTGATGACATGCAATTTTTATATGAACTAGGGCAATATTTTAAATATTATGAAGTAAACAACAAGTTCCCATACATAAAATTTAGAGTTTTACCAGCGCTCAGCAACGCTCGATGGAATTCTAGAGCTATATTAGCGATTTTAACGTTCATACTAATACCGGAATACAGAATACAACTTTTGCCAATTTGCCAATTCATATGCAGCGTATGGTATGATGCTTGGGTCTCGGATCACCGTTTTCATAACAATGATTTTGAAATATTGGAAAAATCCGTCAAGCAATTCGAAACTGCGCATAAGTGTTTTCTTAAACACTGGGTAAAGGAAGATTCTGCCATTCTGAATTTAAAAAGGTCTAATATTTGCGCTGAAAGAGCCATCAAAGTTATTCAGGAAATTTACCCTTTTTGTAAATCTGAATATAGTTTAAATCTTAAGTTTATCTCAAATAATATCAAAATGAATTAAATAATGAACTAAAACGTATATTTACTATAAAAATGTATTTGTCATGTACTTAAATTAGTCGTATTGCTTCTAAATCAAAATTTGTCTTCTTCTTCTTCGCAATTCAATTTAAATTCTGCGTGAAGTTTTTGAAATAAATCGAAAAACTAAAAACGCAGTTATCATTTTTTTACTATTCCTCATCGTGTTATGGCATGTAAAGTAGGTGGTACAAAAATAGACTACCCCTACTCTGCAGCTAAGCTCCGCAAATCAACTACAGAAGCGCAGCTTCAGCTCACTGTTTGGAGTTACTACACCAGGCGGAAAATAAAGTAAAAAAGTTATTGATACCGTAGCAAAATCAAGCTTCTGCCAAGGATGCAATTTATGGAAAGGTAAAAAAAATCAGACATTGAAGTTTATAATGATTGGTATAAAGAGTATCAAGATACATGTACTATCAATCATAGTGGAAGTGCCGGCAAAATGGAGGAGGATTCGGTCGTTGAAATGTTTAGTTATTCAGAGGAAAAACATGGGGCAAAGCTTATAAAATACATCGGTGACGGTAAATCTAAAACATTCAAGGGAATTCTTGATATAAACGCATACGGTGGTGATCCTATGGTCATAAAAAAAGAGTGTGTAGGTCATGTCCATAAAAATATGGGGTCCCGTTTGCGGAAAGAAAAAAAAAATGATACTGGTATTGGTGGTAAAGGTTCTGGAAAACTAACTGATAAACTTATAAACGAGCTAAGTCTTTATTATGGTCTAGCCATCCGACGGAATCCCGAGTCCGTAGAAAATAGGCAAAATGAGGTATAGGCTGCTTATTTTCACAAAATTTCTACGGATTCTAATCCGCAATTCATCGAGTTGGTGTAAAAGGCGGGTCGCTGAGGCTGAAGAAACTCTGGATGAATTTCAACATGATAATCCACTATTAACTGAAGCGGTTCAAAAAGTAATTAAGCCAATATACGAAAATTTGTCTTCAGAAAGCTTACTGGAAAGATGCTTAGGCTCAGAAACTCATAATAATAACGAGTCTTTAAATTCGCTTATCTGGTCTTTCGCACCCAAGCATATTCATGCTGGTACCCACACTATTGAAATTGCTAATTTCATTGCCGTATGCATATTTATGTGGTATGCCTTTTACTTGACACACCGTCTTTCATTCAACACACGGTCTTTCACCTTTTAAAATAAGATACACTTTATATATTTAATTACTTTTTATATTTAATTCACAAAAGTTTATTTAGTTTTTATATATGAGTACATATAAGCACATAGTAATTGTGCGTAACTTAAAATATTGAACTGTCTTGCTACGAGAGTTTGCGGTCAACTGTGTTGTACCATAGGTTGTGATCAACCGTGCTTCCTTTTAGTTTCATTTCTGTCTTTCGTTTTACCAGTGTTGTAATGTCACTGTCGCGTCATTGTCACAGGGTCGTATTTTAATGTCCTTAAGTACGTCTGGTTTGGGTCCGTGGTACATTTACCACATTCGGCCGTCCTGCGGCTTCATTCGTCCCGAATGAAGGGTTCCACTTCTTCATGAACTCGGCAACAGTCGTGGTGCGTCTTGGGCCTTCATGGTCCCCGACTTTTACCACTTCGTAGCGATCGTGCTCCATCTTCTTCACAACTCTGTACGGCCCGAAATATTTGGGCTTCAATTTCAAACCCGTTCCATATTGGGTACGCTTAATGGCTACCAGTTCGTCGATGTCGTAGTTGGTTGCTGTTCGGCGGCGTGAATTATAACAATTCCGATTCTCCTGCTGAATTTCGACGATGTTTTCCTTCGCTTGTTGGCGCACTGCATCTCGATCCGCATTAAGTTCATCGATTGCGGCTTCATTTAGCATTTCCTGTAGTTCTGGAATACCCGGAACACGCATCTCCAAGCCCGTCAGTATTTTGAATGGGGTCGTCTTGGTACTACGAGGCGGAGTGCTGTTTATGAATTGTTGCACTCTATCGACGTGTTTGTACCAGCTACTCGGGGTTTCGTGGCATAGTTTTGACACCATGGGTACTACGATTTTGTGAATCCGCTCCACTTGGCCGTTTCCTCTTGGAATTCCAGTCGCTATTAGTAGATGCTGGATACCTTCGCCTTCACAGTAGTCTTTGAAGAGATTTGATGTGAATGCGGCGCCTCTATCGGTGATTACACGCTTTGGATTACCAAATATCGCAGCTTGCTTCTTCAGGCGTTCTACAACCGCCTCTGCTCCAGTGTTTTTCGTGGGATAAAGCCACACGAATTTCGAAAAGGCGTCAATGACAACAAGTATGTAGTTGTATGACTTATTTGTCGTCTCCATCGGACCAACATGATCAAGATGGAAAGTTCCCAATGGTTTGTCCTCTTTATTGATAGGATTCAGCAATCCTTCTTTCTTTCCAGACTTCGCATCAGTGACTATACACTCAATGCAGCTTCTTCACGATTCTTCGTCACTTTTGAATTTAATTGCGGGATAAAGAATGATTTCTCGACAGCGTCTTGCGTTTTCTTAATGGAAAAATGACCTTGCCGATGTGCTATCTTGATGATTTCATCTTCCATTGACAACGGTACGACTATCAGCTCTTTATCCGGGTCTTTATACAACACATCGTGTTTTATGTAGAAGTCTTCATAGTCATCCTTCTCCAACACTTTTCGTACGGCTCGCGTCCAATCGTCGCTTTGCTGGGCCTTCTTGAGTCGGTGATTTAGTGAGTCTTCCAACATCAAGCACGAGACACGGCTCAAAGCGTCGACATGTCGCATTCTGGTTCCTTTCCTATGCTCGATTACATAATCGAAGTCTTGCAGGAAAATCGCCCAACGGGACACACGTAGTGGCACATCGCGTTTCTTCATTGTCATTGCAAATGCGTTGCAGTCAGTGACAATTTTAAACTTCATGCCCAACAGGTACACTCGCCATTTCTTCAACGATTCCACAATCGCTAGCACTTCTAGCTCGTACGAATGATACCGCTCTTCCGCAGGTTTAGTCTTGCGACTCATGTATTGGACCGGGTGGAAATCTTGATCGTCGTTATCTTTCTGCAGCATCACAGCTCCGTAGCCAAACATGCAAGCGTCCGTGTGCACTTCGGTTACCGCTCTTGGATTATACAGCTTTAAAATCGGAGGATTCATTAACGCTGTCTTTAACTGTTGATAAGCTGCTAGATGCTCCTCTTCCATCCTGAACTTTACGTCCTTTCGCAGTAGATCGGAGAGTGGTTTGGCAATCACAGCGTAACCTTCAACGAATCTTCTGAAATATGACGTCAATCCCAGGAAACGTTGCATTTCTGTACGATTTCGCGGTATCGGAAAGTCTTTTATAGCAATTGTTTTCGCCTCAGAGGGTTTTATTGAACCGTTTTCGATGACATATCCGAGAAATTCGACTCTTCGTAACAGAAATTGGCATTTACTCCATTTTATCTGCAACCCTTTTGATGCTGTTTTCAGTAAAACGCGCTTCAACTTCAGGATACCTTCTTCTTCGTCCTTGGAGGGAATGATTAGGTCATCCATGTAGGCTACCACTGTTCCATCTTGGATTAGCTCTCTCAGTACAGCCACAACGAATCTGGTGAACACTGCTGGCGAGTTTGAGATTCCAAATGGCACGTATTGGAACTCATACTGCCCGTTGTATGTTACAAACGACGTGTATTTCTGCGAATCCGCCTGGACTGGAACATGGAAAAATCCATTTCTTAAGTCCAATGTTGTAAAAACGTTTGCTCCACTCAGTCGTTCGATGACATCATCCATCATTGGCATAGGGAAATTATCTCGGACTATCTTTTCATTCAGTCGTCGATAATCACAGCAGAGTCGTTTTCTTCCATCCTTCTTGGATACAAGTACTACTGGTGACGCATAGTTGGAAATACTGGGTTTAATGATCCCTTCTGCCAGCCACTGCGCCACTTGCTCGTCCACTACGCATCGATCAGCGTAGGACATCCGTCTCGGTCTCTCGAACACAGGATTATCGTCGATCAACAAAATCTTCATTTCGACTGGTGACTCGAAATTTCTCACAGGGGTATATGCGCTAACCATTTCTTTTACCGCATCTGCCTGTTCTACCTGTAGGTGGGATACGTTCACTTCAACGTCGGCCTTCTCGTTTATGCTTCCGACCAGACATAATTCACCGAACTCCTTCATCAGCTGGACAACTCGATTTTCGCCCACAACTGCCACTGATTTCCCTGCTATAACAGCGCTCTCGCTCGCGCCTTCGTTATACAGCTTCTCCATAGCTTTCCACATTGGTGTATGCTCACGTGGCTCCTCAGCCACAGCAGCGCGCTCGCTCACGCACTCGCTGTGCTCTATAGCCACCGCCTTTTGCATACCACTGTTCCGGCTCACAGTCTTTTGCACCTCCTTGTGCTCACCCATGACCTTAGTCTCCAGCCCGACGGCTTCGGCTGCATGCTCCTTAGCATCAGCACCATCCGAGCTTTCCTCGCTATGCTTATCAGCCAGTTGTTGCACCTTATGTTGTCGTTTCCCTGCTTCCTTTTGTCTGAACTCCGCACCATCCTCGGTTACAATCAGATCGACATCCTTCAAAATATTGTTCCCAATTACTAGAGCATACTTCAAATCAGTCTCTTTGGCAACATGGAATTTCATTTCCAACCATATGCCATCAACTTCAATGCGGATGGAGAAGCTACCTATTGTTGTAAGTTCACTGTCCCCAATTCCGACCAAGCATACTCTCTCCTTTGTCAGCTTCACGTCCAAATTCAACATCAACAGTGTATCGTATCGCATCAAACATACATCTGCACCCGTATCGATTAATGCCGAAACACATACTCCATTCAACCAAATGTCCTTGAACGTTAAACTACTTCTCCTGTTCGGCTTTACTGCCGCTTTCCTCTTCATCATGTTTGCGTTTTTCTCCTTCTTGACTAATTTTTCAACTGTGGCGCACTCTGTTGCTCGGTGACCTTCTACACCGCATTTGAAACATTTCACCTTTTTGCGTGGACAGTCCCTAGCAAAATGTGACTCATCTCCGCAATTGTAGCATTTTTTCGCTGAACTGCCTGAACTCGACGAAGCTATGTTTGATGACGTAGACGACGTTTTGTTTGCGTTGACGAATTGCGATTTCGAAACAGGAACCTTGATTTTTTCATACACCTTCACCTGCTCCTTTAGGTCTTTTACGGTTTTAGCCTGGTACAAATTTGCTTTACCCGCCTTGGAATCCGGAATCCCCTCAATGAAATACTCTATCAAGCTGGTGTGGTCCAAGTTTATCGACTTGCCGATCTCCATCAAGCTATAAAGATATTCCATGAAATCTTCCCCTTGACGTTTGCGACGATTTCGTAGTGTGCGATGAATTTCTATTGCCGATACAACAACTCCAAATTCAGCTTTTAACGCCTGCTTCAGTGAACTCCAACTGTTGATACCGCGCTGACTTCGAACAAACATTTTTGCTGCACCCTTCAAAAGCTGCTTTGCATAAATAAATTTCTGTAACTCGTTCCAGCTCACCGCTTCTGCATTCTCCTCGAACTCTTCCAGCCATTGCTCGATGCTTGGTTGCCCCGAACCGGAGAATGATGTCAGTGAATCTTCAATATCTCGCAAGGTAAACACCGATCGCTCAATCATTCGCACGCTCGAGACAGCACTACGTTGACTTGCAGCATCGTTACCATCGCTGTCTTCATTGTCGCTCACATTCAGGCCGAAGTGTTCAAGTAACCGGTCCTGCAATGTCGGTTTTCGTCCAGTGGTCGCTAATCCCAACCCACCCAATTTCTCTTTCAGTTCCTGTATGTTCAAACCTAAAATTTGGTCACGGTCCATTTTGTCTTACAATATTTATTCAATACAAAAATATTTCAATAGCCGTATAAAATTATTATATAATAATAATTGATTAAAACTTTTAAAATGTATTGCTCTGTAAACAAAGGTATATGTAGCTTTAATGTTAATTCAATCCATATTTTCTTAAAACTTTTCTCAAAATTATGTCCATTAACTTTAACTTTTATTTAAAATTATTCCAACGTGTAATTTCTCAACGCAAAACATGAATCAGTTAGAGCAAAATTCATCAATATACATACAAAATTGTTATTGCGCAATAAAATATAAATACTTAGCTCTAACGCTACAACCAGCTTCAGCTACGATTGTTCAAATTTCATCCCTCGCTGCTGTCAATTTTCAAACGTTCTCTTGTTCTCCCGCGCAGCCGTCACAAATGCACACAGCATTTGAATCTCCAACGCAGCCGTCAACATGAACACAGTATTTGAATCTCCCACGCAGCCGTCAACTCTTGTGAATATTCTTCACCGTTCTCTCACGTAGCCAATTTCTGCATGCGCTCGCACTCAGCGCTACCGCAGTCGACGCCTCTCTGCTGTCGACAATGCCACACTTGCTGTGTGACGTCACTCACACACAACGCAACTTCTGCTTGCAGCTCCTGTCTACGTCGTCGCACTGCTTTCTGTTCCAACTGAACGGCAGTTTCCACGCACAACGCAATTTTTGCTTGCAGCTCCTGTCTACGTCGTCGCACTGCTTTCTGTTCCAACTGAACGGCCGTTTCTTTCTCAACACTACGCTGTTTCTCTCTGCTTTAACTGTTGACGCCGCCTTGCCTTGTCTGCGCACTTATTGCGAAATTTGAATTTTCCGTTGGACTGTTGGCGTCGGTCGCCTGCTTGTCTATATGCGCAAATCACGTTAGGTTTATCCCGTAAATCTGTTTTCTCGTAACGGTTCTTAACTCCCGTTAACCTTTTACTTATGTTTAAACTTTAAACGAACATATTTACACAATTTTTTTTTTTGCCACAGTTTGAATTGTTTTCCGCGGTTTTTCGTTTTAGAGAACGTTTATCACGATTTCAGCGCATTGGTTTTGATTTAGTGATCAATCGTATTTTCCGCGGCACTAATTCAACGTATTGGTCTTTATTATACTTCTGACACCATTTGTGGTATGCCTTTTACTTGACACACCGTCTTTCATTCAACACACGGTCTTTCACCTTTTAAAATAAGATACACTTTATATATTTAATTACTTTTTATATTTAATTCACAAAAGTTTATTTAGTTTTTATATATGAGTACATATAAGCACATAGTAATTGTGCGTAACTTAAAATATTGCAACTGTCTTGCACGAGAGTTTGCGGTCAACTGTGCTGTACCATAGGTTGTGATCAACCGTGCTTCCTTTTAGTTTCATTTCTGTCTTTCGTTTTACCAGTGTTGTAATGTCACTGTCGCGTCATTGTCACAGGGTCGTATTTTAATGTCCTTAAGTACGTCTGGTTTGGGTCCGTGGTACATTTACCACATTTAATGAAGGATTTTTCCCAGTTTTGAAGATTTTATCATCAATGGTTATTACAATTTGGTCAGAATCTCACGCATTCGTGAGTAGACGTGATCAAGTCCGAATTATTAGGTCAGAGGTACGAGCTTCTGAGGCTTCTAAGGAAGCTAGAACTGCTAAATCATCGGAAAAAGCTTCACTAAACATGACATTTGAAGTAGAAGAAGGTACTTTGTATGAAGCAGGGATAGCTGATTAACAAGAAGTAAATATAACACGTCATTAAACGACTTCGACTGCGTGCGACTAGTTCTCAAACTTTAAACTCGTTTTTCTCATAACTACTTTTCTAGAAACGATGTGCATGATATCTGAAGTTCTACTCAACCGATTGACATGAAATTTTACACAGAGCTTTCTTATACATTATAGTATCGCACTACGAAGAGCTTTCGAAAGAATTTTTTATTTTTATTTTTGAAAAATCCCGAACCACAAGAAAACAGGTAAACAATTTTTTTTTCAAAAACGTTTAGTAGTGCGACTTTTAGGTCACGGGAAGGATTTATATTCTCCACACCAGGACAAGTCATTGTTTCATTAGTCACTACTTCGCCGACATGCAGGTTTTTAGAATTAAATTTTTTTCGTATATTATTTAAGTTTTATATTCTTAGAATATCAATAAAAAGCATGCAAAAAATGGATAGTCAAAATAATTTTTGATTTTTTTACAGCGTAAAAAAAATGAGCCTCTTCATGTGTACGAATTGAAGACGGTAACTTATGGAATGGCTTTTAGTCCATTCAACGCAATACGCGTACTGCCTCAATGTGCGAATGACAATTATGAAGTCATCTATGACCCAAGCCGGGCTGCCGCAGCGCGACATAGCATACTTTATAATTTCTACGTTGATGACTATTTGGATAGCGTCGACAGCGATGAACTTGCTATTACCCGTGCTCAAGAATTTCAATTCTATACACGGTATCCTGCAATAGCCGGTACAACAGTTTCTGCATCAGAACTAGAGTTGAACAACTCAACAACAAAGGTATTGGGTCTTTACTGGGATCCAGTGAGCGACGAGCTCTTCTTCAAGGTAGGCTTAGTTGACGACACGTCCATGCAATCGGGTAGCTTACTTCCAAGCCAATTCAGACATCAACGCTAGGAAGCACATTCGCTCGGAATCGAATCCAGCCGACTGTGAAAGCGGAGAGATATTTCCCGCCGTCTTAGCAGATCATCATCTTTGGCGGACCGAACCGTCGTGCATTCACCAAGTCTTGGGGGAAACGCATTTACCTTCTTTAATGGGTGAGGAGGAGCACCTCTCCATTACTGAATCTAGAGTGGTCTCCATCTTAGTTTCTAAAGCTAATTACCAGTGGATTATGACATCCACGAAAGGCAACAGGATACCTCTCATAGATAAATTTAGCAAATTGAGTCGTTTACTTAACACCACTTTTTGGTTAAGGCGCTTGTTACCGAAATATTGTGGTTACAGAAACGATATAGTTTCTGTCGCAGACCAGCACTGGGCGTTACTTCTGCATGTTCGACAAGCACAACATTTTTAAACAAGAAGTTAAGGCTCTTGCATTGCATTCCAGAATTGCGGGTCGCAGTGAAATCTTAGCACTCAATCCTTCCCTGGATGCAGACGGCATACTGAGAGTAGAGGACGACTCACAAACTCCGACTTAAGTGAAGATCAGCGACATCAAATTACAATTCCGCGTGGGGCCCTGGCTTATTTACTAGTCGCTGATGCTCATACACGTTGCTTACATGGTGGTATACAACAAATGCTTCAGTACCTTGGACAACATTTCTGGTTTATATGCGCACGGGCGCAAGTAAAGTCTTTCATTTGGGCTTGCACTACATGTCGTAGGCATCTTCAAATTATACAACGTCAGCAAATGGCTTCGCTCCCGAAAGAACGTGTACTAGTGGCTCCACCATTCTTTCGTAGTGGCTTTGATTACTGCGGGCCATTCCATGTTCGTGTGGAAGCGCATCGCGCCACCCCGACTACAAAAACTTATGCTGCTACATTTACTTGCATGGAGTCACGAGCGGCGCGTTATGAGATGGCAGAGGACTTGAGTACACAGGCGTTTATAGCTGTTTGCGACCGACTTATTAGTCCACGAGGTATCTGTACCATCTTGTACAGTGATAATGGGACACAATTTGTAAGGGCTAATAGTCAAATGCAGGAAGAGTTAAAGGCTTGGGTAGCGGCCCATACTCAACAAAATCTGGCAGCTGAAGGTGCATGTTGGAAGTTCATAACACCTTCCGCACCTCATCATGGAGGTCTATGGGGGGCAGCAGTTCGTTCAGCTAAAAACATTTGCTGAGAATCATGGGCAACCAGACGTTGCGTTACACTGCGTTGTCTACTCTCCTAACTCGCATCGAGGCGTGTCTGAATTCGAGACCACTGATAGCTCTCTACGATGATTCTGAAGGTGGGGTAGCTCTAATACTGGGTGACTTCCTGATCGGACGACCACTCCATTGTCGCCCAGATCATCCATTGCCTGAAGCTCCGGCAAATTGTCTTCGATATTGGCAACGCCTCAACTAGATCGGAACCCAATGATCAGCGTGGAGATGTAGTTCTTATACGTGGCGAAAATTTGCCACCATCGGTTTGACGTTCACCCGGGCAGTGATGGCCTGGTACGTACCGTGACAATAGAGTACAATACAAACCAGACATCATCAAAACGACTTCCTATTAAGCAACGGTGTCAGTGACCAGTGCAGAAGTTATGCCGCCTAATCGGTCTTACAGAAGAATTACTGAACCGCGAGGGTTCAGCCGGGCAGGACACAAGCCAATAAAAGTCAGCTGATTGCTGAATGTTGAAAGATCAATACAATTGTGTCCTCCTTTTATTTGTATTCGTAGACTAGTAGTTTCACTCTAGCTTAATGTAAATCTACAATATGTAAACTATAGACATACATATACAAGTATGTATGCACACATGTAACATATGGTCTGATGCTACAACTGTTAACCAAATGTATATGTATGTAAGGAGGTATTCAATAAAGAAGCAGCCTATTTCGTGACAGACTGGTCCATACGAGCTTTTCAATTGGCGGAAATTTGAGACATTTTTCATATAGCCTCTATGCTGCGTTTATGGCACCAGCGTAATTTTCTTACTTTTTGTCAAGACATTTCCTGTAAGAGGTTAAGCCAGTCTACGGTTTCTTAGAAATCGATTTTTTACCTTAAATTACACTCTAAGGTCCTAAATATATTATTCAGTTCGTGAAAAACATATTTCTCAATTAAGTCCTTTCCAAAATCGATAAATTCGGGCCATTTAATTTTAAGAGCCTGCAGCTGTACATAACGGGTTATAACTAAAAATCTGCACTAATTTTATTTCAACGTAACTTAAAATATACTATTAACAAAAAGGTAAGCTATTCTATGTAGTATAATTATATTATTTTAAAAACGAAAAAATTAATGAACTTCAAAATACGGTCCATTGTCAGCAAATCGTCTTAGTTTAGTCAGGATACATGAGCAAGCACGTTGTACACCGTTCGTATCAACTTCCTTAAACCACTTCCGGATGCGACGTGTCAGCTGCTTCAAATTTTGAGCCTTCCAACCATTTTTATACACTGAAGCTTTGATTTCTCCAAAAAAATCCTCAATCGGTCGGCATTGTGGTAAGTTTGTCGGATTCTTTTCTTTAGGCACAAAGTAGATGTTTTTGTTGACCAAGAACTCCAATGTCGCATTTGCATAATGAGAAGAGGCTTTGTCCGACCAGAATACGATTTCATCGTTTTTATGGTGTCTATGTATGAAAGGAACCAAAATTTTGTCCAAACATTGATTAATGTACGTCTCATGATTTATTGCCAGTCTATTTGGCTCAAAGAATGGCTCAGAAATACCCTTAGGAGAAACTGCTATGTAGAGCATAACTGTGGACTCAAATTTTTTTTTGAATTTGTACTTTATCTCGGAAGGCGTTATAGACATATCGTCTGTGTAATAAACATCGTTGCCCGGCATTTGTGGCCCGCTGAGTGAAAAGTAGCTCTGATCATCCAAAATGAATGATTTTCCACTAAAATTCTTGCACATCCACCGACATTGTGACTTAACTTGACTTATCTGCTCTTCGGAGTACCCTGGACAACGCTGCTTTTTTCTGGCTTTAATGTGAAGTCTATTTAACGTTTTGCAGATATATGGCTGTGAGCATTCGAATTTTCGTGCGACTTCGGTTTGACTTATGCAATCCTTATTGTTGAACAATGTCTTCAGCTTCCGAACGTTTTGGGGCGTCATAATAGCCGGTTGCCTTTCTATTTTTAGAGTACTTAATATTGAGTACATCGTCCTTCTGGAGACGCCTTCCGCCATAAAATGCGCACACGTAAAAACTTTCTTCCAGCGGTTTCATGTTTTTTATAAAACTGTACAACGCGGTCGCGGAGGTGTTGCTGCTTAGAAGCCATTTTAAGCACTAATTGAATTTGTAAGCGGTTACAAATTACATGTCAAAAAGATGATGCAATCACATCCCCAATTGCGTAATATTAGCATTTGAAAACTAAAAATAACAAAACTGCAGGCCATTGAAATTAGTGCAGATTTTTAGTTATAACCCGTTACTTATAAAAGATGGTACCTTCTCTATTTAGTTCTGCAACTCCAATTATTTTCTCTAGTAGTAGGTTGACGAAGTCTCACGATAGGGAGTCGCATTGTTTGAAACGTTTTGTTTCAGCTCGGAGAGGTCCTTCGCGATTTTGATGTAATTTTTGATATTACCCAACGTCAGCTTATACAACCGTTTTAATTTTGCGTGGAAACCAAATTCTGACATAGCAGAGTAAAGGCATCTCCTTTTCGTGCTGTCAAAAGTAGTTTTGAATTTGACGAAGAGATGGTGTGTGCAAAAATGAGTATCTGGTCAGTTCTTGATTTTCAGGTCTGAAGCCACACTGATAAGGTCCAATCAGTTTGTTGAGGGTGGATTTTAAACTTTCACACAATACGCTCGATACAACCTTATATGCGATGTTGAGGAGGCATATTCTACGGTAGTTGGCGCAGCTTGTGTGGTTTCCCTTTTTGTGGACTTGACAGAAAACACTTAAATTCCAATAGTTAGGCATGATTTCATCCGACCATATTTTACAAAGAAGCTGATGCATGCTCCTTATCAGCTCTGCGCACTTGTATTTGAATAGTTCGGCCGGCAATCCATCAGCTCCTGCCGCTTTGTTGGGTAGTTGCTATTCGAACTTCTTCATGGTCGGGCAATGGAACGTCCGCCACATAGTAATGTTGATTGGGGAATCGGGTACACCATCATCTGATGTTAAGCTTTCACTGCCATTTAACAGGTTGGAGAAGCGTTTCCTCCATAATTTCAGTATGCTCTGGGCATCAGTCAGTAGATCACCTCTGGGAGTTCTATAAGACAACGATACAACCGGCCGGCTCTTGTCTTGAAACCTTCTGCTAGTCGCCGCATCTTTTCATAGACTTTTCGAGCATAAGCTGTTGTGATGGCAAATTCTCGACGTCGAACCTTCCTGGTGTTTGTTGGCGTGAGTTTTTTGTGCATAGGAGCGGCTGCGTCAAGACGGTGGTCCGAGTCAATGCTAGGATCTTGGAGCGCACGCTCATCTAAACCACTACCGACAGAGTGAAATATGTTTTCCGTCAATCACAACATGATCTAATGAATTGGTTTTGAACTGCATTTTTTTTTAATTCAGCGACGGAGATATTAACATCCAATTCGATATTTTCTAACAAATCCGCCAATTTGCGAACAATTTATTTGAGGCTAAAAGTTTTTCGGTTTTTGTACAAACTCTCCAATGAGCGTCTAGTTCTTAAAGCATTAAGATTGACGTCGATTCGATATTTTTAAGAGCTTAGTCACATTATTCGGCAGCACAGGATGCTCTGCGTCAAATCAGAAACTTTTACCGTTGTTCACTAAGAAACTTTACAAATAAGCGTCCAAATTCTGGTAATATTTTGCAAGCTGTAAACTATTGAACGGGCTCTGAGAAATAAAAAATTGGAAATGATAATTTTTTTAATTGAAACAAGGTGCTCCTATGCCATTAGTCCTATATAAAGACGCTAAATTTAACCTAAATTACATGTTGTCTTCAATTCGAAATTTCTCTCCGCATCATGTCTTAGCTCTTGATAATCACTACCTGTAAGGAGTCATGTGTGAGTGGCTTATTGAGTTGGAATATGCACTTCATTTTTTATCTCTATTTGATTATACTAGTTTTGAGAATATATTAATTTTTTTACCAATTTCGAGTAAGTTTAAAATTTCGCAATATTATAAATTCCGGAGATGGAGTTGATAATTGTTTATATTTATGTTCAATATTTTGTCACTGTTTCTCATTATAAGAATTTTTGTAACAGGTTAACTCTTGACCCAGTGTAAGCTCTGAAACTTTTGAATGTACGTATATTTGGAGACACGCGTACATACAAACACTTCGATAGTTTTAAATCCTCCAACAATGTGTACCATAAGTTAGAGTGCAATATGCTTATGTCAATACAGCAGTGCAATCAGCCAAACTACAATTTTCCAAACGTGTCTTTGCCTTCTGTCGACGGCGCTGTTCCACGGTCGGTCCTTGCCACTTCTGCACTATCAGAATGCATTACAAACACAAATAAATCAGTCGCGTGCCACAATGTCTTGTTATTTACATTTTGCGATAGAATTTTATAATTTATTGCAACAAAAGGTTAGGTAAATACTCCGTAGGCCAAATGGCGGCGCACACCGAATGGGACAGCAATGGACTGGGTAAATGCACATGCAATAATTGAATTTATAATTAGGTTCGTTTGATGGACGATGGCGTGTGCGGAAACGTTGCTACTCGCATGTGTGTGTGTGTGTGTGTGGAGAAAAAGAAATGCGGTAGAAGGCACTAATGGCATTGTGTAAATGCAGAGTTAAAAATGCACGATTTTCAAGATTAGCTAAATTAGAGAAAAATTGCATAGGTTTAAAATGAAACGGATATGATTGAATTATGCACTTTTGCGAAATGGGTGTTGCAGTAATAAATATATATTGTAAGATAAGTGAAGGGGCGGATATTTGAAAATGTATTTTTTGTAAAAAATAAGCAACATAGCGTTAAAATGTATTTTCATTTGAAAAAAAAATATAATAAACCAAAAAATGTATGCATATTTTTGCGATTACTTACATACTTAGAATATAAGTGTTAATATAATAAAGCGGAAGAAGGCTTATATAACATAACGTCGATATTTTGATAGAATTAATAATAAACACACCGAATATTAAAAAATGTTTTTCTCGAAACTATATATTTCGACGCGGTCGCCCTCATATATACATATTTTTTTTTTTTTATAGTAGGAGGAAGCATCGAAAGCCGGAGTGCGAGACTTTAATCCGCTAAACTTAACCTACTCCCACCTCATGTCTCTCCCACGGGACCACTGGACAAAGTATTACTTCATGGGAGAGAAGAAGACGTTTAAGTCTCCTCTATTGCACGGACTGACTGACGCCTAATCTGTTCTAAATGTCTCAATTTTGTCATAATTAGGTTTGCCGCTCTGCTGACAGCTTTCCACTTTACAGAGGACTCGCACATAGTATGTATGTGCAGTCAAATTTTCCACCGTGATACTACCTCCCAGGGTGGTTTTCAACATTTCCCTTTAAAAGAACACGCGTTCAGAGTTTTCTATACACTCTGTACACGTCGGACAGTATTAACTGAAGTCATGACGATAATTGAATAGATAGCTTCTGAAGCAACCATGCCCACTGAGTATTTGGGTAAGGTGGAAATCCAGGTCTCCATGTTTCCTACCTATCCACGAGTGTATGTCCGAAATCAGTCGGTAGGTCCACCGTCCTTTGCATGAAGTTTGCCACCGCTGTTGCCACATTGCTATGCTTTTTATTCTCTCTTCTCTTTTTGCTGTGGTAGACGTCTCTGATAAGTTATATATTCGCGCGAATTCGTCTCCCTGGATGTCAATCGGTGCTATACTGGCTAATACCTCAGCAGCGTCATTTGAAATTGTTCGGAAAGCACTTATCACTCGTATTGCTGAAAGCCTATGCACTGTGTTAATTGGTCTAGCATATGATTTTGTTTCTAGCGCCTGTATCCATATTGGAGCCGCATACAGAATCACTGAACTTATTGCTTTAGATATTAAACATCGTCGGCTGGAACGCACGCAGCCTTTATTTGCCATCATTCTAGACAACGCATTATATATTTTATTTGCTTTACTTGTCGCATTTTCCAAGTGTTCTTTGAACTTGAGTCTTGAGTCCACTATTACCCCGAGATACTTCAACTGCGGCTTTGAAGTAATCTCGCATTCTCCGATGGTCAGCAATATTTTCTCCTCAATTTTCCTTGAGCTTATGAGCAGGACTTCTGTTTTCTGCTCAGCCAGCTCTAGACTCATGACAGTAAACCATCGGCGCAGACCATTTATGCTGTCACTGCATATGATCCGGAGGTCATCCAGATGTTTAGCTACAGCTACCACTATGAGGTCATCCGCATAAGCGATTGTTTTCACATTTTTTGATTGCAGTATTCTTAACACCCCGTCGTACATCCGGTTCCATAGCAGCGGGCCTAAAACCGAGCCTTGCGATACTCCACTGGAGATAGTGTAGCTCTGAGTCCCTCGTCCGTCTCGTATAGCAATCACTCATTATAATATTTATTAAATACTGAGGAGCATGTATATCATGTAGAGCTTTTATTATATTTGCCCACTTTGCGGAGTTGAACGCATTCTTCACATCCAGGGTTATTAGCGCGCAGTATATTTTCCTACCACCTTTCCATCTTTTTCCGCTTATTGCCCATTTTGCAGTATCAACTATTTCTCTTAGTGCGTCAATAGTGGACCTCTTTTTAATAAAGCCGTATTGTCTCTCTGATAATCCGCCGGCTTTTTGGATTGCTAACTCCAAGCGGTTTCTTACAATGCTTTCGTACACTTTCCCAATTGTGTCGAGCATGCAAAGAGGTCGATAAGATGAAGGTTCTTCTGGTGGCTTTTTTGGCTTTGGGAGTAGAACCAGACGCTGTATTTTCCACGGATCAGGGAACACCTCTTCTAATATACACGCATTGTACATATTAAAAAATAAGCTGGGCCTTAGAGTTATGGCTTCCTTAAGTGCTCTATTTGGTATACCATCTATTCCAGGCGCTTTTGAGTTTTTAATTTTTTTCGCAATAGCCAATAGTTCGTCTTCTGTGACTAAAAGGGGAGGTTCCGTAGCTTCGTTTCGTTTAATATAGGAAATGGAGGCATTGTGTCATATAGGATAAACACGACGTGTCGAGTGTAGGATAAACATGACTATTTTACTGAGCACGACGAAAAGAAAAATGCAACTATGGACTGGAATAAAAACTCAACGGAGCGTTAGGACGCTTGCGCTGAGTTCTTAGAAGCGAATAACGCTAGGAGACAAGAAATATTCATTCGAGAACGGACAGCCAAACGACTAAAAACCATCATAAAAGTGTATCTGACATAAAAGTTAAATAATTTGTAATATTTAAAATTTATATTTAAATAAAATCCCTTCTTCTTCTTTACTGGCGTAGGCACCGCTTACACGATTATAGCCGAGTCAACAACAGCGCGCCAGTCGCTTCTTCTCTTCGCTACTTGGCGCCAATTGGATATTCCAAGCGAAGCCGGGTCCCTCTCCACTTGGTCCTTCCAACGGAGTGGAGGTCTTCCTCTTCCTCTGCTTCCCGCGGCGGGTACTGCGTCGAATACTTTCAGAGCTGGAGTGTTTTCATCCATCCGGACAACATGACCTAGCCAGCGTAGCCGCTGTCTTTTAATTCGCTGAACTATGTCAGTGTCGTCGTATATCTCGTACAGCTCATCGTTCCATCGAATGCGATATTCGCCGTGGCCAACGCGCAAAGGACCATAAATCTTTCGCAGAACTTTTCTCTCGAAAACTCTTAAGGTCGACTCATCGGTTGTTGTCATCGTCCAAGCCTCTGCACCGTATAGCAGGACGGGAATTATGAGCGACTTATAGAGTTTGGCTTTTGTTCCTCGAGAGAGGACTTTACTTTTCAATTGCCTACTCAGTCCAAAGTAGCACCTGTTGGCAAGAGTAATCCTGCGTTGGATTTCCAGGCTGACATTGTTAGTGGTGTTTACGCTGGTTCCAAGATAGACGAAATTATCTACAACTTCAAAGTTATGACTGTCAACAGTGACGTGAGTGCCAAGTCGCGAGTGCGACGACTGTTTGTTTGATGACAGGAGATATTTCGTCTTGCCCTCGTTCACTGCCAGACCCATTTGCGTTGCTTCCTTGTTCAGTCTGGAGAAAGCAGAACTAACGGCGCGGGTGTTGAGGCCGATGATATCAATATCATCGGCATACGCCAGCAGTTGCACACTCTTATAGAAGATGGTACCTTCTCTGTTGAGTTCTGCAGCTCGAATTATTTTCTCCAGAAGCAGGTTGAAAAAGTCGCACGATAGGGAGTCGCCTTGTCTGAAACCTCGTTTGGTATCGAACGGCTCGGAGAGGTCCTTCCCGATCCTGACGGAGCTTTGAGTATTGCTCAGCGTCAGTTTACACAGCCGTATTAGTTTTGCGGGGATACCAAATTCAGACATCGCGGCATAGAGGCAGCTCCTTTTCGTGCTGTCGAAAGCAGCTTTGAAATCGACGAAGAGGTGGTGTGTGTCGATTCTCCTTTCACGGGTCTTTTCCAAGATTTGGCGCATGGTGAATATCTGGTCGGAGGTTGATTTACTAGGTCTAAAGCCACACTGATAAGGTCCAATCAGTTTGTTGACGGTGGGCTTTAATCTTTCACTCAATACGCTCGACAGAACCTTATATGCGATGTTGAGGAGGCTAATCCCACGGTAGTTGGCGCAGATTGTGGGGTCTCCTTTTTTATGGATTGGGCATAGCACACTCAAATTCCAATCGTTGGGCATGCTTTCGTCCGACCATATTTTACAAAGAAGCTGATGCATGCTCCTTACCAGTTCTTCGCCGCCGTGTTTGAATAGCTCGGCCGGCAATCCATCGGCCCCTGCCGCTTTGTTGTTTTTCAGGCGGGCAATTGCTATTCGACTTCTTCATGGTCGGGCAATGGAACGTCTGCTCCATCGTCATCGATTGGGGTATCGGGTTCGTTTTCTCCTGGTGTTGTGCGTTCACTGCCATTCAGCAGGCTGGAGAAGTGTTCCCTCCATAATTTAAGTATGCTCTGGGCATCGGTGGCTAGATCACCTTCGGGGGTTCTACAAGAGTATGCTCCGGTCTTGAAACCTTCTGTAAGCCGCCGCATCTTTTCGTAGAATTTTCGAGCATTACCCCTGTCGGCCAGCTTATCAAGCTCTTCGTACTCACGCATTTCGGCCTCATGCGTGTCTTTTCTGTCTTTAAATGCGTGTGGCTTCCCTCTTCCCTCATCTCGGTATCTATCCCATCCCGCACGTGTTGTGGTCGATCGTAACGTTGCGAGGTAGGCAGCCTGTTTCTCTCCGCTGCGGCACGGCACTCCTCGTCGTACCAGCTGTTCTTTTGCGCTTTCCGAAAACCAATGGTTTCGGTTGCAGCTGTACGTAAGGAGTTTGAAATGCCGTCCCACAGTTCCCTTATACCGAGTTGTTGACGAGTGCTCTCAGAGAGCAGGAGTGCAAGCCGAGTAGAAAAACGTTCGGCTCTCTGTTGTGATTGCAGCTTCTCGACGTCGAACCTTCCTTGTGTTTGTTGGCGTGCGTTTTTTGCTGCACAGAGGCGGGTGCGAATTTTGGCTGCAACAATATAGTGGTCCGAGTCGATGTTGGGACCTCGGAGCGCACGCACATCTAAAACACTGGAGACGTGTCTTCCGTCTATCACAACATGATCGATCTGGTTGGTGGTTTTTCGATCCGGAGACAGCCAGGTAGCTTGATGTATCTTCTTATGCTGGAATCTAGTACTACAGATAACCATATTTCGGGCCCCGGCGAAGTCGATCAGCCTCAACCCATTTGGGGATGTTTCCTCGTGGAGGCTGAATTTACCGACCGTAGTGCCAAAGATACCTTCTTTGCCCACCCTGGCGTTGAAGTCGCCAAGCACGATTTTGACATCGTGGCGGGGGCATCGCTCATAAGTGCGCTCCAAGCACTCATAAAAGGCATCTTTGGTCACATCGTCCTTCTCTTCCGTCGGGGCGTGGGCGCAAATCAGCGATATGTTGAAGAACCTCGCTTTGATGCGGATTGTGGCTAGACGTTCATTCACCGGAGTGAATGATAGTACTCGGCGACGGAGTCTCTCTCCCACCACGAATCCAACACCAAACTTGCGCTCCTTTATATGGCCACTGTAGTAGATGTCGCTGAGACCTACTCGTTCTCGGTCCTTGTCCCGTCCGATCGCATTTCTTGGACGGCGGTGATGTCGGCCTTTATTTTCACGAGGACATCAACCAGCTGGGCAGCGGCACCTTCCCAATTAAGGGACCGGACATTCCAGGTGCATGCCCTCAAATCGTAGTCCTGTCTTGCCTATGCAAGGTCGTCATCAAAAGGGGGTCTTTCATCCGAGGCTGTTTGGTTGTTTTCATTGGTGCGTTTGTTTACGTGGCGGGTCCCAAACCCAGCGCACAACCCTAACGTAGGGGATATTTCAGCCTTCTCACTTTAGCTCGCCTTCAAACGGATGTTCTTAGGCTACCCAGAGGATACTTGGTCAGAGACCGGAAGTCGTGAGCTGCTTGAGTCATATGTAAAAGAATCGTTTCTGGCCACTCCCAAGTGAATGGCGATCAGAGAACTTTTCCTCACTTGCGTGAACTTCTACACATGACTCCATCCTTTACATCCTGCAAATTGGGGGCTCAGCCAGGAATTGGAAAAAGGTTTAAACAAAGGTGGTGCCGACCGTCATGGTAGAGTTTGACGTGATAGCATCAAGGGATCCTCTAAGCCTGTTAGTAGACTCGTCGTAGATTCGTCAGACGTATATCTGGGTTGAGATGTGAAGAAATTCGTGGAGTCTTAATAGAGCGTGCAGTGTTCAGCTAGGAAAAAGTGTTATTTAAGACAAATTTGAACGAATTAAAAAACGAAATTTTTAAACAAAACGAATTTGTAGAGAAAAAGAGAAGTACAGCATTGTAAAAGTAAAAATAATTTGCTAAGAAGAGTTAGAATCAAACATAAACTTAAAATTAATCTAAAAGAACAAACAAAACGAATTTGTAAAGAAAAAGAGAAGTACAGCAACGTTAAAGTAAAAATAATTTGCTAAGAAGAACTCGAATCAAATCTATAATTAGAATTAATATATGTAAATACTATAAGATAATTTTATATTGCTAACGTTATAAGTATATCCTTACATATTGTTACTACTAAGATGGACCTAAACGAAATAATAACTTTAACTGTCACCAGACTGAAAGAGAAGTTGAGGAATTGGGTATTTCGACCACAGGTCAAAAACCTGATCTTCAGGAAAGACTTGTCCAACACTATGACTTATCGGGAAATAGGGCTAGTGACGAAGAGTTCAACCACTCAGTTTACGAAGACGTAGGTGGAACCACCAACTTACGGTCCTCTCCGTTTATCATGCAACAACAACAGTTTACTCTAAAAGATTTAGGATATTGTGTTAACGTGTTTTCAGGAGAAGGGTCTCGCTATTCGAGGGTGGTAAGCGAATTTGAAAATAATGCAGAAATAGTAAAATTGAATGATCTTCAGAGATTTGTTTATGGCAAACAGCTTCTTCGTGGTGCCGCTAAGCTTTTTGTTAGGAGTCAGAATAATTTAAATAGTTGGGAAGCTCTGAAGCTATCATTAATTAATGAGTTTGGTTGCAAACTATCTTCTGCAGATGTGCATAGGTTGTTGAAAAATCGCCGGAAACAAGCAAACCAAACTTTTCGGGAATACTTGTATCATCTCATAGAGGTAAGCAAACAGATTAGTCTAGACGAAGAAAGCATTATAGATTATTTCATAGAAGGGGTTCCAGATACCAAGTTCAATAAGGCAATTTTGTATCAAGCTAAGAATATAGAAGAACTAAAAGAGCAAATCAAAATTTACGAAAAGATACGGAAATACAACTCAGGTATAGGAAAAATAGTAAATGATACATCCTCTAATAAGACAACAGAAGAACTAGGCAAAAGATGTTTCAAGTGTGGAGACAAATTCCACGCATCAGCTCAATGTCCACAAAAACAATATAAATGCTTTAAATGTAATGAGATGGGGCATCGTTCGTTTGAGTGCAAAAATAACAAAGTCAAGGGATCTAGAGAAGTTAAAATCGAAACAAGTAGCATAAACACTTTAGGGAATACAAGTTTCCAACCAGTTGTAATGAAGAATTACATTTCAAAACAGTTAATTTAAATGGGTTTAGGTTCGAAGCTCTAATTGATTCAGGGTGTTGACTTAATTTAATACGTTACGATACGTTGATACTAAGTGAGCTTAAACCAATTCTAAGCAATGAGAAAAAAAAACTATATAGCGATTGCTCAAATGTGATTGAGACAATCGGAAGTTTTGATATTTTTATACATATAGATGAGTTATCGTTAAAGGTAAGATTTCATGTAGTCAGAGAACAAGATATTAAATTTAAAAGTAAGATAGGAAAGGCTATCTTAAAAGACGTAGATATTGTTTTAACAGAAGATAAAGTAATGTTTAAGAAAAAGGATAACTCAAGAGATTATAAACCAGGTAGTTACAAATTGAGGCAGGATTCTAAACAGGTTATGAAGCAAGAACGAAATGCACCAATAGAAGCAGAAAATAAGTGGATTAAGGAATTTGATGCGATGAGTTTAAATGAAAGAAAGGATGAGACTACATTGAATTTAGGACATTTTAGTATGGGATTAGCAAGAGAAGTTGAAAGATTAGTTGATAAATACAAATCGTCTGGCAAAAGCATATCACCCGTTAAGATGGAAATTGTTTTGACAGATGAAATTCCCGTCTATCAGCGAGCAAGACGTTTACCAATCGATGACCGTAGTTTTGTCGATAAAGATTGGTTAAAAGAGGGAATAATACAACCAAGCTCTTCCAATTATGCTTCTCCGGTAGTAGTAGTTCCTAAAAAAGTTGGAAACAGACGCTTATGTTGCGATTATAGACAATTAAATAAAAAAATTGCCAGGGACAATTTTACAATGGTAGCAATGGACGATGTCTTAGATAGCCTTCAACAGGGTCGAGTTTTACAAAGTTAGATTTATCGAACGGATTTTTCCATGCGCCAGTAGATTCACAATCTAGGAAATTTACCGCTTTCGTTACCCACAATGGTCAATATGAGTTTTGTGTGGTTCCATTCGGTATTTCAAACTCACCAGCTGTCTTTTGTCCTTATTTAATGCTGTTTTCCGGGCGCTAATCCGGAAGGGAACCGTAATTACATATATGGACGACTTGATTATCCCCACAATAGACGAGGTGGAGGGTATTGAAAAACTACGAGAAGATTTAGAAGTTAGCGAGTCGTACGGGTTAAAGATTAAATGGAAAAAATGCCAATTTCTTCAACGAAGCCTTGAATTTCTGGGGTAGATAGTGGGAAATGGTGCCATAAAAATATCGGAAGAAAAGACGACTGCTGTACAAAAGTTTCCGCTTCCGTCCGACAAAAAAATGTTACAAAGGTTTTTGGGGTTGACGTCATATTTCCGACGTTTCTTACTGGACTACGCAACGATAGCTAGACCTTTGTCAGACCTTCTAAGAAAAGATTCGGTTTTCAAGTTAGGCGAAGAGCAAGTCGCAGCATTTCAAAACTAAAGGCTAGTTTACAAAAAGCGCCTATATTACAGTTATTTTCGCAAAAAGCAGTTACTGAGGTACATACAGATGCTAGTAAATGGAGGTATGGGGCAATTTTGTTACAAAAAAGTTCGGACGATCAGCTTTTACATCCGGTACAATACATGAGCCGGAAAACAAATATGAGTTAAAAGTACCGGCAATCATAGAGGCCTTATAGAAATGGAGAATATACCTATTAGGTATACACTTCAAAATTGTGACAGATTGTAACGCGTTCACGATGACTCTTAAAAATAAAGACGTACCGCCAAAAATAGCGAGATGGGCATTGTTTCTTCAGGACTTTAACTAGGAAATCGAACATAGAGCAGGGTCCACAATGGTCCTCGTTGACGCTTTAAGTAGGGTGTACAGCTTAATGCTAGAAGACTCGAAATTTTCGGCTAAAGCAAGCTCAACGACGAAGCTCAATGACGAATGGACAAAGGCAGTACGTAAAATTCTAGAAAAAGACGAATACGAAGACTTTTATATAAAATTTGACATTCTTTTTAAAAACCCTGCAAAGGAACTAATTGTAGTACCGAAGCTAATGGAAGACGAAATCATTAAGTTGGCGCACAGGCAAGGGCATTTCTCTGTAAAGAAAACTAAGGATCTGTTAGAAAAGTCGTATTATATCCCCCAAGTAAAAAGTAAAGTTTTCCAGATAGTCGGAAGCTGTATTGAGTGCATTGTTAATGAAGTTAAGTCAGGAAAGAAAGAGGGATTCCTGAACAGCATAGATAAAGAAGATATACCATTAGGTAAATATCACATTGATCACGTAGGGCCACTAGAAACGACCAGTAAGTTGTACAATTATATATTGGTGGTGGTAGATGCGTTCAATAAATTTGTGTGGTTGTACCCTACTAAAAATACAGGAGTAAATGCAGTGTTAGATAGACTTACAAGGCAGGCAGCGGTATTTGGTAACCTATGACGTATTATTTCTAATAGGGGGGCCGCTTTTACATCAAATTTGTTTAGAGAATATTGTCAAAAGGAGAATATTCAACATTTACTAATAACAACGGGGGTTCCAAGAGGAAGCGGACAGGTAGAGAGAATTAATAAAATCGTTATACCTATGTTGTCAAAGTTGTGTACAGAAACCCCAACTAATTGGTATAGAAAAGGTGCAATAGTTTATAAACAATACACCTCCTCGGAGTACGAAACAGTCTCCCTTCAAGTTATTAACAGGACTTGACATGCGAATGGCCAACATGTCAGAGCTAAAGGACCTACTAGAAGAGACGGTTATAAACGACTTAAATGAAAATTGCGAAACAGTACGAAAACTACCGAAAGAAAATATTTTACAAATTCAGGAAGAAAATCGGAAGTCATATAATTCACGGCGTCAGAGAGAGAAAAACTACAAAATAAACGATTTGGTAGCAATAAGGAGAACACAGTTTGGTAGCGGGTTGAAACTGAAGGGAAAGTTTTTAGGACCGCATAGGGTAGCGAAAAAGCTTAACCATGGTAGATATGAAGTAGAAAAAGTAGGTGAGACCGAGAGGCCGAGAAAGACTTCGACTGTCTCAGAATATATGAAGACATGGACTCAACTATTCGAGGACGAATAAAAACAGGATGCCCGAATGTGGTGTCGACTGTAGGATAAACACGACTATGTTATTGAATACGACTATGTTACTGAACACGACGAAGAGAAAAATACAACTATGGACTGGAACAAAAACTCAACGAAGTGTTAGGACGCTTGCGTTGAGTTCTTAGAAGCGATATAACGCTAGAAGACAAGAAAGATTCATTCGAGAACGGACAGCCAAACGAACAACAACCATCATAAAATTGTATTTGACATAAGAGTTAAATAATTTGTAATATTTAAAATTTATGTTTAAATAAAATCCGTTACATCCTACATATCTTTTATGAAAAAACAAAAATTAAAAATTTAGAATTTTTAATAGTTTAACAAAATTTTTGAAAGTAAAAAAAAGCTGTGAGCACATCGACTTTAATTTTTGAGTGGCTACCATTTTATTAAATTTTGTTTTCGACTACCAAAAAGTGCTCAAAACTCGGGCTTCTAGACTAGAATGCCCCCTTAAATTTAAAATATGTAAGATTGAAATAGGGGAGAGTTCACGTAACTAAAATATTTTATAAATGCAAATAAGTCATTCGATTAGCAACTGTTTAATCCTTTACAAAAGCTGGTATAACCAATTCCAGCTCCAACTGAAAACACATTGTTTAACAATACATCTTAACATAATTTTAAATAGTAATCAAATAAGGAAAGGCTATGCTAGAGTGTAAACGAACATTTTATACAGGGTCCTGCACCAATTAGAAAAGCCATAAATTCGGTTTGGAAAATTATTTTTACTTATTTTAAAGTACAAAATGTGTGAAAAAAAATCATAAATTCAGGACCAATTCCCTTTTGCTCGATATGACCACCTTTTGCCTTAACTATGGCCTAGAGATGGTCAAAAAACGAATCGCAAGCTGCCCGAATGTGACTTGCCGGTATTTTGGCCCACTCACGGACAATGGCTCTCTCAGCATCTCAAGACTTATGTATTTTTTACTTCGGACATTGCTGTCCAAAATGGCTGAGAGAGAATAATCCATTGGATTCGCATCTGGTGAATTCGAGAGCCATTGTGTGTTCGAGATGAAGTTCGGAACGTTGTTTTTCAGACCATCTCTCGTGACGTTGCAGTCTTTTGAAGACCACTTCCATGACGTTTTGCGATGCTATCAGTATCATTGTACCAGTGATGGTGCGATAAACAAAAACTTTATTCACATTAAGGTGTTTGAGCTCACGAACAATTGCTGGCTGTGATTTTCCAGCTAAATATAAAGCAATCACACAATTACGTTTGAATTCCGCGAATGCTCAGAAGTTGGTTATACTTCGAGTGTCGGACCCTGCAACTCTCAGCGATCTCGGCCGCCTAAATATCTTCAAGTGTTGATAAAATTGAGAAGTAGAAGGGGTTTTCAAAAGTAAACAGGACTTTTTGAATATAGCGCCCCCTGGTGGCGCCATCTATAAGTCGACTGGTGCTTTTTGTTCTGTTTTTTTAGGTCCTGTTTACTTTGGAAAGCACCTTTTAGTATGAACGGTTAAAAAATGTGTGTTGCGTAAATTTGGGTAATATAGATTTATCGGTTTGGAAGATATCAAAAGTGCCGCTCCTTGATATGTTACATTATGCCAAATTTGAGCTGTGCATTAATTTCCAACTTAGTAATTCAGATATTCTAGTTTTTTGATTGTTTATTTTTATATTGTTGAAAATAATTTCTTTCTTTAAGAGTAAACTTTCCTGCTTATCTACCAAAAAATATTATCGACATACTTGTAAAATCGAAAAAGGCCAAACTTTGAATCAAAAACTCTAAAGGTAAAATATCATATAAAAAGTCGGTGGGCTTTATGTTTCTTGAAATCTCTATTATTTGTTGGTATAAAAAATGTATACATTGCTATGGAAAATGCAAAAACACCTCGCTTTGAATATGGTTTTGGATAGTCTTATATAAGGAACTAGTCAGAAACTGTAAGAAATAAATGGTTTAAAAGCCCTTGCAACCTTTTTCATGATTCTAAGTGCTGATTCCAATGCTATTGTGTCTTTATCCAAGGTAAGAGACTATTTGCATTTACGCTCACCCACAGCTAGAACAGCGGAAATAGTCCAGAATATTCCAAAGTTTCTTCTCATTTCCATGGAGTTCATTCAGTAGTTCGCGAAATTTGAACAACTTTATCACAGAAAATATTAAAAGTATTGAAAACTGAGCTCTTGTGGAATTACCCAATTAGCTCCGTCAACCTGCCAATAAAATAATGATTGTGCAACGGGGAAAAAATATAAAAATTAATTAATTTCAGGTATCATACATGCCATATGTAAGCATAATCATAATTTATTATATAAGCAATAAAGCAAAGTATACAGAAGAGTAGAGCTTTTAACAGTAACATAAAAATTATATAGATTTTGTTATGTAAGCCAATTTACTATATCAAAAGTTAATGTTGATTTCATCTACTTATTTTTTCAGGTAATACTCAACTTTAAAGTGCAGTTCATTCGTAGAAGGAAAAAAAGTAGCTAAAGTTAATAAGTATATTCTATATACATATAACACTTGGCTTAAAGCAAAAATGCTATAAAAACAAGTAAGGAAGGGCTAAGTTCGGGTGTCACCGAACATTTTATACTCTCGCATGATAAAGTGATTTCATTATCCGTCATTTACATATTTTTTTATTTTGCTGTAAAATTAATTAGATTAGATCAATTTGTGTACTTTGAGTATTGAATTGTATTTTTATTTATATGTATGTACCTATATATTATACAGAGAAGGCATCAGATGGAATTCAAAATAGCTTTATATTGGAAAAAGGCATGGTTGTGAACCGATTTCACTCATATTTCGTACATGTCATCAGGGTGTTAAGAAAATATTATATACGGAATTTCATTGAAATCGGTCAAGTAGTTCCTGAGATTTGGTTTTTGGTCCATAAGTGGGCGACGCCACGCTCATTTTCAATTTTAAAAAAAAAGCCTGGGTGCAGCTTCCTTCTGCCATTTCTTCCGTAAAATTTTGTGTTTCTGACGTTTTTTGTTAGTCGGTTGACGCACTTTTAGTGATTTTCAACATAACCTTTGAATGGGAGGTGGGTTGGTTATTATCCGATTTCTCCCATTTTTGAACTGTATATGTAAATGCCTGAAGGAAACGTTTCTGTAGAGTTTGGTTGACATAGCTATAGTAGTTTCCGAGATATGTACAAAAAACTTTTTAGGGGGCGAGGCCACGCCCACTTTTCCAAAAAAATTACCTCAAAATATGCCCCTTCCTAATGCAATCCTTTGTACCAAATTTCACTTTAATATCTTTATTTATGGCTTAGTTATGACACTTTATAGGTTTTCGGTTTCCGCCATTTTGTGGGCGTGGCAGTGGGCCGATTTTGCCCATCTTCGAACTTAACCTTCTTATTTCATCATGATATCTCAATTTTTACTCAAGTTACAGCTTGCACGGACGGACGGACAGACGGACGGACGGACGGACAGACAGACATCCGGATTTCAACTCTACTCGTCACCCTGATCACTTTGGTATATATAACCCTATATCTGACTCATTTAGTTTTAGGACTTACAAACAACCGTTATGTGAACAAAACTATAATACTCTCTTTAGCAACTTTGTTGCGAGAGTATAATGAAGTGCTGTATACAAATCGTGCTTAAATAACATTTGAAGGTCATTTACACCAACAGTCATTTCACAAAAAACTACGTGGATTCGCAAAAAAATACAATAAATATAATCAATGGATTATTGAATGGTGAATAGTGGAACACTAACACGCCAACGGCTGACGACGATGCTGATAGGGGGCGTCAATAATGGGGAAGGGGTAATCGTCCACTGACTGCCGCCTGCAATCAGGTGAAAAATTTGATGTTTCCGTATTGTAATTAAACAAAAACCTAAAGGGAAGAAAATAATTTTTCCAGAGAAAAGTTTTCTGTTCGTTTCGCAATGCCATTGTTCCATTGTTTTTGGTCTGTTGGTTGCGTGTGTTCGATATTTCCTTTTTCCTTCCGGCAACGGCGAACGACATGCCATTAAAAGTTGTCATACACATTGACGTTTTACATAAAATGCCCAAATAAGTGGAGGGAAATACGCGAGGTCAAAAAAGCATTAACAAAAATATCACCAAGAACCCCGGCATCACAATGAAAAATTACTAAAATAATAGTAACAACAACTAACAACAAAAGTTGGAAAGAAACTATTTGGAAGGGCTGGTTGGTGGTGGCTATTCGTGTGGCCATTATGTAATTAATAACAATAAAATAATAATGAGAACAATGAGCTATTATCGAATAAAGCGAAAACGCCGATGTGTAAAGGAAACTCTCATGCCCATACACCTGAAGCCATTTTTCTACGGGAACTTTACTCACTGGCTCACATAATAAAAAGTAACAGTGAACAAGTTTTAGTAATAATAAGAAAAACAGTTAATAAAGAAAGTACTTCGCCTTAAACACTGGATAAATTAGTTTAAAATAGCAGAAAGATTCCGTCCAAAGATTTATATTTAAGGATATTTTGTAACATTTCAAAAAATTACTAAATTGAGGGTTTCCAAAAACCATCTGATTTGATGTTTTTTATAACTTTTTTATCCTTATGTTCCGTAAATTTTCCCGACAATAGAATTGGAAACATCTTATGAGATAGATCTTTTTGTCGACTGTTCAAATCCGATTAGTAACTACATATTTCTGAGTTACAATTTAACTTTATTACTATTTTTAACCTTTTAACTTTGTTGTATTTCAACTATTGAAAATTGGAATTATTCCCTAGACCCGGGCTTTACCAAGACCTGAACCAATGACATTTTTTCTCTAAACCACATTGTGGTCTTTATTACGACATTTTTATTAGTGCTTGATTTATATAGTATAATACAAAAACAAAAATCTGGTGTAATATTGTGTTACATAAAAAGTGGTCGTAGGTTTAGTCTGATTTGTTCCATATTTTGCATTTGGTAACTTTGTAACACGTCCACCTTTATTTTATCTACAGATTCCACTCCCTACCCAAATCATCTAAAAAAATTATACAGTTTTAGTAAAAGCCCTTAATAGTTTCTAAATTAGGCTAAGTTCTGGAACCCAGCGTTTTATAATATCTTTTTACAAGCAAAGCCGGAAAAATACTTCTTAATCTTGTCAAAACTTTATAAAACCAAACTAAAATCATCCTTATAGGAGATATGTGTGATATAGCCTCAACCGAAGAGCCTAATGCGTGAAACGTCAATCAGAAGATCGAAATTCATTATATTAGTGATAAGTATGAGGTTAAGCCAAGGTCTTAGGTATACTCGAAATTCCTTCATATATGTAGTATATGGGAGTGGGAGTAATTCGTTTATAACATATGGACAATAAACAGTTCAAAAATTTTATATTAAGGGAAGTATCGACCCATTTTAACTATTTTTAGCAATACCACATATTACGTATTAATAATTAGCTCCCGGAGTGTCATTAAGGTACACTTATAATCAACAATTTATAAGGAGTAACGTCAGTCGGTTGGTCGAAAATAATGATATTAGTCATATGGAGGCCAAAGCAAATTTTCACCCGATTTCATCCTTTTTGAGCACAAAAATATATAGGAAAATACGCTATTTCAATTTTACTAAGGTAACTTAAATATTGCTCGATATGACATGTCAAAGGCCATAGAACCATAGAAAATCACACTTTTTGGCAAAATTCATTTTTAGCATATTTCTCTTCAATAAAAATATGTATGGAACATATCAAAAAATACAGACGCCGTAATCTTGCCAGCCGATTGTTGAGTTTTCCGCCGTCTAGGAGCAAGTTTATCATGTGCAGTCCACTCAGATGATTGCAGCTTGGACTTCGGAATGGAGTCATGTTTCATACATTGCCTTATATCGGCGCAAAAATTCCAAATCATCAACTCTCCGAGGTCAAAAGGGAACTCGCTTTACACAGGGCTTTCTTATACCCAAATATTCGTGAATGCCATGATGCACACGTTTAGCTGATAGAATGGTTGCTATCTTCAACAACTTCATTTAACGGTCATCCAAAATTATTTTGTGGACCCTTTTGGGTGTTCATTGCTTTAACCGTCTTCGGTGCTATTCGGCCTCTAAACTTAGCAATCAATTCTGGATAGTTGATTTTCCTGCTGCAGTGTTCAGAGACTCTTTATCAAATCAAGATTTTGCTTAAGCTGTATTTTTTTCCTTCAAAAAGCACTAAGTTATGTTGCCAACACGCGAAATTCTTGTTTACCCATTTTTTTATTTTGACAATAGTTGCTTCACAGAAGATGATGTAATTCATAAACTAAAGACCCGAAAGCTCTCAAAAATATATACGCATCTTTTGAAAGTTAGAGTAACTAAAAATCATATGGATTTAATTCTAGTAGCGGCAATTATATGTCAGGCAGTGGACTTTCAATTGACCCGTTATGCGGTATGAAGTAAACAGGAAATTCAAATAAAGTTAAGAGAAGATTTTATCCGATCTAACCCATTTTTTACATGCAGGTATGCTGTTATCTGGAAAGGATTTTCTCCCAAATTTCAATAACGTATCTCACAGATTGGCAAGTATTTTCGATAAAATATTCGCCGTAAGCTTGAAAAGTGGTGGTCCGATTTTAGCAATTGTTTGTCGCACGGTAACCTATTTTAAACGCACTATTCATTCAATTTTTTACCCGATATTTTCATTGCTGTTCTACGAGTATTTGCGTACCGAAAAATTAAAGAATCAAAATGTATATTCAATTCGTCTTGTCATTTGTTTGGATTTCAAAAAATATCAGAAATAAGAAAAACCTTAATTCCGGCTGCACCGAAGCTAATATACCCTTCACAGGTGCATTTCTTTAAGTAAGAATGTGTTCAGGTTGTATGGAATCCATATGCTATAGTTAACCAATCTGAACAATTTCTTCGAAGATTATATTGTTGCCTTAGAAAATAATTTATACCAAATTTCATGAGTATATCTTGTCAAATGCAAAAGTTTTCCATACCAGCACTAGATTCCGATCATTCAGTTTGTATAGCAGCTATATGCTATAGTAAGCCGATCTGAACAATTTCTTCGTATATTACAATATTGTCTTGGAAAACAACCTGTGCCAACTTTTCTGAAGATACATTGTCAAATGTGAAAGTTTTCCATACAAGAACTTTATTACGACTATTCAGTTTGTATGGCAACTATATGTTATAGTGGTCCGATATCGGCAGTTCCGACTAATGAACAGCTTCTTTAAGAGAAAATGAAGTTTTCAAAATTTCAAAACGATATCTTAAAAACTGAGGGACTAGTTCGTATATATACAGACGAACAGACAGACATACTTATCATTTATGTATATACTTTATAGGGTCTCCGACGCTTCCCATTGGGTGTTACAAACTTCGTGCCAAATTTAATATACCCTGTTCAGGGTATAAAAATAATTGGCTAAAATTACTTATTGTGTGATATGATGTTTTATATTTCCAACGATATGTGTATATCTTAACTGGACGTTACTGCTTTTCAAACTATCAAAAGTCTCGGTAAATCTGGGAGCCGTTTTAGGATTATAAATTTTCTAGTTTCTAGTATTTCTTTTTCTTAGCTGCTCTGTAATTATCTACAGAATTATTGTTATATCTTGTTTCCATCGGAAAAACATATCCTAAAGTAAACTCAGCAACAACAATATGGGAGAAATTTCTCAAATTAAAAAACGCTCAATATGACTTTTAAACCAAACTTGTGGCATTAAACATGTTGGCGCTGGCATAGGAGCGTATGCGTTGAGTTAAATTTTTCCGCAGTTTGCATTTCCCCTCATTACCGCAGCTGCAAGTAAGTATGTTTGGCACACGTACGACGCTCGCACCAATTTCATAGTCCAGCATATTTCCGCCAGCGGTGAGCTGAATACATAGTATGTATTTTGTCGAGTATACGCCTCACCGTCCAAGTTCAATCCCTCTTGGATGTTGGTGAACTGCGAATGGGTCGCACTTTGAGCGACGCTACCGCAAGCGGTAAATTGTTGAGCTCGCTCGTCGAACGGCAGCGCGTGCTGCGCCACAGTCTCCGGTGACAATGCAGCGGTATCCATTACGTTGCTTTCACTCTAATTTTCAAGCATTCACGCGCGACTAACATAATCACCGTCGAGCGATAGACGTGCAGCGGTGACCGCGAATAAGGAAACACCAACAACAATGCCAACCGGAAGAGCTGTGGGAATAAACGAAACAGAATAGCTGTAAAATAATGGAAGTGACGCAACTTTTTTGCAGCCACAACATCTTCTCACATTCCCGCAGCGCCTCCTCCTTCTCTCCGCCCCTTCCTGTCTGCCAGTTTACAGTTGACCCTTAGTTAGTTAGTTTCTTTTTTGCGTTTTGTTTCCTGTTGTACGCAAAAGTTTTAATGCTTTTTGGGCTACACAACATATTGCGCTCTTGCTGTTATTGTTGCAGTTGTTGGTTTGCGCTAATGCACGTGATTTTCATGCTAAATGCAGAAAGCCGCGTCGTCGAAGCTTGTCGTCAGCCATGCGCCAGTCAACTATGGCAAACAGGTATACAAATATACACCGTTATATGCAATAATATGTTTATGTGTGCCTCAGCTGACTTTTGTTTTTGTGTCTGCTTTGGTGGTGTGTTCCCGGTCATGCGGTTTTGCACATCATTAAGGATATTAAAATGAGTGCAGGAAATTTAAAAATGTAATGGCTCGTATTCATTATTGTTATAGTTGTTGTGCTTCTAACAGCAATAATATTTACCAAATTTGTACTAGGCGCACTAAGCTTTTATGCTCGTACATTTAGTTCTGGTGAATAACATAAAATTTACACAAGGAGAAGCGATGCAACCCTGTAATCCCTCCGTTGTTGTGGAGTTCGTTAAGTACTTAGGTGTTTGTTTATCTTGAATTTTGGTCGAGTTCAAATGTAAATACGTAGGCTGCCTTTTATATTTCGGAATTCGAGAACAAAACAAATTTCATCGAAAATCGCTTTACTGTTTTTCAGGATATTCTTCATCAAGATCTAGACTCTTTTGAATGTGTTTGAACCCATTGTCGAAGTATTTTTATCACTCTGATTGAGGTACCTCCAAAGCGTGCCTTTTGAAAACTTCAAACGCCCCTTCACATGCCGAAAAACGTTGCCCTCTTAGTTTTTTTATTACGAAAGGGAATTAAAGTATACTTCGAAGTGTTTGGAATTGCTTCGTGCGCAAACACTTTTTGTTGGATTCGGTAATACGTGTAAATCCCCGATTCAGGCTTGTCACGATAGTATCGACGTGTTTCAAAGCACTGTTATCGCCATTTGTTAACATTTCACTCGACCACTCGACACGAGCCTTTGTTAAAGCATTTAACAAATTACAACGCGAACGATTTTTTTTACACATACATGTTCATGCCTCACTATAAGCCACATGATAGATACCGGAACAACAATTGTTTTTTCACGACTTTCCCGAAATTCGTTTTGAAGTGATCTACAACCTCGATTAGATTCCCCTTACCATCGATAAATACTGGCCCTTGATGAAGTTTCACCATCAAAAATTGAATCAGGTTCATCTATGCATTTTTAATGGGTAAATCCATGCCGTAAGTTGGAAAAAATAATCGCAAGAAAATGTTCGCGATTTAAATCAATTTTTTGGGAGAGGAAAATATTTTAAGTAACTGTAAACAACAGAAATAGCCCTCGTAGGTCAAAAAGTTCTGGGTATGTATAGTATACCATCAAAAATATTTAACTTTACGATAAAAATGTGAGCATCCAGCAACATCTGTGTTGCCAAATCCCAAAATATCAAAGGTAACTTACGTATAGCTAAGTAAAATAAAAAAAGTTTATTTTAAATCTCGATTGAGTCGCTGAAAATCTCTCTTTTTAAACCAGATGATACTTTTTTTTAAGAAGCTTCAACAAAATGTCAATGATGGTCGTAGTTGTTATTCCAAGAGATAACAAAAAAGAAAGCAGACTTTCAGTATTTCTGCTTTGTGGGAGTGCATATTGAATTTTGATATAAAATAAGAGAAGTAAATTTAACTTATTGGTATGTAACAAATTAAATTTAACTTTCTTTGTGATTGAGTAGTTCCATGTAAAATATCATGTTGCTTTCGGTTGATTATAGCTCAAATACATATGAACATTAACAAATAATACAATTTTTAGAACTCTAAAGTTCGACTCTTATACACAATATTATTCACATATTTATGTGTCGAGACACTAATTTTCTATCATCATCTGTTTAATGACTTTTGGAGACCTTAAATGCTGAGCTTAAGCAATACGTTTTCCCTCCACTGTACATGTATGCATGAAAATATGGAACACAGAAGCCTCTAACTCCGCTGGACGTGGCTTAACGCAATTTGAAACTCATTACCACGCATTGTCAATTCTACTATTAATCTGGAATGCAGATCATGTTCGCGATGTGCCGTGTTTAGCTGAGTAGGAGCGTTCTGCATATCCCCTCAGAGATTTGGCAAAGTGCTGTAATAGAATGGAGGCCAAATGTAATACGAAATCACACCGACGGCATTAACTGACGCCTTGCTGTTGAAAATGTTAATTTGCGCTTTGTTGTTCTGTTCCTTTACTTAAATCTTTTTTTTTCGATGAAACATTTTTCTGAATTTAAGTCGCTAAGTGATTTGTATTTGGCAGGTGTTTTGGTCAACATTAGCATTGCCTCTGCCGAGAATTCTGTGCTTTCTGTTGCTTCTTCTCATTGTTTATTCACTACAAATGCTTATGTGAAAAAAGTTACCAACAATATTTTATCGTATAAGTAATCGATTTCAGTGAAAGCATTGTTCTTTATTGTAGTCTTAACAATGCAGCAGCTTCTGTGAGCACATGCTTGTCGAGCTTAAGCTTCGTCATAAATATGAATCGTTTCTAGTGGAAAGTTCAGCTCGCTATTATGTGAGATTTATTTTCTCATTCTTTTCTTGTTGTCGCTCACTAAACGAGAGATCACGGGCATCATTCGGATAATATTTAATTTGATGACATGCAAATATAGTAACTTTTTGGGGGTCTTTTCTTGGAAAACGGAAGAGTTGGAGGCTGGCGTATCGATTTGAGTTTATTACTTTATTATTGGCAAAGCCTTTGTTTTAAATTTCCTTTCATGGGCACAAGATACACGGTGATAATTCCTCGTAAAGGCAGAGATTTCCCATACGATTTAATGAAATTGAACGCGTGTGATGAAATGTTAGTTTTGTTATCATACCAAGAGACCAATGTCTACTGTGAGTCACTGTTATAATTACTTGAATAAAAGACTTAGGAAACCCTAGTGGCATCGATACACAAAGTCGTTTTCGTGATTATTATTATTATTTTATTTCATTCAACTTAACAGCTCCACATAAGCTTAAATATTTATTTTTCCGACAACGTTGCTTGATTATTTAATTCAAACCAGTTGGCGCAATTAAATTGCACTTCATTTGATTGTCCTTCAAATGCTCGACGATTCCATAGCATAGTGAGTACGCCTGAAATTATGCAAAACAAATCCTTATGCTTTGTATTATTCATGAGAAAACGTGACGACACTCTGCAAACGAGGATCTAGCAAATACAAGCATCAATTTGCTTATCAGCTATGTATGTACTCTTGCACCTATGTGTGTTTAATATTAGTTGTTGTTTGTTTAGCAACTTTTGTACAGTTTGATAAAGGAAAAACGAAATTAACAAATAGTAAAAATGGTAAGAGTAGTGGTAGATCCATGTGGCATTGACGACTCACAATTAAGCGGTAAATATGCACAAAAGCAATACAAGTCTGTGCAGGGGTCAAACAAAGAGGTGTGAATATAAAAGCTTGTAAGAAGTAAGGCCTGCGACTCATTCCCCACCCAACGTCGTCGAATTAGTACTGTTGTATCGGATTGTCATAATAACAGCACAGTTTTGTGTAAGTCTTGTAAAGTGATACCAACATCTGACCTGAAACCGTTTTGAACTCAAAATTCAGACACTACAGACACTGGAATAAAAAAAAACCCAAATAAAACAGCAGAAGAGATGGAGTATAATCTTGTCGTTGCATATTTTTCTGGGCTTCTTTTTAATAATAGCAAGGTAAACGAGCTTTAATTTTGGTATAAAATGGAAATCGAAAAAAGTGAGAAGACGAAATCTCAAATTTTTCTTTACAATTCATTTGGCACTTAAGCAAACATGAGCTCGGTCTGTGGATGAGGCGCATGCACACGATTACCTACCATCGAAAACCGTAGCTGCATCAAAAAGCGACATAATTTTTAACGACATATTGGCATGATGGTAGCAACGTCGTGCAAAGTAAGCGAATTGGAGCATGGTGAAGCTCTGGCGTTTACGCTTAAGTGTGTAGGTAGTTGAGCTGTGGCCACGTGATGGGTGCAAGAGGAAGTGGAAGACGCCATCATAGCGCTGTGAATAATTTTTTGTAAAGCTTCAGTCTTCAGTCTAGACAGGCAATTGGGCTTTGAAGTACCTGCTATTATTGCTGTTGTTGTTGGGCAGCTGATGAGTGTAAGCGCAAGTATGCAATTTATATATCCATAAATACAATGTTTTTTAAAATTATGTTGCCTACATGTAGGCGGGTACGAAGGAGCGAAAGAGGAGAATATTAGTCGAAAATAATTTCGCTGCACAGCCCGACCAAGTGGAAAAACGAGAGCAAGCAAAAAAGCGAAAGCACTTTCAACAAATTAATGATAAGTGAGCATGCAATAAAAATTGCTTATTTTTATGAAAATGACTGAGTTTATCATGCGAATAGTTTTTAGGAGAAATATTATCTTATTACTTTCAACCAAATAAATTGTGATAAATTAGGAACAAGCGCTGAGCACTTCCAGCCTATTAAAAGCTTTACTAATCTGCATATCTGAAACAATTGTTAAGTTGCTGATGTATACGCTGGAGGTTCAGTTTTATAGGACAAGAAGTAATATTATTAAATTTATTAACAGAAAAGTTTTGTAGACACTTTATGTTGTACTGTACTGTATTAAAGATTGAAATTTCTAATCTAAATTTCTAAAGCTGTCGCTAATCCTTTAAGCTTAGTGTCCAAGCATACACAATAGTTGGACGTAATGTCTTTTCGTTATCTTGTTAAGCCTGAGTATAGCTAAAAGCTATTTGTTAATTTCGTCTTACGAGTATACGTTCAGATCATTAATAAAGATAAAATATTTTAGGAATAGTTGTAAAAAAATTGCAATCTTTTTATAGTGAAGAACTTGTATTGAAATGTCTATGGTACTCAGACCTTGGTTCAGAATCTGGGAGTCTCTCGACGCACATGCATTCATTCCATCGTGTTTTGATTTTATTTACCATGCTTCTGTTCAGATCGTGGTATAGACAATGCACGGGTTTTCCAAAATCATGTTCCCGGGTTTTAGCAGTTCTTGGCAATCTACTCTACTATTTCATTGGCCTCAACGCAAAAGGTTCAAAGTCAAACTTTTCCCTGCTACCTTTAAAACCTCCATATTATATAAGGCAACTGAAGGAAACTGTTTGCCGAGACTGCCTACGGAAAGGGTGTTCAGTAGAGCTATGTCCTCTAAGCTGATTTTTGGAATAGTCTCTTTTGTCGTTTCGTTTTCACAGCAAGGCAGGAATCTTCGCTACTGACTGGAAAGTATTGGGTAGCCGAAAAAGTCTTTTCGTATTTCTAACCAAACTTCAACTAATTTTTTTATATTTATACTAATAAATAAACAATGACCAAAATGATACATGGTCGTCCACTTTATGCCATTTTTCTGCTAGAGACATTATTTCATCAGTGTAGATCGAAATTTCGAATTTTCCGGAACGGAAGCCAGCGAACTATTGTTTTGCATCACGAACTGACACAGCATCGCCTCCGTAAACTTCACAAATTTCATTGGTGGCTTGCGTGGCATTCTTCCCCTTTTTATTAAAACATTTCAGAATACAGCGAATTTTTTCATTATTCTCACTCATTTTTGAACAGCTGTAACTTTTTTTCAATTTTCCCGAATTTAATTAATTCTTTTGGTTAAATGAAGATTAAAATCTCACCTTTCCAACGCTATATGGTATGACACAATGTGGTTGGTTGCACTGGAAATATACGACTGCAACGACATCTATTGACAAACTACGACTTTTTTGACTACCCAATATTAAATATAAATGCTGAGGTGTATCTCTTAGCTTTCTTAATCTATCGGTGCAGAAAGAAAAATTAAAAAAATCATTTTTGAAATTTGAATTAAAATTTGGATCTTCGAATAAATAAAAGAGTTTCAACGTTAAATTATAAGTTTACCTATTTACTTTATAACTAGACAGGTTAAAGTTTTCATTGTTAGGATTTTGAGAAATAACGGAGCATGTTTTTCTTTTATTTAATATTCCAGTAAATTTTTCCTCTATTCTAAATATACAATTTGCTTTAAATAAAATTTTATTATAAAGTCTGTATCATTTGACGTCTAGTCACATATTGCTAAACACTGCCTCTACTTAATTTTCCACAAAAAATTATGCCCTAAATTAAGCGCTATAAATTCCTCCTAGTAATTAATATTAATGCTAATGACATAAGTTTATTGCTTCTGATCTAATCGAATAATAGCATTAGACGCGCCTTCATCAAGTTAGCACAGCTGAAAGACGACATTGTATTGCACAATCGTGGCGCTCACAACAAATAATTTTAATGGCTAAAATATAATGCCACCTAAGAAAGTATTAAATTTTGTGCAGCTTAACTTCACCAAAATCGTTTAGCGGTGAAGTACCCTTGCGTGCTTGCCATACATAAATAATGACTATTGAAATATGAACTTCAAACGACACTACACGCAGGCATACTTTTAGGCGTCGGTGCAGGTAAAATTAAAAACTAAAAACACAAATGTGTCACTCAAAGTTGGACGGGTGGGGAGGGCGTGCGTGTTCATAGTATATGGTAAACATATATACATACATCCCCATTTATATACATATACTTATATACTACAAAACTGGAAATGTCAGAAGCGACTGACTTTCTAAGCGCCGACGTTCACAACACTGAAAACTTTTACCACCAGAGGCGATTTTCTTTCACTGTTCCCACGCTTTTAAGGCTCGCCTTTGACTTGACTTCGTTCAACATGCGGGCGGTGTACTTTTATGGACACAAACTCGTTGCCTTTGACTCGCCTCGAGCTGCTTCAGTTGTTTTGAATGGCGTTGACGTGGCGCGGCTAAATGAAAGCCCTCACTGTCACACGGCTGTTTGCCGCTTGTCTGTCTGCCAGCAAACGTAATTGGTGACGGCTATAATATTTGATAATTCAATTAAGATAACTTTCTGATTAAACCGCAGTCAAGACAAGTCCTCTGCGCTCCCATCACTCTTTGACCCACACGCTTTGATACCGATTAGTGCTCACACCGCCTGGTGTCTCTTCAACAATCACATCTTTATACTTAATTTAACTGTTTTCTTTGCTGACTATAGCTTTCGTCAACGTCTGAACACATTTTATTCAATTAACATTCCACCAATCAATGCGTTTCACAAAACAAGAGAAACACTCAAATGGTCTAAAGTAGAATCACTGTTGTAAAATATTTGCTAGACAAAACGCCATTCATGTTTGTTGTTGTGTTTATGTGTTGTGTGCTTCAATAGCAATTCAAATCGTCTTTGTTGAGTTCGCCGAAAATATAAAATTATTTTAAAGTGTTAGCAGTTTGCTCTTTCGAAACTTCGCCGAATAAAATTTTATATAGTTTGAGTTGATAATAAAGTGGATATTGGTTGACAGCACCCGGAGGTAATTGTTGTTGTTGTGCAATTTTTTCGCATTAACTTCTTATTAAGAATAGACAAACGAATTGTGAAGTTGCTTTAATGGGTTTTCATACCATGAAGGAATAATTAAATTATAAGTTTATGAACTAGTGTATGGATTAAGATTTGCTTTACGGTTTATAGTTTTTAAAGCAAATTAGGATTATAACGATTTGTTTGTATTTAAAATTATGCGACAAATATTTCGAAACATTTCTTATTACACTTTAGTAGAAAACTTCGAAAAAAAGTTCGTAACATTCGTAACTTCACCGTTGAGGGCGTTAAAGTTTATACCCAGTTTTTCTTTATAATGCATCTGGATAATATGCTTTAATTTTTTTTAAATAAGTTCTGCCGAAATTCACTTAGAAATGCATGAACTTTTCAATTCAAAGCTCAAATAAAATTTTTTGGGTTATTTTAACCTCATAGCGTGTTAATCAGTGTACCGCTGCAAGCCAATCGTAATCAGAAAAGTGGTTATTACCCAAGTTTGGCCTCAATAGCATGACTGCTTTATTAGGTATGTAATCTAAACTAAAAATTTTCCTTCGGTTTGTATTAAAAGTGAGTTTTTGTAAAATAATTTGGAGGCGTGGCAGTAATTCATTACGCCATTTACTGATAGCATCCTTGCTATTCAAAATTCTTCAATCTATACAATTTTATAAAGATGTATCAAGTTTTACATGATTTATCGGGTGCTCAGAAGGACCCACGGACAGTCACACAAAAATCTCTCAATCTCTCGGTTCCTATATTTTGAACTGATTTTGCTAGAAATATGTATTTATATTCTACTTAAAGTCAACGATTATTTACATTGAGATTTTGTGGCAGGTTTGGTTGTAAACATTACGGCCGGCATGAAAATGAGCTTCTTCAGAAAATTTACATTCGAAAACATTGCCCCAGTTATTAATATCTTCCATAACTATTACTAAATTGTAAGAATATAAAATGAGATTAGTGGAAGGGGCTGCTAGACAGAAACGCAACGGCTCTAGGACTGGAGAGCACACTGTCTGATCTCAACCAGGCCATTATAAGCGAATATCACTGCAGCTGCCTCTAAAGACGATCACCAAAAGCCGTAACTGTCCTCGGTGGACAAGTAGACTATAAGTACCCAGGGCAAATGTGTGTAAGCTCTTTAACAAGGTCAAACGTACAAGGAACTGGTAAAAATTCAACCTCACTGCTTACAACATGAAGATTAGGTCTGCGAAACAGCAGGCAGCGGCAGAAACAGAATTTCACGAATTACTGTAAAAACGTCTTCTTTCCTGCACAGGGGCCTAGCCATTGAAAGATGTGATTCGTCCCGCGCGGAAGAGAGAGCTACGGCATTTCTGCGGGCGGACTTCCCGAAAAAAAGTACGGAGGACCATTGCTTACTTGTATTCCAATGCAAGCTATCTCGCTTAAATTTGGTAGGCGCAAGGCAACTGTTTAGCTGCGGACTTAATCAAGTGGGCTGCAACTTTGTTCGCGAAATTTTATTCTCCGGGGGCGAACGCTGTGGACGGTTTTCAGTACATTTGCAACAAGCAGAGCAGGTTCTACTGCTTGATCAGAGATATCCTTGCGGTGGCGTATATCCCTGAACCTTCTAAATGCAATTAATCTAACTTCCTTACTAAAGAGTATGGAAAAGATGGTGAACTATGAAATAAGGTCGAAGGCGCTGAAAACGGCACCCTGCATGCTATCCAGCATACTTACAAAGTAGGTTTATCAAACAACACTGCTCTGTACCAGTTAACCTAATAATGTGATGCGTCTTCCTAGATATCGAAGAAGCCTTTGACAATACATGGCACGTGATCGTAACAAGAGCACTGGTGAAAAGGAATGTGACGGCACCGATGCGCAGATGGATAAAGGCCGTACTGCGAATCAGATCACAAACAAGTGCATCTTATCTGGATGCCCGGTCAGAAAGGTACAGCCGGAAATGAAATGGCTGATGAGCTTGCCTGCTCCGCAGCATCCACCAACATGGTAGGACCCGAACCGTTCATAGCAGTTGGTCCCCCATATTGGTAACATTCCAAGGCATGCGCCATGCCATGTTGCTAATGTGTGGTTACAACCTTAAAAGGCTTAGGGGGGTATTCTAGTCTAGAGGCTCGAATTTCGAGCTTTTTACAACAATTAATGAAAAAGAAGCACTAGATATTTTTACTATTTTATCATTTGTTTATTAAACTTAGAAGAGTACACAAAATAAATTTCAAAAAAAAAAGGGGGAAAAAGAGGCCGTGTCCTCATCGCCATGATTACTACAAACAATGACAGATTCTTAATGAGTACGGATGTCGCTATGTCATAAAGCAGCAAAACTAAAAAAAAAATGTTTTTCATAAAATGGCGGCTACTCAAAAAAAAAGGTCGATTTTTTCACTAATTTTTCAATTTTGTCGATTTTTTTTAAATATTATAGATTTCAAATTTTTATTTTTTGTTGCTTCTAGTGATAGAGATATATTTAAAGAATATTTATGCCAAATTTCAAATAAATCGACTGATTAGAATTTGAGATATTGTGGCTACCGCATCAAAAAAAGGAGTTTTGAGAAAAACGCGTTTAAAGTTTTACGTTATGCGATATTTGCTCAACCGGTCTAGTTGTCACGTCACTAACTAACTTTGAAAATAATTTGAGTTTTGAAAAATCCTTTTAGAGAGATATTTTTGAATATCAAAACAATCGAATTATGAAAAAAATTTCGATTTTTTCAAATTTCTAGACTAGAATACTCCCTTAAATATGTAATCAACATCCCAGAAGACAAATTCAGTCGCTTTGTAAGCTCAAGATGCACTTTTATAAAATGAGCCTAGCTTCGTATGCGAAAACACTTGCTGATTGACTGCACAGCAGTTTGTAAGAGCAGGATAAAAGCCATTGGATTCATGTTTTCGAATAGAGGTTATATCGACTCAATAGCTTCTAGCAGCGTCTAGTCTATTTTAAGAAATGTGATAACATAAAATCTTTAGCATAATACTGATTAATTCTCCTAAAAAACCTAACGTCTATCTATATCTAAGTATGATGCTTACGAATCTATTTGTAAAAACGAGGTACTGAATACGAGCTTGGAACTTCATTACCGACTAACTACTACTGAACTTTCAGACTGCAAGCCACAAATGAAATTTTTAATTTTCATTACATATGTGTAAGTAAACGTATTTGCCTAAGTATATCGGTAATTTACTAAGGCTACTGGTTAGAAAAGCTCCCTATCATACTATATTTTATGACCCGAATAACCTATGTTATGCAAATAAAGCTAATAATTAATTAGTTTCCAAAATCTAAAGCACATACATAGCAAACAGTTCATAGTTACTTAGTGTTTTATTAATATTTTCACTATTTTGCTAAAAGTAATTAAAAACTCGAGACTGCACTTTGTTCGGATTTCATAAAATTAAACAAAACTATTACCATTTGGCCACTTCATAACAAACATTTCAAATTTTATACTTGAAATTTATAAACACATACTTTCAAGTTAAGACACCCGGCTTAGCACCTCAACATTGCCAAAATATCCCAAGGATATTTTCACTAGCACAAACACCCACACAAAGCAAACAAATAAAGCACACATCTCGCTCTTTTCACCTGCCGCTTGCATATTTAATACCTATTTTCTATGCTCGATTAATTTTCTGAGTTTGTGTTTGCTAATTTCATTATGCTAATTACATATGCAAATTCTTAGACCGGCGACGGGGAGATTTCTCACATTATTAACCTCAATATGAGAAATACCCTCACTTTTTTGAAAATACTAAAAGCTTCAAATTAAAACAGTTTGAAGGATTACCGCACAAGTACTTGGATTATTTTTGAAAGCTGGAAACAAAACTAAAAGGCCCATACACACCCCACTTACACATAATGCGTGTGCCGTATGCGTCCTGCATGATAAGTTAGTCAGGTGCAAATAAAACGTTTTTGGAAATTTCCTAGCATAAGCAAAGTTTATATTTAATAATTTATTTTACTCAGAGGGAAATACCGTAATAAACTAAAAGAGAAAGAGTCCTTTCAGAGTTTGCGGGCTTAAAAAATGCTCGAATATATATGTACATAAGTATGTTATTTAATTAATATTTTATATATAGGAGAGGTTTTAATATCTTAGCAAAATATTTAATACCGGTTTAAATTTTAGGGTTATGGGTTATCGTACCGTCGAAAGGGCATCGAATAAAAGCTTTACGATTTCTAAGAAAAAAATATTTCCATAATATTACATTCCCTCTGCTTGGAACCCATCCTTAGTTCAATTTCAAACATTCCTTGTAATCAACGACCATTGCGGTTGTAAGAGTTTACCGATGGTCGATCAAGGTTTTTGAAGCTTAATACCGCTCGACCGTTAAGTATATTCCCGGTTCTCTACCTCACTGCTTCACTGCCATTTTTATGCTAATTTAGATACTTAAGACATTAAGGGGTTATATACATTTAGAACGTCGAAGAAAGCGAATTTTCCAGAATTTTTTTCGGAGGAAACTTGCACATTCAATATTATGGTATTTTTTAACTGTATTCTATTATCTAGTATCTAGTATTAGTAAAAGTATTTATTTGGAAAGGAACTTCAGCTGATCTCCAGGAGATCCTCTCAAAAAAGACGTTTTGCTGTGACTACCAAATCTTTGAACAGAATCCTCTGAAATTAAAAAAAGGGCCCGAATCGCGGCACACGTTAACGAGATCATTTTCGGATCGTTGTACTTGCTATCGAATACACCTCTTTGAAATTTCCTCATTCGATAAAGTGTTCTCGTTTGTACGAAATAATAGAAATCTCACTCGTTAGCTATTTGAGAAACGTTATGGTACAAATAAAAAAAAAAAGTTTAGAATATATCAGTTGAAAATAATCGGAGGTAAAATGTAAGTTATTTTTCTTTTATTGAGTTTATTTAACATGTGTTATAATTATAACTAATGATTTGAGGACAAAAGTATGCAAAATAAATATGCGTCAAAAAAAATGTGATGAGTAATTTTACGCTACAGCGTCAGATCTTAGCAAATAATATTTTGCCTAATTGTGGGCAAGGCAAAGTTGCATCAAATAAGCTATGGGATGCATTGACGCTAAAACTTAACTCTGTCGGGCCACCGATAAAAGATGCTAAATTTTGAGGAAAAATAAGATCAATGCAAGTAAATAATATTAATTAAATAAATAAAAAAATAGATGATTAAAATTATAATAAAATACAAAAATAGGTATTTGCTGATCAAAAGCACAATATAAAAAAGAAAATTTCATTCAACAAAGCCTCGAAACAAAGGGCTGGTGGTGGTCAGTACTAGGAAAAGCTTTTAACTGAAGCAGAAGAGCAACTCCTCCAAGCTACGGGAGTAGATGTTGCAGTAGAAGAAAAAATCTTGAGAAACTAATTGCTTTAAAGAAGAGATTGCTGCAAATAAAAGAAGAAGCAGATATGCAAAACAAGCTGCAGAGTTGCAGATTAAACTCAAGAGCTTGATATTTTAAAGAGAAAACTTCATAAATAAACACTAATATATACGATATGTTAATCCCAAGTTCCTGTTTTATTGAAAATACTTATATTTATTAAAAGAAAATATGAATTCAAATGTTGTTGGAACGCTTAATTCAATTATTATCTAAATACATCATAATATGATCTCTAATTTTATTTTATGAATTTAGTTAATTGAGTCTCATTTCCCGTATCTATTTCTGTATTATTGTTTTCATTTACAAAATATTTGCAATATGTTGAATTTTTAAACTATATGCAGATGCTATGCAACCCTGCACATATATTGCGGAACTTTGCCACCTTTTCAGGACTATACCGACTTCTTTTATCATTACTGAGAATTTTCCAACGGCCCATCGGCTGATTGAAGCATTGGTGGTACTGCGGTTGATAAATGCCCTTTAAATTTTATTTTCCATCCGATAAAAGTAAATGCATCTTTGGTCAGTCTAAACCGCTTCCTAAAACTGTAAATGATTTAAAATAATAAGATCTGTAATAAGTTAAACGGTATAATTAAAAAATTTCTTTGCTTCAGGTAAACCTAAGGGATTACTTGTATCACGAATCCTGAACCTTATGGCCATTTGGCGACGATCCGCACACTCGACACATTACGAAATTTCACTCGATACGATTACTTGCTCGCTCACGACTGCCTCGATTCGGGCCCAGATTTCATTAAAGTAATGTTAAACCTAATAATTAATTTTTGATAAAATGACGGATTCTAAAAAATCGATTTTGAACCAAACTTCGGACATAAATTGTTTATAATTATAATATTTATCAATTACCAAAAAAATTATATTAATTACTAAAAAATATATTAAAAAGGCTCTTGTTAAAATTTTTAACTAATCGGCTTAGCCGTTTTCGACTTCGACACAATTTTGTGAAAAACGCGTATAAAGCTTGGAATGCGCTCCAAGCTCTTTGAAACGCGTTTTAAAATTTGCGTGTAACTTCAGAAATGTGCACCGAAACGATATGAAACTTTCTGCATTATTAAGTACTACGATTCACTACTTTAAATTACATCCATAGTTTTATAGTTTTAACCAGTATTTAAATTTTAACCAGTATTTAAATTTTGTTTCACTCATGTTCCATTTTATGTCGCGTTTTGTTACTTCTCCTGTAAATTTCCGTAAATGTTGTTACGTTATTTTGCATTTTAGGTGGCGATATATGTAAATTAAGAAAAAAAAGAAAAAAAATCGATTTTTGGAATATTCTAACTGTAACTCCTTTAAGTTTAAAGCAATTTATTGTAATTTTTCCAAAATATGGTTTTGTGTTATCATTGTAATGACATATGATTCGTCTTTTGAATGAGATTCGAAATTATTCCAAGTGTAAGGGCGGCAATGAATAGGCTGTCGTGTGTTTATTTGTTTTTACCATGCCGATTTTTTATCAAAACTGATGAAAAGCCAGAAATTGTTGTGATAGGTCCGAGATGCAAAGTCTTCTATCTGGAACTCCCGTAATGCCGCACAGAAATTATTGTTCATGGTGTACGATCTACTTCAAACGAACTTATAACACAATTCATATCTAGGGTGACTGCCTAACAGTTTCAATTGTTGCGAAGTTCTCCAAAATTAATTACATCTCTCTATTTTGTATTGATATCATTGGTAGTTGTATAGCCGACGAGCAATCAAAGAAGATCGTTCGTGATCAAAATCGCTCTTGAATTTTGGCACATCTACAGTTTCTCTCTTTAAAAGATCTTGTCGCTTGCTTGCTGTGGAACTCATTGCAATTTCACCCAGCAAAAGTCTAAAGCGATATTTGGTAAACATTTATAGTTTTCAATTTAAACGCTTATAAATTTTCAACACTGTGTTACAGATATTCATAGTTTATTCGCGCTTGACCTCAAGCATTCTTACTTAATAAAGAATGAGTTCATTAAGCATTCAAGTTGGGTGTCGCAATGCTTGATTGGGTGTAGACAGTTCAGTTGGTTGTGGTGCCGTCAAAAGGTCTGACGCTGGTCCTTTTTGTCTGTAATTAATGCGGCCAGCTGCTCCGTTATTACGGTAAATGTGAGAATATAATGAAGCATTCACTTTCCACGTGTCAAAAGAGTCTAGGTATTATAAATATAATGCATGCACATTTCTACCGTGTGAATGAAGGGTTTATTCATAAAGTTTTTGTTTATGCTTTTAGGCGTTTTAACCACACAAATCCACACATCAAAGGCAAAGAGAGCAAAGCGTGCCGCTCCACTATCATTTATATCCATTACATAAGTAGTTGGTTATAATTATTTTTAATTACACAGCATTTACAACACACCTATAAGTACAGTTACTGGGAATATGTATTCGTTGTTGGGGTTAGGAGAATATGTCTAACTTAAGTGGAAAATTCGGGCTCTATATACATTTTAATGAAAGTAATTTTGAATTTAATGGAATGATTGTTTAGCTTATTCGCTTCATCGTAATTATTATTTTACGTGGTAACTAAGGTGTCTTGTAACCTGATAATTTATTTGTATGTAGGTTAGCAGAAATTATATGAGTGTATAAACTTATATATGAAGAATAAGAAGCGGACATGATTATGTAATTTCGTGGCGAATTTCACTTTAGAAATTTCTTTAAAAATCTTTTGACTTCTTTAAAAGTAAGAAAGCTCTCATGAAAATGACCAGCTTTAAAAAGTTACTGAAATGAGATCAATAGTCAAGAAAATTTACTACGAAGATTTCGCTAAATATTCCCCAGTTGTTAGTATTTCAAGCAAAGTTTGGGTTGGTTAGAATTTGATGATCTTGATTTCAAAGTAATTGTATGAACAGGTTTTTGCTGATATAAAGAACTTGGAGTATAACATCAAGACCGCAAGATCTTGCCTAAGTAAACAGAACAGGTGCCGCTTTTCACTAGACCAATGACTGTCTATCCTGTAGCACTCATAAAATTACCTTTTTCGCTAAAATCACAACAACATGACATATAACAATAGAAATTATTGTTTTGCCTGCAATATCTTTTAAGTCGAGTTAACAAAGCATTGAGTGGTATGTGGGTATTAAATTATTTTTGTTCAAATATCTAACAAACACATACAATTATATGCATTTACGTGCAATAAGCATTGATAAAATATTGTGTTTAAAAATACATTTAGGCATTATAAATAACACACAACGCCCATAAATCACGCCAAACCGTTCTTTTTTCTGGATGAAATGGCAGCTCTTAAATCTCTTCAGGTTGCTCTTCGTTCCAAATGCGGCAAATTTTGCTGATTACATACCCATTGAGCCAGAAACCATTGAACAAAATGTGGTTCGAAAACATCGTATCTTCTTGGAACTTTTTAAGAGCCCATAGAGCGAAGCGATGTCGCTAGGGAAGGTCAAGCGGCTTCAGTTCCAGCTGTATTTTGTACGCTTTCAATCTCGACGTAAAATGCGCCAAGCCATTTCAAACGTCAGTTCGAGTTGCCACGGTCTTTGTGTGCACTCTCAGCCAGGGCTGTTATGTTTTCTTCACTGCGTGCTGGCCTTGGTCTATTCGGTCGAATATTGTCCAGTCATGAATGCTGTGTCTCAAAATGCATGATGTGTAGAGAATATTATGCTTAGTGGCCGATTGTGCATTATATACTTAACAGAACGTGAACTTTCGTAATTAAGTTCAACGATTTGTAAACGTTGTTCAGACGTACAGTCTGTCAAGTAAGAGCGTGGTCAACTTTACCGACAGTTAATGAAAGATTTCGCTCTAATTCCTTCGCGAGCCGATAGAGGGAAGCTTTGTTCTTGCTGCATTGTCAACAAAGGTTCAGTTGTCGTTGATCTTTTGAAAGAGAATCACGTTAAACGTCGTTAACCAAGGCAACAAAAAAAGCTTGCCTTTGTAAATCTCTTTTTCACATTTTATGACTTGTAAAATCAGTATTAATCATTTAATCCACATATAAATACCTCCAATGAATTCGAAAATGGCACTTTAACAGAGAGCAGAAGACGCTCATATTTGTGTAGTACTTACGTACTAAATTCAAATAACTGGGACATTATTCCCAAGTAGCAGTAGTCAGTCATAAGCTGCTCAAAAACTTCCATCATATCAGCTTATGCTTACGAGGCACATACATATACCGTTCATATATGTACATATAGTAAGTATAGGTATCGGATTTCAAAGGCAATATAAATATATATTTGCATATATACACATCAGCATTTTTACAATATTTGCATGGCAATCAGTTTTAACGGATAAAATACAGGTATACAGCTGTGCAGATATGTAGTAAAGGTAATAATGCTATGTTTATTTTTTATGAATGAAAATATAAAATATATGATATTTATTAAAAATTAGCTTCCAAGTTATTGTAAATTGTGAGTTTTAGATCTATACTTCGAGCCTCTTCATATTTTTATATATCTCGAAATAAGTCGCAAATAGGAAAAGTAGCAATACATATTACCAATCGCCAAAATAAATGGCTTGAGATGCCTCAAATATCCGTTTAGACAAGTGTAATTACAATTGCATAAGTTTATAGACAGATAATCTAAGCGTGGCTCAATAGCCTTAAAGACAAACCGAACCCACATTAAGTGAAAATGTTCCCTGCCAGAAATCCATAGATAGGATTTTTAAGTAGATTTGAAAAATAGATTTTTCCTTTCGAATCGCTTGCTCGTTCATTTTAGAATAGTATTTTCTCCCTTTTTAAACTTTATAACTCTCTTTCCCTTCATTTTATACAAGAATAACTCAGGTATGTAATGCAGATTCCAATTTCTGATATCTTCAAAGCAGCTAATATTTCTGGATACAGAAATTTTGGAATAATTTCTCTTACTTTCTAATTTTGACTGTTTTTAAGTAGAGATCTTCAGCTCATATATGTAAATATACACTTGTGCTCACATAATTAAGCCACACAGTCGTTATTGTGTACAAATTCATAAATGTTGCTCCATTCTTCTTTTAAAATTCGTCACAATGTGGCCTTATGTGACGGTTTTATCGGCATAACTGACCTTTTATTAATCCCTCATAGATTCTCTATAGGCTTTAAATCCGGGCTTTGGGCACTCCATTCAAGGCACTTGATGCGGTTCATCGCAAGCCAGTCCCTAACGACCCTGGAGTAACGCTTTGGGTCGTTATCCTGGATGGAAAGTCCAAGCTAATGGTAAATCATGGGCGTAATTTCCCTTTAAATGTGCTACTAAAATGTCTTTGTTCATACTGTCAGTCATTTTTTCCTCTACTTGTACAAGTGGTCCTACTTTGTATGAAATAAAACACCCCCATACCATGACTGATGATCCACCATATTTGACAGTTTTATTAGTATACCGTGGGTTCAGTTCTTGTAGCAGTAGTCGCCTGATATAGCATCTATCATCATTCCCAAAGACATTGAAATTGGAGTCATCACACCATTCCACAAAATCCCTAAATTTTGAGTCTTTCTGTTGGTGCTCTCTCGCAGACGCCAGCCTTCGCTTGATGTTCTTCTTTGTAACGATCGGTTTGCTTCGTGCAATTCGCCCATTTAAGGAATTTTTCCGTAAATTATGGCGGACTGTCTTTGCTGATACCCGTACACCATGCCTATACTTCATTTGGGCTCATCCGTACTATCTGCCTGTCGTCGTTAAGAGTTATCTTTCAGGGTTTTTACGGGACATATTTTCAAAAGACTAATGTTTTTTAAATATTGTAAAGCATTCTAACATTTTTCCTAGAAAAGGTTAAATATTCCACTACTTTCGCAATATTTTTGAACTTTTGGTAACATTTCCGTATGCCTCTTCCCTCACATGGAACTGAACTCTTGTTCTTACGCATTGTTTAGAAAACTTTCAAAAAACGCTTTTAAATTAAATTGAACAAATAAACTTTTCACTTTTTTAATATTTTTTTTTACACAGATCTCGTTAAACTGGCTTAATTATATGAGCACAGTCGACTAGATCACTTGCAAATTTATTTTAACTTTTTCACCAACTACGATACTTATTTTTCTGATTCTGAATAATTTCAGAGTGTGATATCTATGAAGCGTCATTTTGAGTTCAAGACAATTTTTATTCGGAAAAACTTTCAAACAGAAAATTACTAAAAAGAGCCTAGTAACTGCGAGTACGCATCAATTTGATAGCAACCACAATAACTAAAAAATTAATTAAAATCTGTAATGAACCAACAATAACCTCGCATAAATAATACCGACCCTTGAAAAGCTCGGTTGATATCAATCATGTCTTTGACATTTTTCTCTCCGTTTGAATACTTGTTGTGCAGCGGATAATCTCAGTTAAAATCTAAGAATTCATTTTATTTTTTAAAGTCACCTTCTCCATAAAACTGCGACAATCCCAGCATTATGCAACATTTTTCGTACTCTTTGCACAAATATTTTAATACGCTCAAATACTTTTAATATCAGCTAGTTTTGGTAAGATGCCGTCGCTTGTAAAAACATTTCTTTGTACAATTTAACTTCGTTCTTACGAAAGCGCCTAAAAGCATGCAAGCGACATATGCACGCACAATTACCGTCTGATTCTTCTTGTACTTTATATGCATATAAAATGCAAGCTGCAAGCCCGCACAATGTTTTGACACAGCAAAGAAAACAACGTCTGGCTGGGCACAAATTTAGAAAGACAACACCGACTTAGAAGGGGTTAAGTGCGCAGCTACTCAGCAGATGCACTGCTGTTATTTTCTTTAGTTCCTTCAGAATTGCAGTAGAGAAGCTGCAAAGAAGTTGCAGCTGTAATGCTGTGCAACAGCTTACATGGCGAACTTGTGGCATATGTTTAAACTACTTGTTATCCTTTAAGGATAAGGCGCATTACCAGCAGCGCTAACAAGTTACTTATGTGGATGTAGCAGCAAGTATGTTTTTGCGTATTTGAAGAGAGAGGATGGATATATGGTACGAATATATGTATACATGCGTGTGTAGTTTATGGGGGTTTGCACTCGTTAGTAACGTGTCTGCCTGGCGGCAATTTCAACACACACAATGTACATACCAAACATACGCCAGCATTAAGAGACACCGAGTCACACCCACACACATAATATTACACATACTTAGAAGCACATGTCGGTGTGTGGCACACACGTGAGGCGTGTAAACTGTTGAAGAAATGTCGAAAGATTCAAACATGCAAATGTGGAAGGACATAAACTTGTGACTATTCACTTACAAGCCAATGCAACAGGAGAATGAAATGTATAATCCGGTGGATGAGAGCGGAGTAGAAGGATAGGTACTGTGGACAAAAGGATACAACGGATTCTCTGGTTATTTGTATGCGGAAGAAAATATTTTCCTAGCGGTATTTACAGAAAAACAACGGCATGCCTTCGAACAGAACTGCAAATGTGTGTAGAATGTCAGGGTTGCCCCAAATAAGCGGACAAACAAATGTGCGGGTGTACTCGTAGCAAATTCAATGTATGTTGCATACCTGCAGGCGTTTGAGTACTTTTGTAATTTGTGTGCTTTGAACTAGCTAAGAAATTTGGTTAAGATGAAGAGAACTACGAGCTTATACCGATTAGAGCTGTGGAGGGATAAGCAAATTTGCAAGAAATTTGTTATTGGAGGAAGAGTGTTGCCCAAAAGTTTGTTTGGAAACAAGCAAAAGAGTTGAGCATGTATGTATGTATATAAGTATATATGTACTATATATGCCGATGGATATACATTTTCGTGTATATATGGGCATATGTCCATTGTTTTTATGCAAATTTACAAGCGACTTTCTTTTGAGGTTAGGTATAGATATGCAAAGTTTTAGCTGAGGAATAAGCCGCCCGCAGGCAGCTATAACGTCCCTTTAAAGAAGATCAAAACAAACTTGTTTTGAGAGACTGAAGTTCTCGTAGAGCGTGGTAAACTTTTCTCGTGCACTTTTTCAATTTTAAAGTGTTCTCCAACTTAAAGTGCACATTGTCCGCATTTGCTTTGAGCAAGAAAGTACCACAAACTCTATGAAGGCTGCCAACCCGAGTATTTACATGCTTTTGATCATGTATTATAAATGTACTTACATTACATAGACTTACATATATGCAAACATTAAGTGCTTCGGGACACTGAGAAGAGATGAGGGTTGCGAGCAAAGCGAAACTCCAGCAATGAAGCACTTAAGTGCGCGCTTCAAGTAAACTATTGCCAACTCCTCGCCCAAGCCAAGGTAAACAGCACTCATAAACAAATTTACAATTAAGCAGCTGCATCCACACCACAACTAAGCGCAACTTACGAGTTCAAGCTAACTGCTATTGACGAGTCTTCACACTGTAGGCGGTCATTGACTCTTTAGCCGTCAAAGATGCGTCGCGGTTACTAAACCTGCGAACAAATTAAATTAGGTATGTAAAACTTTTTCAGAATTATATGATTGCAAAAACATCGGAAATTATTTTTCATTTGAGTGTGAGACCTATGTGGTTTAACTTTATGTGGATGTATGTTTTTAGTTTTCTACCTTTATATTTCTGTATTCTTAAAGTCAAATTTGATTTTCTAAGGATACAGATTGGTAGCTTCAATTGATAATTTTATTACATAATTTGCACTAAGAATTCTATTCAGACAGACATTGTGGCTTTTAAAAACAAAAATTATAGTCAAAAATTGCCATAATATTTTGGTACTAGAACCAGAAAAGAAAAAGTTTAACTGAAAAAATGTACTTCAGAGGAAGCGATTTCTAATTTCAGCAGCGCATAAATACTTTTTGAATGTTATTAAACAACTCACATAAATAATGGCTGTTGGGCAGTTTGTCGAATGTCAGTTATTCTTTGGATTAAAACTTAGGTTTATTTCTTTGCATTTTGAAAGATCAAATAGCTAAAGTCGGAAACGGGAATTCCAAAGGACGGTTTATGACCACTTAGTGAAATACATTATATAGAAAAGGTTGTCACATACTGTTGTTGCCATTTATGTTGAGTTTTGAAGGCAATTTTCATGAGACATCCGAACAATGTATTAGACAATATGCATAACATGTTATAACCGATTTCTAATTTTTATAACTTTCAGTTATGTCATAGTGCTTCTCTTGTCATAGTGCTTCTCTTTTGATACCTTTGAAGACTATTGTTAGGATAATTGGATATTATTTGGTGATATGAGAAGGTGTATGTCACCCTGTAATAATTATTCTGTGACTTTCACTCCAATAAATGCATTACAAACTTTAAAAAATTTCTATTTGTATATGTGTGACATTACTTTACAGCTTAAGCTGATTTGGTTCTGACTCAGTTCTGGTCAGCTCATTTAAAATTCTACGATTGCATATTACAATGAATTAGATACGATAACCTTTGTTCCCTAAAAAGGAAAGGTTTTATTTTATACAAATTCACAACTATTACTTATCACTACAAACATATAAGCCAATGAACGAGTTTGCAAGAAAATTCATGTTAGCTTTATTGATGGGTACAGAAAGAGACTTAAAATACTATTTATCTATTTTCCTATCCAAAAAAATTAAAGTATTGAAAACTGTCTATTAAAGTAATGATTGTGTCTCAGATATTTAAATTTGATATTTAAATTTAAAAAGTCTTAAAATTCCATTCAATTCAATGTATACCATAAAATTCAAACGGTGTTTAAGAAGTAGCAATATTATCCGTTTTGATATTGCACTACTATTGGTTAGCCTAGTTCCCATCCCCTTTACATTTTTAAGACGCAATTAATTAAGTTCACCACTAAACCACATCAATAAACTGAAACGATGTCACAAGTCTGATATGTATTAGTGTATGTAAATAACAGTTATTATAGGCGCATTGACGCATAAGAATCTATTTAGCATAATGTTAGGTGTTAATTTACAAATTAACGCTTCAATAATATTGAGGAATTACGAAGGCCGGTGTTCAACTTTCAAGTGTCATTTGATTTAACGTATTTGAATGACTATATTAAACCATTAATTACATGACTCATAAATACGCATACAAACACAAATACAACCGTATACTTTTCGGAGCGGGTTTTAGATCTTTGCAAAGTTATATGCAATGCTGGTAGAGTTCTTGCTTGGTTAAAGTATGAAATGTTCACAAGGTTACGGAAACCCCTTAATTTATGATAAAATATAATCATATTTGTGATTTTTACCTTGTAAACTTTCTGTAAACTACTTGCTATATACTTGTTATTGCCATTAAGATTATGCGATAAGTTTCGAACTTCCAAATTAGTGGATATGAAATCAGAGTTTTGGATATATCAATATCTAATGTCACACAAGTTTGGCTGAAATCATCTAACCAACCAGCTTAAATGGGACCAAGTTATAATTTCAATAGTTTTCTTTTAATCCAAAAATATAGATTAACTGCTTGTTCGGTTTATTTTGTCCTTTACTTCCGTTATATAGAACCCCTCGTAAATCCAAAAGAAATTTGCTTACAGGCTTACATCATTTTATCGCTGAGTATATCACTTCCCACCTCGCAAATCAGGTATTAACTTCTTGCCTCATGCTCCCCACCGTTACTTGTGCAACTGCACACTAAGTGGTAAATTTATGTCATTGTCCGTGTAAAATTTATGCTCCAAATATCTTCCCCTATCGAGCGAAATTACTGATTACATGGATAGACACGTTAATGAAGCTTTGCGAAAGGAAGCGAAAAATGCTTTAAGATGGAGAAATCAACACGTCATCGAGTGGCTGGGAGTAAGTGGCATCTGGGAGGGCGAGCGGTGCGGACAAGGTGCATGCTGCCAATCATTACCGAAGTGTAAAACACGTGTGAACCTGGCGACAAGTGCTTTAAGCTGAGTGCCACGCGGTGAGGGTGGAGCGGAAATGAAGTTGTGAAAATACAGCTGCAGCAGATACAGAGTAAGTGACAGCACACCTGTGCTTTCCTTGAGATGTGAGATATGCGAGAACTCGGGAGCCAAAGTAAATAGCGCGGATTAAAAAGAAATCACACTTAAGTAGCGTTTTAGCAGTTTCTGCTTGGCTTACGTGCATGGCTCATTATCTGCGCTGTTGATGATATATCAGCAACTCAAGCAATTTTACAAAGAACTACATATACATATGTACCCGGTAGTAAAACATAAAACTAGACTGACAAAAGAATTAGTTTGAAACTAGAACCACATGACTACACGTGTACTAGGTAAGAGGGAAAAAGTTTTTCAACATAAACAAAACAAATAATAAGAATTGAATTGATTTTAAGGGGTTATACATATACAGTTAGTAGGCCGAAAAACCCGAATTTTCGATAGTATTAGTAAAAATGTTTATTTGGAAAGGAGCTACAGCTGATCTCCGGGAGCTCCTCTCAAAAAAGTCGTTTTGCGGTGACCACTATAACTCTGAATTAAATCCTCTGAAATAAAAAAAGCAAACTGATTTTGTTAAAGTAATGTTAAATCTAGTAATCAATTGGAGGAATAAGCAAAATACAATTTTTTGATAAAATGGCAAAATCGATTTGGACCAAAATTTCGGCTTTACATTGTTTATAAAAAAATATTAATTGGTATTAAAAACATTTCGATTAATTTCTAAAAAATATATTTAAAAAGCTCGTGTTTAAATTTGAAACTAATAGGTTTAGTCGTTTTCGAGTGATGTTTGTCACTGACCTTTTTGAGCAAAACGCGTTTAAATTTTGGAATGCGCTGCCAAGCAATAGAAAGACTGTTTCAAATAACTTCGAAAATACTCATCGGAACGATATGAAATTTTCTGTAGACATTCTTAAATATACTCGTATTCGCATTAAGAAAGTAAAAAAAATGGATTTTTTGAAAATTCTCACTGTATATAACCCATTAAAATATTATTTACTGAACTAGACAGTTATGGATCCGTTTTGGTTGAGTATGGGGTCAGTGTTTTTATTGTCAAACTTGAGTGAAATACTTTGTAACTATTAAGTTTCGTGGTTCATATTAGTTGTAAAGTAACGTGTATAGTAACTAGTTGATTTCAGTGTTTACCTTTGTACATTACGTGGTACTTCCTTGTAATGTAGTTACAAGGAAATGCGAAGAGAAATTATGTAAACATTGAAATTTATTTGTTTGTGCAAACGTGTCTGTGTATGTACATATGTACAGTGATTGGGCTGCTTCATATTCAATCAGTTGCTGTCAAATACGCACTCATAAGGTTTATTTTTGTTTATAACTGAATCTATACATCACGCCAAGTGTTTGAATCTCTTCGTGCGTTTATTTGTTGGTGATTAATTTGCATGCTTGTAATCAGTATACCTCAAAAAAAAGTGAGAAAGATAACCGTTAAGTGTAAAGAGGACGATTCCAATTTTTATTTCTTTTTTTACGAGGTGTTTTCAAAAAGTATCGCGAATTTTGTGTTTTTTCAAAAATTATTTATTTATTCATGAATATCTATTTTCAAAGTAATCCCCATGAGATATTATACACTTGTGGAAACGGTTTTTCCAATCTTCGAGGCACTTCAAAAAATCATTTTTTTTAACTTCTTCAGCCTCTCCTTCGATGCAGTCTTTAACTCGTCAAGAGAAGCGTAACGTCGTCCTTTCATGGGCCTCTTCAGTTTAGGGAACAAGAAAAAGTCACAGGGGGCCAGATCTGGGGAATACGGTGGCTGCGGTATCATTAGTGTGTTGTTTTTGGCCAAAAAGTCGCGCACAAGCAACGATGTGTGTGAGCAGGGGCGTTATCGTGGTGCAAAAGCCAATTTTTGTTCTTCCACAAATCCGGGCGTTTCTGGCGGATTGCTTCGCGCAAATTGCGCATAACTTGCAGGTAATATTCCTTATTTACCGTTCTTCCTTGTGGAAAGAACTCATGATGCACCGCGCCCCTGCAATCGAAGAAAACTGTCAGTTACGATTCGCGATAATTTTTGAACACACCTCGTATACTATACTATTTACACCATAAAAAAGTAAATTTTTAATGGCTCTAGAGTAAAAGTAGAGGTTCATAAGTACTTATACTGTAGAAAAATATTTTAAGCATATAAGGAAGGGCTATGTTTGGGTGTGACCATAATAAAATACTCTCACAGTTTCACTAGGTTCGTCATATACAATCTCCTAATATAACATATAGACTAAAGTCACTTGTTCGAAAATCTTTATATTAATCATACGAAGGCTGGGCGAAGTTTTCGCCAAATTTTATCCATTTTAGGCACACAAATATACCGTTATAAAAGAAATAAAAAATCAATTTCATTAAGACAACCCACATATTGTCCGACATATTTGGTGACCGGAAGCTCGAAAATCTTTATATTTGGTATATGGGGGCTAAGGGAAGTATTGACTCGACTCAACCTAGAATAAACACACGGAAATAATACTATCAGAATAAGATTCAAGATTCAGACATTTCAATTACATATCTCACATTTTTGCCGATATTTTTGGTAAAAAGTCAACATGAGCGCTAGGTCTACATATTCACTGGTCAAGTTAAAGTTTAAAATGGAATTTAAAATTGTCTTTTATGGGAAACGCCTACTACCCTGTAGCTGTAGCCTTATTTCGTCTTTTTCACACTTTTACATTAAAATTTTAGAGGCATATCTTTCACCAGATTTGGTTGAATTGGGTAGAGCGGAGCGGGTCCTGATATGTTGTGCGAGTTCTTATAATATTTTTCGAGTAAAAATTGGTATACTACTTTTCCATCTATCTGATTGTAATTTGATGTCTCTGCTCTGGAGTAACTACTTCAGAGTAACTGAAATGATAAAAATTATTTGAAAATAACATAAGCTGCTTTTAAAATATTTTGTTTTAATATTTTAAATTTGATGTTATATTATTATATTTATTTCATTTGATATTTTATTTCGTAATTTTACGTTTTAACTTCCTTGCACTTTACTTTTATTTAATTTAATTTCTTTTTTTTTTTGAGAGTATTATATAAGATTTCTCACAAGGATCTTCGTTTTCGTTCCATTTTCTGGCTTGTGAAATTATGTGATTTATGTAAGTGCATATGTACATCCGTCCACAAAGCTTTATTAAATCGACGAGTTGATTTTGATGCCTGTCAGTAATGCCTGCCACCCTTCAGTTATGCGCCCGCGTGTATATTTTTCTGTAACTGACAGATCTCACGCCTAAAAACATACATAAATAGCAGAAATTGAATTGCTGGGAAACTTTTTTTCTTTACGCTCATACTTGTATGTAACGCGTAGGTTGGGAGCTTGCTTTCAGGTTAATTAAATTTACAATTGCTAGGAATTCTAATTAAGGCATATCTTCATTCGTGGAATAATTCCACGTCCGACCTGTGTACTTGAGGTATGAGCATGAAATAAAACGTAAGAAGTGCTATAAAAAATACCAAATCATATTTTTATTCATACATATATTAAGATTGGTCAACAAATTTTATTAATGATAACACTAATTCTAAAGTAAATAAATTTCTTGCTCTCGGAGTGATCTTACTTGGATTTACCGTCGTAAATCATATTAACTATAGTTTCCAACAAATATTACTGGTACGGAATTCAATTAAGAGTAAAATATTATACTCTTAAGTAATATTATGAGTAAAAAATTTTATTTTAAGTTTTTGGAACGAGGATTTATTCGAATTGACAGGCTTCAGTCCATGACTCCCGATTTCTCCCTTCAGTTTTAGCTAATGGATGGAACTCGGACTTTTGGATTTCAGTGTCATGGATCTGCTCACTTTTAACTGATTTTGGAATGTCCACGTCGTTCTCATCGAACCAACTTTCATATCAGAGTGTGTGTTTAGTTTGTTATAGATCTTGTCGATATGATGTGACATGATAGCTTCAATTTTACCGTCAAAAATAATGATAGGACATTTAAAGGAAATCTATGAGTGGTATATTCAAGGAAGGAACTAAATTAACTGTAATATTAAGGCATTTCCTTCCTTCATCCAACTGGTGGTTGAAGAACCCTGTTGTCTAGTAATCTAAATGACCGTCCATGATCAGTTGTAGAGAAGTTCGAGAATCGTGAAATGAAATGATTTTGATATCAACATTGAAATCAATTGCGTTTCCCATGAATAAAGGTACTAACATAGTCGAATGCCTGTGAAGGTATTGTAAATACATTATATGTATGTTTATCGTTTTCAAGCATAGACTACACTTTGTGCGGATCCAGAGCGCCGCTGATGTCGATCGTGTCGATTCTTTATAAATTAGTATTTTTTCGGAGATTTATTGCATCGCGGCAAAAGAAAAGCAGGCTTAACTGTTGTTGTTGGGGTTTTGTAAAAATTAGTAATATCAAATAAAAGAATTTTCGCTCAAAATAGTACTGAATATAAGCCCAAACGGTTCGCTCTGTTAAGTGAAAGTAAATATTTAGTAAGATCGGCCAAAAAATAATAATAACAATAGCTTCCGAAAATTTACGAATTTCGAAAAATCGCCAAAGTTTTATTTAATATTTATCGCTTAGAACCGATTATTGTAAGACAATGACTAAACCACTTGGGAGATTTTGTCCCATATATTATACTATATAATTTGATTTATTATGCGAGTATTTTCCCAATATATTAATCGAAACAAATCGAGATAGATGTGTTGTTATATACATGTCAGTGTTTACGATGATGAGACTATTTGAATTCCGAGTAACTGTCTGTCTGTCCGTTCGTCTATCCGTCCGCCTGTCCGTCCATATGTCGATGCCAACGACAACTTAAGTAACAGTTGAGAAGTATATTGATGAAACTTGGCACGCTTGAGATGTTATTGGTATTGCATTGGTTCCACGTCTAAAAATCGCCATTAATCGAAAACATAAAAAGGACCATAGCTAAGCTCAACAATAAGATACAAGGCTTTATATAATACAAGTCCATCCGAGAGGAACATCCATGGATAAATTTTTTTTAAGTGAGCGTAGTCCCGATTTTTAATAACTTTAGCGCATATAGTATAACTGCTAAACCTATCAATCTATATAAAGTTATTCACTCAGATCAAATATTTTGAGGATTCTTATGAAAATGGGTGAATTCGAACTATAACCCCACCCACTCCCCATATAATGGTTGCGTTAAAAACTACTAAAACTGCAATAAATTCATAAATGCATCATAGACACACGATTTTACATTCTACATGGTAAGAAAAGGCTTTATTGTCGCCGTTGTCAAATATGGACAATGGACGTGGCACCACCCACATTTAAGTTTAAACTCGTTTTTCGGGACCTAGTTAATAGTTTCTTGACATTCCTTCATTCTAGTGCAAAAATGGGCGAAATTACATAAACTTAAGTTGTATCTGGTGCTTTCACTTACCGAAATCTTTTCGGAGTTATCAAATATGGCCGCCAGTTCTTATTACGAACCTTTTATAGAAAATATCGGTCAACCTGTCAGATTTATTATTGAAAGTCGAAAATAATTTGATCCTTGCAAGTTGCGAGAGTATAAAACTTAGGTCTTCCTTGATTGTTTTCTTTTAAGATCATCTACTAATGATTCAAAGTAAGGGAGCATATGCCTTGATTCTGTTCTTTTACTTGATCCCGAAAGCATTTATGTGGAATGAACCAAATTTACCAAATGTTATTTCCTATGCCGTTCATCCGTCATTAATCCCATATATATAATTCACCATAGCGAAATAACATTATTCATACATAAAGCCAGCCGTGGATAAGCAAAGCGCCTTAATGAAGACACGTCTGTAATTTGTTCGCTGCTAAGCTCAGCGCTATTTACTCATTATTTATACACTGATTTGACGTGCGTGTGTTGCTCGAATACGAGTATTCGCTAATTTCCAAAAGAATATATTATTTTCTCTTCAGCCGCGAACAGGCACACACGCATACATGTACCGCTGTTACTCATCGCATTTTGATGAAAGGCATTATCCTTTTAACTTTGCCAATTAACATATTCAGCGAAGCCATGTCTCACACGACGCCACACGCAAACTGACGCACGACCGCACCTCTCAACACCTGTAATGAGCACACACACAATCAAACTCACCGCCCTGCGTACTAATCCCGGTACAAAGGTGTAAGTGAATGCATGTATGGCATATGTGTGTGTAACACGTATGTTTATGGCGACCGCAATGTTAGCGTTGATAGAGTGGCTATGATGACACATTTGAACACACATATAATCAGGTGCCACTGGTGGATATACACGTACATGCATACAATTGTGGAAGTATGTGTGTGTATGGCGTAAATAGTAGTAATAACAATAAATAAACAAAATTTCCTGTCACGTACGCGACCGCAAAGCCAATGCCGCTACCACCGCCACCGCCGCAACCGATTCCACTATCGTTGGCCAGCGTCAATATCACCAGCACAAGCTCGCGGTCTTGTGTGCAAATTTATTGTAATACATTCGTGTGTATTTGTATAGGTTTATGCATTGTTGCTGGGCTGTGGCAACTGTCAACACAAAGGTGTTGGCTAACAGAAAGGATTTGCCACAAAGTGGCAGCAATTGTGTGGCACGCCGCATGCAAGTGTCGAATGGGGAATACCCCGCCAATCGCCTAACCGACAAACCCAATGAACGACCCAGTGAACTGAAATAAACTGAGGTGACCTGACAGTTTGCAGTGAATTATTGCATTTTAATTATGTGACATTTGCGGAGCACGTACTTTGAAGGTCTCAACACATCAAAGTTTATTTGTATTTACATTTATTATGAGACAAACACATGCAAACATACTCAGATGATGGCTAACCAACCAACCCTGTGTCCTTTAGTTACCCGAAAAACCGAAAGTGTGAGTTTAATAAATTAATTAGCTGTCGTCACGAAAAAAAAGATGTAAACGGAGATCCATTTCGAGGTTCCCTAATTTTTAAGGAAAAAATAATATTTATTATCACTCGAAAGAACAGTTTTTGGCATTTACTTTTTTTTAGATTATCTTTTTCAAATTTTGACCGTGGCCACGTCTCAGATGGTCCATCCGTTGAGTTCAATTGTCGAGATCACGATCTGCAATTTCAGACATCAAATAGTTGGTTATCACAGCGCGTTAGCGGTCGCCATTGATGGTTACGTTCTTCCATGTATCATTTGTGAAGGTATATGGGCGGATAATTCTATTGGCCCACAAACCACATCAAACCGTTGTGTTTCTGGATGAATTGACAGCTTTTAAATCCCCTCAGGTTGCTCTTTGTCCCAAATTCCTTCGTTGAACAAAATTTGGCTCGTCGGATCGTCTTGGAACTTTTCAAGAGCCCATAGAGTAAAGCAAAGCCGCTTGGGAAGGTTGAGCGGCTTCAATTCTTGCACAAGGTCTATTTTGTACGCTTCCAATTCAAGATCTTGATATACATAAATGCGCTAAGTCGTTCCATACAGCGTGACGGGGTCTTCTCCGTCGAATTTTATTCAATAATGAAAGCTAGTCTCAAGATGGATGATGGTGTTGCGAATAGTCAGTAACCCGATAATTTTGACCATAAGATGAGCGTATCGCACAAAACACATTCTTTTACGTGAATTTTCTTAAAAATGTTGACCGATTTGTTAACATTGCATAAGTCTCTTCAAGATGAAATACCAAACAATAATTAACCAAAGTAATATGTCACGACTGGATCATCCGTTAGTAGTTAATTGTCTTTAACTTTTCTCAAATAAAGTATTGGAAAGGGTAAAAATTAAGTACCCAATTAATTAATTAATAAACTTATCCTCAATAACTTGTTTTACCAATCTATTTACTTTAATGTGTTTAAATAACATAAATACATTGAGGCTTATTCTTAAATTATTTCGACAAACTGTTTAAACTATTTTTTACTATAAAAAAGACATACCTATAGCGTTTACCTTTCTTACAAAAATGTTGCATTTATTTTGCCCTAGCTCGGACTGTCAAAGATGCGTATTGTTTTCTTCGATTTGTTGCCGGTTCGTTTGTCATGTTTGTCAACTACAGCATTTTCTACCTTTTTCGAACCATAAGGACTAGAGTTGCCCAGCAAATATTAATTTAAAAATACTGAAAATTACTAATGACTAGATGGAATTACTAGATGGAATGGAGTATTTACATACATATACATATATAAATTGTTGTCATATAATGAGGCGATATTTTTATCGAGAGAAAAAAGGCTATTAGTTCATTAAAAAAAAATAAAACTGAGCTTTAAATTATATTAATGTGAACTTCGTCTTTTATTTGAATAATACATTTATTAAATGTGAACTAGGGTGGCCCAAAAAAACTAACTTCAAAAATTCACCCTGGGCACCCCTCCATTTTTTTAGAATGGGGTTCAATATACCTCTGTAATTTTTTCAGATTTTTTGATGGATGGGAAAAGGGTGCTCAAAGAACCCAAAGTTTCACGATTGATAGCAAAAAGTCGAAAAAATAAAAAATCCATATTTTAATAATTATTTTTGTTTCTTTGTTGCAGGTGTTTCAAATATCTAAACCAGATGCTGAAAAATGTCATCAGTAAGATCTAGATTGACAAAACTTAATATTTTTACGAAATAATTCTCATAATAGTACCCAAAGTGATACCTGTTTTAAACATTTCATCAATAACTTATGAAAAACCATGGCGTCCAATTCTCCTGCAACAAGGCAGTGTGACCGTGTTTTCCTTTTGGGTATTACATATGTGGAATCTCTATTAAGCCTAAATCAACTACCTACTAATCGGCAAGTGCTTTTGCGTTTTCACTGGCACTTGCATATGTAAATTTAATTTAGTGCGTAGTGCAAGTCATATGACAGTTGAGGAGGTAACTCAGTTATGGGAAAGAGCTCTCATACCAACAAGATTAATTAAACACTGCGTTGATAAGATTGAGAAGCTCCATTCAAAGTGGTTGTTGCTAAAAAAAAATAAATCTCGTAATTCAAAACATCAAAAAGCTCGTGAAGATGAAGCTTGACTCTTTATTTGATATAGCTCATGCAGATAATTCAAATTTGATAAAAATTGAAGAAGACCGTAAATTTCTAGCAGATCAGCGAGATCAGCGAAAAATGGCTATGACTAAAGTTGACAAAAGCTTAGCCAAAAAGCAGGAAAGAACTTTAAAGAGATTTAACGAAGATGAAGAGAGAAGACGAAAAGCCCAGCTCTTAGAAACAACACCTAGTACCTCCAAAGGGACATCTTTAATGTATGAGCCTTCTTTCGAAATTGGACTCTCTAGTGACACTTCCTGTTCCTCTGAAGATGAAGAATATCCAGTTTTAACTTTTGTAAAGAAGAGCTCCCGGTACCAGATCACTGAGCATCATGCTAATGAAACGAGCAGTGACAAACCTGTGAAGGCTGCTAAGCAAAACTTGTTTTCTAAGCATGTGATAAGCTCTTTAGACCGCAATAAAGTGTCTAATAGAGAAGCCTTGAGGTTGATGGTCCCAATCGCAGCAGCACTGGGCCAAGACCCTAGCTCGTTGCCATTATCACGCAGCACTATTCAACGCCAAAGAAAACAAGGGCGAAAATCTATAAATGAGGAAATAAAGCAATCTATTTCTTTTGATTATCCAGTTATAGTTCATTGGGATGGTAAGATTCTTCCCGATATTTTGAGCAATGAAAAAGTAGATCGTTTGCCAGTATTAGTTTCTGCAGACGGTAAGGAAAAATTGCTTGGAGTACCAAAACTTGTAAGTGGCACTGGCCATAGCTCGGCTAATGCAGTATATGATGTACTAACAGAATGGCATTTGGAGAAAAATATAGTCGGCATGTGTTTTGACACTACAGCCGTCAATACAGGGTTGAAAAATGGAGCTTGTGTTTTGCTGGAACATAAAACTGGCAAAGATCTATTATGGCTAGCATGCAGGCATCATATTTTAGAGATTGTTCTCAGTAAGGTATTTACTCTTTGTTTTGGACATTCCAGCTCTCCTGACATTCCCTTGTTTAAAAGGTTTCAGGCAGCATGGCCATCAATTCACTTAAATAACTTTAAACCATTGGAAAAAGCTACTGGCAATGACAATTTAAATGTTAATGCACTAAATTCTTTATTAGATATCTTAATGACGGAAACCCAATTCAGAGACGATTACATGGAGTTAATAGAGCTATCACTACTAGGCCTGGGTCATTCTCTAGATAACGTTCATTGGAGAGCTCCGGGTGCCTTACACCGTGCTCGCTGGATGGCAAAACTCTTATACGCCATCAAAATCTTCTTGTTTCGTGAGGAAGATGTTTTTGAAACCACACAAAGGGAAAAATCACAGCTAGAACGCTTCGTGAAATTTGGAATGCTTGTATATGTGAAATATTGGTTTGAGCCTCCTCTTGCAGCAAATGCTCTTTGGTCAGACCATTCCCTATGGAAAGACATGACCACTTATGAAGCTATTGATCCACAAATAAGTGAAGTGGTTAAAAATGCTATAAAATCCCATCTTTGGTACCTCTCGGATGAATTAGTTGGGTTGAGTTTGTTCTCAGATAAAGTAACAAATAATGCAAAGGCTGAAATTGTCAAAAAGATAAAGTGTGAACTTACTGACCGAAAAGTAAGAGGTGATTCGTCACTTTTAAGTGACCAAGCCGAATTGACCGATTTTGCCAATCAAAGATCTTTGCAGGTGTTTGAAAAGTTAAAGATAAATTCAACGTTTTTAAACACAGATCCAAATGAATGGAACATCAATCAGCATTACATTGGAGGGAAACAAATCGTAAGAAACCTGAAAGTTGTTAATGATATTGCTGAGCGTGGAGTCAAACTGTTTGAAAACTTCAATAATCTTCTAACAAATGATAAAGAAGAGAAGCAGTTGCTCCTACAAGTGGTAGAAGCTAATAGAAAGTGGGTTCCGACAAAAACGACAAAGAGAGCAGTTGTTAAAAGCTTGGGGTCGGCAACTTCAAAGAAATAAGCCATGTTTTTTTATTTCTCTTTATTATTATATAAGATTGCGTTATTTATTAACATAATTCTATAAAATAAATGAATTTATTACTTCCTACGTAGTTGTACTTATTAAAAAAAATTACCAAAATTGCGGATGTTTTCATTTTTTCCTTAATGTTATATGTCATTGAGCACCCTCTTCCTGTTGGAATATTAAATTGAAACTTTCCCAGAATATTTGTTTTGGCGATAGCAAAAAATTTGGGGGGTGCCCCGATCTGTAAACCCGATTTAGTTTTTCGCCTATATAATATGGGCCACCCTAATGTGAACCCTACTGTTAAAGAGAGTATCATATACTGAATTATACAGGTGGATGCTTAGAACGCACAGGGCATTTACCGTGGGATTCTAAGTTAGGTTTTTCTTCATATAAGAGTCGTTTAAACTTCTAAATCAACTTACACTCACTAGTCGTAGTGAAAGACTTAGCATGATATTTTTAGGTAAACTCCTGAAAGGACCGGTTGTTAGTTATTTTCTCTTGTCTAATGATAAATTTAATATCGTGGCTCACTTATTAAGACAGCCTTCGAGTCTTACTATACTATATTCGCATATATGCGGATCTCGTCCCTTTTATGACATTAATAAATTAAATTTGTCTATCTGTATTAATGAAGTAGAGGGTGACTTGGCTCCAGGAAAATAAAAAAAAATAGAAAAGGATTTCATCATTAAATGCAATTACAATGTAATGAAAATTTTAACAAAATTACGGTAGAGAATGAAGCTTACCTTAATTTAGACTCTGGAATTAAAATACTAAAAAAATAAATATTAGATTAAGATTTAAAACGCAGGAAAAAGACTTCGGAATTGTATTATATTACGTTTAAAAAGTTGCAACAAGAAGAAATTGGTCCGATTATGTTTAAAATATGTTCCCATTCTCTAAATAATGCTCTACCGTCCATTTAAGAGAGCTAGTGCTAGGTAAATCATTTGTTAGAAACTTTTGCGTTTTTCTTATCACATAACAGGACCGGAATAATGAGGGTCTTGTAGAGTTTGGTCTTTGTTCGTCGAGAGAGGACTTTACTTCTCAATTGCTTATTTAGTCCAAAATAGCACCTGTTGGCAAGAAAGATTCTACGTGGGATTTCAAGGCTGATATTGTTGTTGGCGTTGATATTGGTTTCCAAATATAAAATGACGTACGAACCAAGTCGCGAATGATATGACTATTTGCTTGATGACACGATATATTCCGTCTTGTCTTCGTTCACAACCAGACCCACATGCTTCGCTTCCTTATTAAGTATGAAGAAAACATCACTAATGCCGCGGTTGCTGAAGCTATCAATATCTTCGTTGTACGCCAGCTGTTATACACTCTTGAAGAAGATTGCACCTTCTCTATTAAGATCTGCAGTTGAAAATATTTTCTCAAGGAGTACGATAGGGAGCCGCCTTGTGTTAAACCTCGGTTGCTATCGAACGTGTCGTAGGGGCCTCTCCCGGTACCAAATTCAGGCATAGTGGCATTGGAACTGCCTTCTCTTCGAAGGCGGCTTTGGAATCGATTAATAGGTAGGTTGATATCGTCTGGCTTGCTTTCATTCGACATTATCTTGCAAAGAAACTGATGCATGTCCTTATCAGTTCTTCGCCGACGTATTTGAATTTTTTTATTTTATTTATTTATTAAAAGAAAAATAGTAATACAATTATTATCTTACAGAGTAAGAAGCACTAGCTGCCAGGGCGTACGGCTTACTGCTCTAATAAAACTATATTGTCTTAGAATATTAATATATTAGCCAGTAAAAGGTAAATATGAGATCAATATTACTGTCAGTACAATTATTAAAATAATTGATGTTAGTAAAGGAAGTTAATTGGTTGTAAGATAACTTAGAATTAGAGGATTAGATTAACTTTCTAAGGCCAGTTTTGGACAAAAATTCGGCTACTTTGTGAATGTTTTCCTCAGCAAAAACCTTGAGCGTATTTGAAACGGGTTGGTCATCAAATAGTGTGTTTCTAGTTACACTGAACTTAGTGCATTCATCGAGAAGATGTTTAACTGTAAGCGATGGATAAGTGCAGAATTCGCAGCGTGGCCTATTTGAACCGTTTAGCAGGTACGAGTGCGTGGCCATAGTATGCCCAATCCGAAGTCGAGTAAAAGCAATAATGTCGTTTGTTCGGCAAGTGGACGGAATATGCGGCTGCATGCCAGTTGTATTGGAGTTCGAGTAATGGTTTTGCACACTGTTCCAAGAATTTGTTTTCTGTTCCTTAAGGAAGTTATTGACGAGTAGGAAGATATCCTTCCTCACCATATAATTGAAAGTAAATAATGGCTCCATTGCAACTGATTTTGCTTTCAGATCCGCTAATTCATTGCCAATAATTCCAGCGTGACCAGGAATCCACATAATTTTGATTTCTTTGCTTTTTTGTATAAGTTTGGTGCGTATTTCAGAAATTAAGGGTGCCTTGTTAGTAATGTTCATGATACTAGCAATAGTTGACATACTGTCTGTGCAGATTATCGTCTTCTCATTAGATTCTGAGGCTGCTAGTATTGCTTGGTATATTGCAACCGCCTCTGCCGTGTACACTGATCCATAATTTGGTAGATGCCCTGCTATTACTGTTTCCCCATCAGCTTGGACCACAGCGAATGACGTGTGGTCCTTCGACTTTGACCCATCGGTGTAGTACATTTTCCATTCGTGCCGAAAAGGAGCTCTGTATTCTTCAAAAAGGCGCTGAAATACTATAGGGCTTGTCGTTGACTTGGCGTGATTTGTTAAACCGAGAAGGAAAGATGAGTAGCTTAAGTCCCAAGGTAGTGAACTGACGGGAGGCAGAAAAGATGGTTTCGAATCTATTCCTAAAATTTTAGCGTATTCCAGCACTCTTTGCAATGTTGGCGTGCGTCTTGGAGTTTTATTAGCGGCCCATATCGATGTGATAGTGTCGTACATAATACTATTTCTGCAGAGAAAGATCTTTGGGATAGCTCTCATAGTGGTGTATTCAATTTTTTCTTGTAGGGTAGGCATTCCAGCTTCGGCTAAGATGCATTGAATCGGTGATGTTGGAAAGGCACGTATACACCTTCGAACGGCTGCATGATATGTCGGTGAGATCAGTTTTATCATTACTCTTTGCACAATTTCCGTATATTGGTAAGCCATAGTCAATCTTCGACAATATTATAGCCTTAGTAACATTAATTAAAGTGTTTGGATGGATAAGGCAGTGCTTAGAAGATAGATATTTAATAATATTTAACCTGACAGCCAGGCTTTTTTTTTAACCTAAGACAGTGCTCTTTAAAAGTTAAACGTTTGTCGAAAGTAATTCCAAGGAAACATAAGCTAGAAACATTTGATATATTAATATTATTATGAACTAAGTTTAAACCCGTACATTTGTGTTTGCGGCAAATATGAAAACATTTACACTTATTAAGCGACAGAGTCGCTCCAGAACAATTTGACCACTTAGAGATATCGGTTAGTATTTTTAAAAATTTATTTTTAACAGTGTTTAGATTACTTATTTTAGAATAGAGTAAAACGTCATCTGCATAAATAATGTGGGAAATGTTCTTATGCCTGCTAATTATGTGGCTTAATTCATTAAAGGCGATAGCAAATAGCATTACGGAAAGGGGGGATCCTTGTGGGATTCCGTTTTGTTGGTTATGTAAACTGGAAAAAACATTATTTACTTTTACTTTGAATTTACGATTAGTGAGAAAAGACTTGATAAAATGGTATATTTTATTACCAAATTTCCATATTTCTAATTGTCGTAGAACTACATGAGCTCCGACACGATCAAAAGCCTTTTCGAAATCTAAACTAAGCGTAGAAATATGATTGCGGGAAGATAACCCATATGTGACAAAACTTTCGAAAAGAAGGAGCGCGTCGGAAGTTCCTTGCCCCTCTTTGAAAGCGAACTGATGCGGGCTAATTAAACTATGTTTGGAAGCATACCACATAATTCGTTTTGAAACGATTTTTTCTATTAACTTACTCATGCAACATATAAGTGAAATAGGTCTATAATTTAGAACTTCTGAGGACGGGTTAGTAGACTTTGGTATGGGAACAATTGTAGCGATTTTCCAGTTTTGTGGATAAATTCCGCTCGTTAAAATTTGATTGTACAGATTGATTAATCGTAATTTAAGCGGCAGAGGCAAGTTTTTTATCATATCGTATGAAATTCTATCTGCGCCAGGGGTTTTCCCTGACAGAGAAGATATTGTGCTTTCGAATTCTAGATAAGTGATCTCTGATTCTATTATTTTAGCTGGTGAGTTAAACTGATTGTAGCTGCGATTCAGAGTATCATATTTTTTATCTATAAAAGCGGAACTAAAGATCCCGTCGCTAGAATACGTAGACCAAGTGGAGGCAAACTGTTCAGCTATCGCCTTGGGATCGAATATTGGGCCAGTTGGGCTATTAACAAAATTTATATTGACTTGGGAAGCTGAGCCAGTTAGCATTTTAATGTCCGACCAAATCTTTTTAGGATTAGAACTGGGATTTATTTCTGTGGTAAGTTTTTCGAAGCACATTCGTTTTGCTTCTTTAGTTTTTTTACGAAAAATAGCATTTGCTTTCTTGTATAAAATCAGGTTGGCTTCTGTTCTGGAACGCTTGTATTTTCTCCAGTTCTGCTGTTTTAAATTTCTTAAGCTCTCCAACTCCTTTGACCAGTATGGAACTACTTTTTTATGAGGTTTAAAAACAGTTTGCGGGATTGAAAGGTGCGCTGCAGACCTTAATATTTTGGTGATATTAGCCGCCTCTTTATTGACATTTTGAGATACCGGGATTTGATCGCAGAACAGAATTGCCTTTTGCGTATATTTAGACCAGTCTGCTTTTTCTGTCAGGAACTTTGGTTTCGGAAAGGCCTTTGCAAGGGATGACGTTGCAATTTCAGTTACTATTGGGTAGTGGTCACTACCACATAAACTATCGAGAGTTCGGCTATTCACTTTTGGAGCTATATTGATAGAGCAAATAGATAGGTCGACGTGCGTAAAAGAATTATGAGTTGAAAAATGAGTCGGGGCACCATCGTTCAATACGGTAAGATTCTCTGTAAGAATTAAGTTTTCCAGAATTAATCCTCTTTGGTTAGTTCGGGGGGAGCCCCATAATGGGGACCACGAATTCATATCTCCAACCAGGATTACGGGCTTGGGTACTGAGGAGAGAATTTGCCGAAGTTCGGCAAGCATGAAATTTTGTTGTGGGGGAATATACAAGCAAATAATCGTAAATTTAAATTCTATGGATATCTGAATGGCTAAAGAAGCTATATTTGAATGGATTTCGAGACATTTATGTGGAATGTCTTTTCTTACTAAAACCGCGATACCTTGCTTGTTTGTTAAATTCTGAGGTAAATTTAAGAAGTAGCTAATATACCTATTTGGTACCAAAGCGTCTTTATTTACAGCAAGATGAGTTTCTTGTAAGGCAACGAAGTGTGGGGAGATTTCTTTAATGAGAATTTCAAGTTCAGTGTAGTTGTTGTAGAAGCCCTTTATGTTCCATTGAAGTATATTGAACATAGAGCAAATAGAATAAAGGAGAATATGTTAAATTTCTTCATCTTCGAAAGTTGGCATAGTCTGATCATGGTCTGGGTGACTGTACTGTTGAGTAATTGATGGGTTGGTTTGTGAGTTGTTGATAAAAGCATTTGAAGTGTGGTGAGATTGTAGTTCGCTGATAAATGAATAAGCGGAGTTAGTTGTTTGAGGTGTGGATTTAATAGAAAAGCTGTTAGGACTGCTGTGGGAGGAAGAATTGGTAGAAGCAAATGGGAGAGATTGAGAGTTGACTAGATTTATTGTGTTACTTTTTTCTGGAGCATAATTTAGTTTTAGAGCGTAAGAAGAGGTTGATGGAGTGTTTAAGTCGTTGTTGGCGTTTGGAGTAAGAGATGTTTGAGCAGTGTTATTGCTCTTTACAGTGTCGGTGTGAGAGACTTCAGAAGAAGTATTGTTGGATTCGGAAGGTATATGAATGGAATGTGCTGTAGGAAGTTTTGAATTGTTGTATTTTGTTGATTCGTTTTGTTTTACTTTTTCTGCAAAAGAAGTGTTTGGAAGGCTGGGGACTTGTACTTTATGTAATTTTATAGCCTCACGCATCGTACATTTGTTCTCAGTTTTAATTTTTAGAATTTCTTTTGTTTGGATGTACTTTGGACAAGTATTTGAGTATGATGGGTGCCCACCAGCGCAATTAGCGCATAAGGTGCGCAAACATTGTACTGAACCGTGAGGAGGGAAATTACAGGTTTCACATGCAGGTTTGTTGTTACACCTTTTAATGGTATGCCCTAAAAGTTGACATGATTTACATCTCATTGGATTTGGAAAATATGGTCTTACACGGGCTGAGCGCCACGAAACCTCCACTTTACTAGGTAATTCATATAAATCGAAAGTAAGAAGGGTAACTCCTGTGCGAACTAAGGTATTGTCCACCTTTTTTTTGAATTTATACACTCCTACGACACCTTGTACCTTTGGAAAAGTTAAGGTTGTCTTGATAGCTTACTTTTACTTCGCAAATTCCATTCAATCGCTTTGTATTTAAAAACCTTTGTGCAATTGTTGGATTTTTTACCAGCAATAACAAATTACCATCTCGTAGCACGGAAATAGAAATTATTTCTTTGCTTATAGCTTCCAATGCTTTATGCACTGCAAAACACGAGTATTTCGATATTGGTTTTGTTGAATCACTTGCTGAAATAGTAAGAAATTTTGGATTATTCTGTTTAGTTTTAGGTAGTTCGGGAAAAATTAGAGGTTTATATACGGTCTTTTTACGTTTGGCTTGGGGACATTCCGCTAACAAAACGAACCTATTGTCCCCCAAATTTGGTGGCCCGGGGGCCATTGGAGATAATTAAAGCACAGGCACTTGTATTGAAGTTAACACGTGTGTTGTTATAACTTTGAAAATGCGCGCACAAGAATAATGCTTAGCGGGAAGCAGAAAATTGATGAGCACAAGAGAGAGAATAGTCAGAAAACACGTCCACTCGCGATGAGTATCAGTCAGAGACTGGTATTTGAATAGTTCGGCCGATAATCTTTAGACTCCTGCCATTTCGTGGTTTTTTAGGCGGGTAATTGCTATTCATCATAGTCAGGCACAATCTTTCCATAGTCATCGATTGGAGAATCGGGTTCACCGCCTCCTATGATACACTTTCACTGACGCTCAGCAGGTTGGAGAAGTGTTCCCTCATTACATTTGCTGCGGTTGTCATCAAAAGTGGGGTCTTTCATCCAAAGTTGCTTTTTTTTTATGTGGGTGTGGCGGGTCACAAAGTCAAACAACCTTGCTAGGTAGATAGTATAAAGTTTTCTACACATTTATATAGCGAGCCGCCTATTTCAAGACATACGTCCGCACCTCTGGTAAACAGACGCTGCAATTTGACTTCAGACCTCGAAACCTGCTCCGTCTCGTTTAGACGTGACCCCATGCTCCACATGAGTTGGCCACTGTACTTACTCAAAATAGGCTCACGTTTCCAGGGTGCGCGGAGATGACGCAAGAGTAGGAATTGGGTAGAGCTCTACGACTGCAATTGCTTACTCAGAAGCATGACCATACCCCATCTTGTAATATAATATTAACGGAATGCTGACAAAAGCGTATCAATAAATCCCTTCACAAATGATGTAGAATATAGTTTATACAAACACTGCATCTTAAATACCGACAAATTTTCGAATCGATTAATCATCGCACAATTCTTTTGCAATCCTTTAGAGCTTTTAGGTCTACTACCGTGATCAAATTGAAAGGTAAATATTTAATTTATATTTCGCGTGTTTTTCGAGTCGGTAAATTTTTTTCTGTAAGTTTGTAGTACTGTAAGTGACATCTATGCTAGATTTCACGTCAAAACATTCATTAGTATTTGAAATACGCGTCGTTTTGTGAGGCTCTAAATGAAAATTCTTCGATTTTTACTATGTCTGAATTTATTAAATAAAGAAGTGCGATAATGCACCATCTTATACTGCATTGATTATTCGTGATCATTTCGCCACATTTTCAGCTAATATCGTGCCGCAACCACCGCATTCGCCTGATTTACCTTCGTGTAACTTTTGGACATTCAGAAAATTCACATGACCACTCGGAGAACACTGTTTTGACTAAATTCACCTTTCGATTTGATCACAGTGGAATATGAAGCTAAGTGTTCAAATCCTTAAGTCGGCAAAAGTGTTAACTTTATAAAAACAATTCGGCGGCGAAAAAAATCTCTTTGCAAATAAATTTAAATGTGGCCTCTGTACTCGCTCGCAGATGCCATAGTCAACGCATTAAATTTCAAATTTTCTCCATATTTCAAGCCACAAAATATTTGATATTTCAAAATGTTTGCGTTATTTATGTGCTTGGCTCTCGGCTCTGTTCCGCAGCTATTTTCTATTTGCGAATTTTGTTAGAATTACAACAATTCCGTGGCATGCAACATATTCAGTGGTTGCAATATTTTTCTTCACGCTTCTTTTTGTTTTCTCTGCTTCTTTAGTTGTATGTTTTTGTTGTTGTTTTTACTGCAGCGAAATGCAAACAAATGCCATAAGGAAATTCAACTTGAATTTATTGCGCTTTCCACTAAATATTCAGTGGCAAAATACACGAATGGCGGACACGCAAACTTTGTTGTGCAAAATAAATAACGCAATGAACGAACACCACGCTGGTCTAGAGCGCATAAATACTGACACTACATAGTATGGGCTATCAAAGCAAACGTTGCCAGAATGCATGTAACAACAAAAGTGCAAAACCAAAAAAATCAAAACAAACAAAAATGGCGGCCGCAAAGGCGCCAAATTCCTGTTATTGCAACAGATAGTTCGTTGTACAATCGCAAACCACTTACTAAAGGAGGGAAGCGCGGCATAAACTGCATTTATTGACCACTTGATGTTGGTTGCGGTATACCAACGAGTTGTTACGACCAAAGTGTCATAGCGCTGTAAGAGACAGATGAAAATAAATATCCATTTCTTGGTTATTTTGAGAGCAAATTTTTATAGGCTTCTTAGTATAAATATTTTTATTAAAGAGTGTAAAACGACATGAATTTGAATTCTGAAATATATATAGACTTCATCCTGCGGATGATGGATCGGTATCAATAATTTTATTTAGGATTAATGGAGCAATGATGAAATGTAATTTGGTCGTTATTAAAAAAGCCATTATATTTTGTTATTAACATCCTGGTAAGATCCTATAAGTAGTTCAGGGTCCTCAAAAGTAGTAACCGTAATCAAGTGCATCAGCCGACTTATCAACATGAAACAGATTGCTAACGGGTACTAAAATGAATTAGACTATCGAATGTCACTTGCTGCTTACGATTTATATAGTGAAAATATATAGATCTTGGTAATAACAATTCCCCTAGTCTCGTGATGAACCACTGGGTACATACTCTTAACTAAATTTTCGATTACGGCAAACTTATTAAATTTGACTAATCGATAGAGTTATTAGAATCCTTTTATTTTGCATCTGCCATACAAAGAACCCCGATACCTATATACACTCTTATCGGGATTCCTTAACTCGTATATAATTTAATGTGTGCTCCGTGTTCTATCAAAAAATTATATTTTAACAGTTCGTGGAGTAGAGGCTTGGAGATGATTTGTGACTAGGAATCGTCGATTATGATGGATTATTGGCTGATACACATAGCATGTGAATTATTAATATTAATACTATACAATAGCATAGACACAAGTCAGTTAGTCTGTGTCCCAGTTACATAAAACATATTTATATAGGTATTGATTTTTCTTAATTATTGCACTTTAAAGGCGAATGCAATAAATTAAGGATGCTGAATTAAAATGCATTATCGAGTGAAATGGATTTATTGAGCAAAAAAAAAAAAACGTATTATATAAGGCACTTACAAAGATAACTATGTGTGAACGTGAAACCCTGTTAATATTCATAAATATGTTGTCATCGATGAAAGCTTGAATAAATGTACTCATAGACATTGGAGGAAACATATATGAAGCTTTAAAAGTTTAAAATTGTGTTGCGGAAAAATCGCCAGCTCAACACAAATATTGCTCAACAATGCTACATGAGAAGATCGAAAAAACTGTATGCATAATAAAATGTTTCTGTTGTTGCCTTTTGAACAGTTGAAGGGCGGAAAATCAGTAAAAACGCTTTTTAGTGCCAGTCATACAATGAATTATTGGTGTGACCCTAAAAGTAGGCAACAGCGATGATAAATGCCAGCAAGCAAGTACACAATGAATGCAAAATGCAAAAGCATTCAAAATGCATATGTGAGCGCATATTCACAAACACTTGTATATATAGATAAACATATACAATTCACATACATCCATATATACATACATAGTACATATAACTACGGAGGCGCATATGAGAATCCGGGCCACAAAGCCACACTATGTTCTGTAGAATAATGCGTGGCATATAGTATAACACAAAAAAGGACAAACAATCGCCAAACCAATGTAAAAATATACAAACACTGTGACAAAAATGTACCAATAACCCATAAATGCTGATATATGGTATACATATACACAAATTGTATATTATATGCAAGCGGGTTGGCCCTGTAGAAAAATATTGCAGCCGGTGAAAATTGTTTAATAAAATTTTGTAACTATTTGTGAATGGCCTTGATTGAGAATTAAAGAAATATATAAATACATATTTTATAAAACGATTCTTCTAACCAAATTCGTCCTCTAAGTATTTTGGTTAACAAAACATGCATTGTTCGGTATGGTCTACATTACTTTGTCCTTCTGTTATTTTAAATATCGATAAATGGCTGAACTAAACTTTATCTGCAGTTAAAGTGAATATAGTCGAGTGTTATAAAATTTCACTTGAGGTCGCAGTTACTCATTTGCGTATGTGGAAAACACTTCCAGCCTAAAAGTGAACCGCGACTGTACAGCGAACCACAAACCTCTGCTGCATTAGTCGGATAAAATATATGAATCACTACAAGTGTAAATAACATATGTATGTATGTATTTTATGTCGCGGTTATTATAAAACACTTGTGCGTTGCCTACTCTCCGGTCAGTGAAACGCCGACTTAAAATTGACTTCATGTAACTTTTGAACTAGTGCCCTGGAATAACAGAACCGATTTAGAGTTCAGTTAATGTGATTTCTATAAATATATCCATTTGGTTGTATAAACGCGAAATTAAACCTGACATGTTTACATATTTACATGTCTACCTGTAGAGCGTCACTGCTCCTGTTTAAGATGGTAAAGTCTTTATCTTCCGCACAGTTAATAAAGCGTTAAAATGAAAATAAAATCATATTTAATCCAACACCCACATTTCGCTTCTCTTCAACAATATCAATGTCTTCCTATTAGGAAAATTAGTCCTAGAAAAATCCGTGTAAAGATTGAAAAAGTGAACTTTTATTTCAAGGCCTTGCATAAAAATAATTTCATGCAGAATGTCTTGATATGACAGTGACAAGTTGACAGCCTTACAGTTGTTTTGTTTCATAGAGGTGTTTTGATTGTATTCATTCCATGACAAATTCTACTGAAAATGACAACATAGTCTGTCGGTTAAAAAATCTAGCTGATGAAATCGTCGTTATTTAAAATGTGATGAAATTGTATTAAAATTATAAGAAAAAGCAAAAAAATCTCCTGAAAATCAGGGTTGTAAAATTGTGACTTCAAAAATTTTACATTAAAAATTACGTTTTTTTTTAATTCTTATTTTGAGATTAAAAATTAAAAATACATTTTTAAACTGGTATTTGGGCTTACAAAATAAAATAAAATAATAATTCGAATGTCATTTCAATCATAATGCTGTAAATATATGTACATCCGTAGAGTAGTTATTGTTATTATTTTGTTAAACTGTCGATTTCGGGACTTTTTTTTAATTTTGACTATCTTCACTCCTATTCCTTTCATGAAATACACCGATATTATTTCCAGTTCAGTTCTGAGAGAGAGGATGCCATTATAAATTGATCCAAGCCATTCAAACTGAATTGACTGTTTTTTCCACTTTTTCTCATATTAAAAGTTATAATGTCTACAAAAGTTTACAACAAATCGTCAAACAGGCAGAAAGTGCTTGTAAGCCTTCACGAAACTAAGGCAGCAATATTAAGAGTTGATCGGTTTTCATCAAAGTATGTCAAATTGGGAGAGTTATTCACCATAATATTCTTAACCCAAGCGCCAAACTCAAGAGATGACAGTATAGAACTACCGTAATTAGAGTACATTTAATTTTAAAATGTTATAAAATACGAAAAGGCATATTTTGCTTCAAATATGGGTAATTTTCCAATTTTTCTCGCTAGTCTACTATTTAGTTAAAAACAATGAGATATAAACAATACCAAAGCATTTAATATAGAAGTTGCTAATTATTTTTTACACTTTCTTAAATTTACATAGAAAATTTCCAGCAATCTCTTAAAACTCGTGGAAAGGCTGCAGTTCCTTACCTGTAAGCCCAATACTCGTACAATGATTCAATGTCCACTGCCAGGCACCGTATGCTGTATTAAAGTTAAATTTTCTTCAGTATTTCTCATTTGAATGATTTAGAACACACTAGACTTCATCAATTCGCCAGTTTTCTGTTCGCTATCCCTATTTAGTCTAAAATAATGTTTGTGAGAGCAGAAACGAAAATAGCGAACTGCATTTGACACAATTGACTACAAGGATACCTCATCACATTACAGTATAATCACTTTACTCAAAGCTAAAAAAATTTTGCTTAACAGATTTTATACAAGTTTTACTGTTGTGGATGGTCCAAGAGTCAAATATGACAATAGACAATTATATATTATTATAAATATAATGATTTTCCTCTCGAAGAAAAGAGCGAAACGAAAATACACATGCGTAAGTGGAGAGAGCCCGTTCTTTGATTTGTTACAACCCAACGTTTGCCGAATGAAAAATATTTTTTGAACACAGCAGAATACATAAGCTCTTTAAGTCCATTTTGCTCAACGTCTTCAATTTTTACAAAGTGCAGAGTATATGTTATTCGACTAAACTGGTGCGTGTTTTGTGCCTTTTTCTTATTTGGTGTGCGTTATATGTATGTCTTTAAAGAATGTTTTGTGTTCTCACTAAATTTTAATTGCAGTCACAATGCACTTACCGTTGCCGGTAATTGAAATTCTACGCAAAGTATATATGTAGTAGCAAATAGGCACTTAGAATAAATGTATATTAAAGTTTTAACAATAACTGTCAATGGTCTCAACCTTGTCCTTTTCAATTTATTTCCTCCGAACACTTCCATTTTGGCAGATAGCAAAATTTTACTTCTGAAAACAAAGTCGTTGACATTGACTTGTTGACATTTCGCTGTTCGCTTGACTTTACGCCACCTACCAAATGGTCACGTGGTGCTATGTATCTAAGCGGTAGCTACGTTGTATCTTTATTTGCATAAGCTTTTACATGAGCTTCTTGGCAGGTGGCCAATACAAGTGTCCCATCGTATTTTTACTTAGAGTTTAGATTTTTGAATTGATTTTTTTTCTTAATTGTAGTTCTTTCTATTATAACATTAAGAAACATTAGATTTATACATTTTTGCCCTTAGACTTATAGTCAATATAAAAATCTTTGGTTTCAGTTTAACATAAAGGGCTTTCAGGTTTTAGTCTTCACTGAAATGTCTCTAATTATTTTTGCCTAATAAGAATAACTCAGAGTCGAGTACATACAAACGTAAAGTAAATGTTTTAGAAAACGAAGAATTTTAAATAAGTCACAAAGATAAAGAACACAATAAGAATTTTTTTGGGTTCATAACTGTCTCTATCTCCTGTATATGCTATTAGGATCTTTAAGAATCTCTGTTCGTGAAGTTGGCTTATTGTATATGATACTGGCGGTGTATAATGTCCTAATGAAATGAGATAGGCTTATATATATTATAGCGCAGAGTTATCATTATATCGTTTTTCCAGCACAGGTGGCTGTCATTACCTTCGAGATCCTTCAGAACCGTATGCGGAAAGTAGGAGATCAACCAAAATACTCGCCGTCTGAATAAATTTGTAACTGATCAATAGTTAGCAGGATTAGTGGGATTCCTTTGCAATCGACTTTTTAACTTTACCTAACCTTTATTGATTTCTAACAGCAGTTTTTATGACTGGGATATAAAGAAAAATATAATAATTAAACAGGCCATAGTAAACACGTTTCCTGAAATCGGTTGAGAGTTAATAATGATCATCTTAATATATTAAATAACTAGCTGACCCGGCAAACGTTGTTTTGCCATGTGTATTATTTCTAGGAATCATTTTTTTAGTTCAATAGAAATAACTATCTACTACTAAGTGTGCGGGGATGTACTTATAATCGAAAGCATTATAAACAATGAAAGTATGCTTTATTTAAGTTAATAAATTAATCCTTATTAAAGTAACGAATATATTTTAAATTACAATTTTTGATATCTTTCTAAATATCAAAAATAATTATTCATATTATCCTATCAATTATGGCAATTGAAAAAAAAAATAATAATAATAATCTCTCAGTGCAATAGAGTGTACAATATTCTTGGTTAGTCCGTCTTTAGCCAACACAAACAAACTGGAGGGTTTTACCACGCGAGAAGATGCCACATATAGTTGTCCGTGGGAAAAGCATGGTGTTTCCAAATCTAAGCCACATACAGACAATGTCTGGCCTTGTGACTTATTGATCGTCATAGCGAATGCCAATCTAATGGGGAATTAAGTGCGTTTAAATTCAATTGGCACATCTGTAGTAATCATAGGGATTCGTGGCAACAACACATTTTCGCATTGAAACTTGCCATTCAAGGTGATGGCTTCAATGACATTTTTCATTAATTTTTTAATGACTAACCGTGTGCCATTACACAGCCATGGTGGGTTTAAAATGCGAAGCAGAATAATCGGAGATCCAACCTTCAATTGTAAATGGTGTGGTGGCATGCCTGGCGAATCCAATGAATTTAAAAACTCAATTGGATAATTCACAGTCTCGTTGGTATCGCAAACTGCATCGATAGATTTGTATGACACCAAGTCCCCAGGCAACAACTGTTGAATCTTTAAATTTAACCCATTGACGTCCACATTTTCAGCTGCCAAAATCGCTCTTTCTGCCAGCCACTTACGATTTGCATATTGTGTGTGTACGTCGGGAAATATGTGATCGATGAGAGTATTTTGCGAGTCGATGATTGTGCAGAAGTCCGTCTGTAATTTGATGCTTCCAGTATTTTCATGTACATCAACTTTCCCATCACCAATATCTAACAGTTGTTTAGAGAAATTTTCGGCGGATGGATCCTGAAGCATTTGAACGCGCATGTTCACCGTCAGTTGTACTTTTTCAACATTACGCCATAGTCGCGATGATTTTAAGCAAGCATTAATTTCATCAGCGTACGTTGAACGTGGAATAACGGGAAGTGTTTGTCTAAAATCACCAGAAAGCCGTAACAAAGTGCCGCCAAATAATTTATCATTGTTTTTTATATCCTTTAATGTCCTATCTAATGCCTCAAGCGAATGTTTGTCTGCCATAGTGCATTCATCCCAAATAATAATTTTACATTGTTTCAGCACTATGGCTATAGACGATTGTTTTTTTATGTTGCACACTGCATCTGGATTATTTTGAATGTTCAACGGCAGCTTAAATGCTGAATGAGCTGTTCTGCCTCCATCTAATAAAGTTGCTGCAATGCCAGAAGATGCAACGGCCAATGCGATGTCATTTTTTGATCGTATCTCGGCCAGAAGTAACGAAATAAGGATTGTTTTGCCAGTTCCACCTGGTGCATCCAAAAAAAGAATCCTCCTTGTCCTGCCGAAACTGCCAGCATTATGCAGTCGTAAATAATTTTTTGTTCATCATTTAGTAATGCCGTCCTCATCCCTACTCTCATAATTAATGGAACTTGAAATTATGAACTATGATTAAGAATTTATCGTACTACAATTGTAATATTCGATTGCCATCTTGCAACCCTATTGCGGATATGCGGATAGAATTTCGTCAACGATATCTCACAAACAAATCAACCGATTTTGACCCGGTTTGCGCCCATCGACGTGATTTTTCAGAGTCGAAAGCTGATTAGTCTTCAGAATTAATCGGTCGAGTCGTTACAGAGTTATTTCAAAAAAATCGATTTTTGCGATTTCTTTCGTCAACGATTTCTCGCTAGAAAATTGATCAATTTTGACCCGGTTTGCGGTAATCGGCGTAGTTTTGTGAGGTTGAGTGCTGATTAGTTCATGGAATTGATCGATATAGCCGTTTAGAAGTTATTCTCAAAAAACCACTTTTGAAAAAAAATTTTTTTGCGGTTTTTTTAATTTTCTTCGCGGAAAGTTAAAAAAACTTAGGGGTGGACCACCCTTAACATTTAGGAGGATGAAAAATAGATGTTGTCCGATTCTCCACCCTAGCCGATATGCACGCTAAGATTCACGAAAATCGGTCGAGCGGTTTCAGAGGAGTTCAATAACGTACACCCTGACACGAGAATTTTATATATTAGATAAGGAAAAACAGACAATGAAAAATATTGGCATTATATTTACCAAAACTACTCAATTCTTTCATCAATACCTACAAGTAGATTACCGCGAACCACGTAAAAACCTGGAGAATTGGCCTAACAACGTTATAGCGAATGTTTTAAATAGGTAGTAATAGGCTTTTGCTTTGTTTAACTAAGAAAAGTCTCAAATGAAAGGAATCTTTAAGTTTTTGAATTGTTATAAAATAAATAATGTACAAATAAATCACAGAATCTTGTTGTTCGGTAAACTACACTTACTTTATTTTTTATTCTTATGCATTGTATGAATTTGTTATTTTTACGAGATAGCAAGTCTGAATACCAACTAAAACTCTCATAATGTGTACAACTCATAATATTCCGTATAAGACCAAAGCATAGTTGTGTGAAAATCATTCTTTACCAGATTTTTTCGGAGTGGATGAATAAACTGAAACTGCTCTCAAATGCAAGCAAACTTTTCTTACCGTATTGAACCTCAGTAGAATTTAATATGACTTAAGGGGGGAGCCTGATTTAGAAGCTTCAAAAAATCGATTTTTGAAGGAATTTTTTGAGAGGGAAAGAAATAAGTGATTAAAGCAAAATTTCTAGGGTTTTTAGTTACATGTTTAAACATCATTCACAAATTTTTTGGATACGAAATCTTTGATATTCTGCCTTTGGGAAGCTATTGCCCGATGCATCTCGCAAGTGCTTTTGTCGGATGGCGGGCAGGATGGAGGTCGCAATTTCTATATGAAACAAAGAGCTAAAAACATTCATATTTTTTAATAATTTATCTTCCAGTTAAACTAAAAAAATTTTAAAATGTTAGAATTTTTTTTAAAATTAAAAAAGTGGTTTTTGACCAAAACAAATTTACTTTATGTTGTTCGAAAATATGTTCAAACTTGACTTTTCTTAGCTTTTTTTTTAGTTGAAATAGAAGATAATTTAATGCCAATTCCATACACTGTTTAGTTTTTTTTCTATCCTGCTCGCCAATTAAGAAAAATCGTAAAAATGAAAAAGCGGGAAATCGCGCGTCAAAGTTTTCGATTTCTGCCGAATTGTACATATATTTGCTAGACGCTCGGTCACAATTTACTTTCTAGCCTCGAAAACATTTCATATTCACATCAAAAAAAAATTCTAAGATTATTTTTAAAGAGATTTAAGAAAAAAAGAAAAAAATCGATTTTGTGAAGATTTTAAATCAGGCTTCACCCTTAAGCGGTTAGAATCATTCAAACCTTTGAGTAATGCTTCGAAGTACAGTTAAGATATGAAAGTAAACTTTGTCTATCATCTACACATTTCTTTAGTTTACTCACTCTTACTCTTAAACAGTCTCTAAAGCTTAAAGACAAATAAAACTTAATAATGAAAGTTGCTGGGTACACAATTTTCTTCCCACAATTTCTACAGGCTTCCAATCACTGTGTTTCAACATAATTTTGCATACCTCCCCTTTACTGTTACTTATTTATTATACTAATTTCAAATCACAAACGCATTTATCTGCTTCTCTTATTTGCCTTTTCGCTTCCGAGCGTCTGCTGCGCGCTGAAAAGTAGGCTAACATATTTCAACACCTGTCCTCAATTGCCTGACACGCGGACGCCAAATCACACACTCACTCACGCGCTTTCAACACGCATATGCCCCACCTTCCCTCTGCGTTTATTTTGCATGTTAAATGGCCGTCACATTACGCACCTCATCCGCGCCCTTACAAGTAGAGAGTACATCAGCGCTTCCGCCACAAAACAGCGCCATTCCTCCCACTGCGTCTCTAATGTTTCCGCTGCTGTGTTTTTGCTGTTGTAATTCTCAATGGTTTTTCGACTCGCCCATCAGCTACGGCCATAAGGCTGGTTCGTTTTTTGCTCAGCTGCTTCACCGACGCTTCGGTGGTGTGTTTTTTCATCTTCAACTTTGTTTTGTTTTTCTATATAACGGTTTTTGCTAAATGTTGCTGAAAATTCTCAACAAATTGTTGTATATTAATGTTCATTACTATCGTTGATTTTATTTTTCTACTTTATGTTGCACGTGTGTGGTTGTGGTTGTTTGGGTGCATCGCCTTGTCGACGCCTCTAATGAGTTTTATGTTGTACTAAATTTTTACGTGACCAGGGAAAATAGCTTCTGCCCTCTGCCGTTTTTCTACAAGTATAAACATATGCAAATTTCTTAAATGCAATTTAAATAAACGCATTTATGTTGTTTGGCCTTGGGTGGTTTTTATTTAAATGAATTTTGAATAGACATTTCAGTTTTGATCTATACCTTTGTTCACTTAACATTTGTTTGTAACATCTAAAACTAAGTGAGATAGATATAGAAATAACATATACCTATATAAAAGTTTAGAATGACGTGATAAGCTGAATTCCACGTGAGTCTCTCTCCGTCCTTATCTGCTATAACTTATAGTAAATAAAAAGTAAAATATCGTGACGAAGCATGGTGGTTCTTGGAACCATAAGAAGTTGGGTATTGCAGATTGGCGGTATCGGCCTTCCAAGACTACACAACGACATAACTAAATCTATAATTTAGGTAGAAAACTGAAATCTGGTACAGGGGATCGCCATATGAAGGGCGATATCTAGATTGAAAATTTTAGAAAATGGGAGTGGTTTCGCCTGCTAGTAATCTTAATGTACATATACCAAAAATCAGTAAAGCTACATATGTCAACCAAACGCGCCCAGGACGAAGTCCTCTGGCACCTCGTAGGCCCGCTCACTTGCGTTGAAAACTAAATAAATCAGAAACATTATATACCAAACATATGTATATAGTATTGGAAAGGCGAGACTTTGAGTTTAATTTAACCAAAAAAAATTAAATTCTAGGAAGATGAAAAAAGGTTACAGCTATTCAAAAATGAGAGGAAACAACAAAAAAAAAACCAATGAAATTTATGAAGTTTACGGAACCGATGCTATATTAGTTCATGTAGCACAACAATTCCGGGATATGTGTCCAGAACTGATGAACGCTAGACCACACACATCTTTGATAACTGGGCAAAAACATGGCTGGGAAGTTTTGATACATCCGCCATATAGCCCTGACCATGCACCATCGGACTACCATTTGTTTCGGTCAATGCAGAACTCCGTTAATGGGTTAAAGTTGGTTTCAAGGAAGCCTGTGAGAATTACTTGTTTGGAAAAACTAAAACAAGTTAACTAATTCTCAACGTATTCTAACAATAATAATGAGCGAAAAATAGTTTATTTATTATGAGCAAAGGGTAGGGTACTTTGTGTCGTATTTTTCCTAAATCGACCACTCACACGCGCATAGAATCCAATGCTTTTCTCATGATAAAACAAGTGCACTCAAAGAGTAACCAACTTCAGACCGTTCGCGCAGCTGTCACACTGGAATCAGCTGTTTATAAATTTGCTGCATGACAGTTCAATTGGTCACAAGTGTACAAGAGCGTTTTGTCAAAAGTGAACAAAAAAGTGATCAGCGATGGAATTCAAACGTAATAGTGTGATTGCTTTATATTTAGCTGGAAAATCACAGCCAGCAATTGTTCGTGAGCTCAAATACCCTAATGTGAATAAAGTTTTTGTTTATCGCACTATCACTCGTTATAATGATACTGGTAGCATCGCAAAACGCCACGGAGGTGGTCATCAAAAGACTCCAACGTCACGTGAGATGGTTCGGAAAGTGAAGAAGCGACTTGAGCGAAATCCACGACGAAGTGCCAGTCAAATGGCTAAAGAACTGAAAATATCCGACCGCAGCATCCGACGCATACTGAAAAATGAGCTCAAGGTCAAGCCTTACAAATTCCAATAGGCCCATGACCTCACACCGACAAGTAAGACTTGAGAGCAATTGAGCAATTCGTAAACTCTCAAAACGATAGGATTTACTTGACCGACTGTTCATACGAGAATCTAAGTCATCGGTTGGCCACCAGGAGGCAGCACCCGCCACAAATAATGGTTTGGGCCGCTGTCACCGTAGATGGGCGCTCTCCAATTATTTTATCGGGAAAGTTTTCTGGAAGCTGCTTTGAAGCGGTGGGCAAACAAACATTTCAATCACAAGCCATGGACTTCATTACGACTACACAATGGCTATCGAATTCGCCAGATGCGAATCCAATGGATTGTTCTCTCTGGGCCATTTTGGAGTGCTGTCTGTCTGTCTGTCTGTCCGTCCGTCCATCTAACTTGAGTAGAAATTAAGATGCTGAATCTTGGTACACATGTTGCCTAGCACTGTCACACTCACAAAACACCGTTAGATGAAAACCTCTGAAGTGTCATAGTTAAGCACTAAATGAACATACCAGAATGTTAATTGGTTTAAAGAATTGTGGTAATAAGAGCACTTGTGAATTAAATATTCTTTAAGGTGGGTGTGGCTCTGCTTTCTAAATGGTTAAATATACTAATTCTCAAAATCACTGAAGCTAATTCAACCAAAATTGCAAAAGAGAAGTCTTGTTAGCTCTTCATACGCTGTGAAAACGGAAAATCAGATAATAACCACGACCACTCTCAGTAAGGGTTATGTTGAAAATTATTAAAACTATAAATGAGCCGCAAGCATTAAATTTCAGAACCACGATGTCCAGGCAGGACTTTATGGGAGACGGTGTACAAATTGGGCAATGGGCGTACCATCGCTCTAAGTAAAATTCTCTACCTCAGGAACTACTACACCAAATGTGGTATTGGGGGGGAGTCCTACATCCCATATAACAAACTTTTAAATTTTGTCTGATTCTTTCACCTTGTAGTACACAAATCAAACATCAATGAAGTTATTCGAGTGAAATTTTGCACAAATAGTGTCTTCATGGAATTTAATTTAACGCCCAAAAATCATAACTATGACTCTTCAAGAACATCAAATATGTGGACACCAGTGCGTATGGTTGATTTTTCGATCACTCGATTAACAAATTGCCCTTGTGTCAAACATGGTTGAAATAGGGTAAATACTTCCTTTAGCTGCCATATACTTAATTTTTTTTCCAAGTGCCTTTTTATCGTATCTTTCGGCCAATCTGTAAACATTTTTTTGAAATTCCGGAAGAATATCTTTCTAACAACGGTGTATCTCTTACTTGTAATTGAACATAATGGATGAAACTCTTCGTACTTTTAATAAAAAAGTATTTATTATTATAACTTCATATTTTCTACCTAAATGTCTTTGAATATTTTTTGTACACAAAAGCCTATATGTAACCACTAATACAATATTGCATATCGAACTAAGTGGGCAAAATCCAAAAATGCAAATCACAATTTAGTACATCTGTAAATATAATAAGCATATGGCTTATGACCTAAGCATAATTTTTACTACGGAATTGGTAGATCCACCACCTGACAGCAAGAATAGGTTATATGAAGAAAAGTTTTGGTTTTTAGAAAAAAAAGAAACGGGTTTTCCAAGTGGAAAGCATATTTCCGAGTTGGCGATGTCATATTAGACCAAGTACAGCATATTTCGTCCAAAATGCAAATGAAATAATAAGCTTAATAAACCTTTTGTCCCCAATGTTTTTTCTTTCATTATTAGAACACAAATATAAATAACTAGAAAAACCGTTAAATTCGGTTGCATCGATGCTATAAAACCCTTTAAAATTACAAATATAGTCAAAAAATAGTTCGGAGATTGCATCACTGCTTCAGGCAGTAAACCGTGGCAAATTGTGTGAAGATATCTCGACAAATGAAGAGGCTTTCAAAACAAGAAATTCATTCTGATCGTTTAATTTTTATGGCAGCTATATTCTATAACGGCTCGTTTCTCCAAATGAGCAGCTTCTTGATGAGAAAAGAGCGGACGCAAAATTTCTGATCGATTTCTCAAAAACTTAGGGGCATATTCGCATATATATAGGAGTGTCGACGATCAGGGTTAATAATTTAAATATATTTTATTTTAATATAGGATCCTCATCCCTTCTTGCAAACTTCATGCCAAACTTAACATATCCTGCTCAGAATATAAAAAGCGTTATGTCTTAATAGTATATCCCATTTGTGATTTGACAAAGAAGTATGCTAAAAGATCAAACGTCCTAATTATTATGGTTCAAATAGGGTTAATTAAACGAAGAAGTTCCAACAAGTTTACTAACAAGAATGTACATAAGTTTTTCTTTTGGTGCATGGATGCTATGGTGCTGAGATAAAAAGAAACATATTTTTTGGACAAAATGTACATAATAGCGATATCCCACTTATAGCAGCGTTTCAATTTTTCGAAGCAATTTTTATAGCATAATTTGTATGCTCATTCGAAGTGGAACATATCTGGGCGATTGTAGCTTCATTGTTGCTAAATTTTTTACCAGTGGGTTTTTGGACAGGAAAAATTCGTTGAACTGACAGTAATAGTGAACCACGGTATTGAGGTTTGAGGGGCACCCACTTTGAACAAATGCCTCGAAAGACATGTTCAATACATTCCATTTATATTTAATTATCTTTATTTTAGTTAATTGCAGTTTTTGAGGTTTTCATAGCAGTTTCTTTCACGTTCATCGGGTTCTAATTGGGTAGGCTTACGCTGTAGCTGTATGCAACATGAAAGAAAAGTTTCGACTTAAGTAGCCATTCATAGGAAATTGTGACTTAAAACTCGTAAACATCCTAGTATTATTAACACTACTTCAGCAAGTATTAATAGCTTTAAAAATTTAAGGACAATAATTTCTAAAAAATCTAGATTTGGTGCGCTTCGCGAACCAAAAGGAAAACTTTCCACTCATTAGGGCAAAGGGAAAATGTTGCTTTTAATTAGCGTGAGTTGCAATTGCCAGCGACCGCAAGAGCAGCACCACATTAACAAGTTCACAAACAGTGACAGTAAACTAAAAAAAAAAACAACAAAAAATAGACTAACAAACAACAACAATTGCTGAAATAACAGTGCCAACTTCCGGGGAGAAAAGCATGTGAAGGCAAAAAAACTGAAATTGAAGCAGCTCAAGCGGCATAAACCGCGCGACAACCGCGACGATGGCCCAGCGATTGTCAAAGCCCAGTCCAAAGACCGAGGACGAACGCGTCAAATGCCGAGTGAAACGAACGAAGTGAAAGCGCGAGCGCGCAATGCAAATATCCTTAAATGAATTTACGAGCAGCCACAAAGTGGCAACGGTTGCATTAAAAAATAAAAGGCACATAATGAAATACAACAAAAACGTCGGGAAAAAAACATTTGCATTCAGGAGAGTGGCTACGCAATGTTCTTTTGTCTTTGGCGAAAACAGAAAAGTGAGAACTTGCGATGTGAAATGGCTGCTGCTAGCGCAACAAAAGCAAACATGACAGCGCGGATAACTTCACCGAGCTGCCACTGACTTTCCGCTGATGCGCTGTGCAGTGCAATAACAACAACATTAAAGCCATCTATAAATAACACCTTTGTTGCCAGCAGAGAAATTTTCTTTTACGCTGTCAATATATTTCGATTTGTTGTTGCTGCTGCCCTGCAGCACTGACCAGTTTATTTTGATGTTGTTGTGCGAGAGATGTCAGATCCGCAAAAAATGGCTGCGAGCACAAGTTAACCCGCAGCAATCGCAATTTTAAATAACGCTCGTTGGCAACTTTTTGCAACACTCATTGGGCGTTGCCGGCGGTGCACTTCCTCTGACACGCTTTGTAGTGCGCGCAAAAAAGTGCAACAAAAACAGGCGTTATATGAAAGGAAATATTAAAAAAGCACAACAACAAAAGTAAAAAGAACTATCAAGCGCTTGTTGCTTACAGCGCGTGCACGTTTCCTCTAAACTGACAAAGCCTGCAACGGAAACACTGCGGCCACAAAGCGCCAAGCAACGGAAGCGACTGCAGTCCGCTAGTCCAGTTGTATGGTCAAAGTGGTCGGCGGAGCTGTGCTTTCGCGGTCGCATATTAGTTGCGTTGATGTCTCATGTGTGAATGTGTCTATCTTGCATGTTCCTCGGAGTGATATATGCTCGTTTTTCTAACTCTCGAAAGGACCAATGCTAACGGACGCATGATGTAAGCGGCCTAGCAGGCAGATTAAACTAAATATGCATACAAGGTGGTACATGTGGTGGAAGTTTTTAAGGAAAAAACACAAATAAATTTTGCCGTTATTTATTCTCGATCTCTGTGAAGCACAAACACAATTATATAGTTGCATCGACTAGTTCCGTTACGCTGTCAGTTATTAAACCAATTCTTCAAGTATTTGATAATGGCACTGTCTAACCAACAATTTATACCTCATTCTAACAATGACCTTAATACTCAGCTCGGCTCTTACTATTTTGGACGCCTTGCTGGCTAAAAAAGCACAATGACCGGAATTAGTTGTAACGAAGATCAGCCATGAAGCTTTCCTTCAGTCTTTAATCCTACTGAAAACGTTATCTCGTATCATATTTGAAAAGCTAATCAAGGACTAAATATTAGAATACTAATTAAGAAATTTTAGCCAGATATGCACTTAACCCATAGGTGTTAGCAGGGTGCTTCGCCAGGCGCTCATACATCCACATGAGCAATTGAAAAAATTTACCCAATAATTTGGGATAATAAAGCCTTTTGGCCGTTTTTCCTTAATCCCGGTAATACAAACAAATTATATCTTGTGAATCTCAGAAAACAATGAACCTTAACTTTTCGGACGATAGGACGATATGACATCGCTGGGTGCAATCCACTATTTCCAATATTCTTCGGAATCTGGCAATTGAGTTGACGAGGATGGTGGTCCAGGTAAAGGAAAGGAGGGCGATAAGATGTGTTATCATGTTTTAGTGTGGTGTTCTTAGGTGTGATGATTCCAAAGTAGTGTATGTATGTAGAAGAGGCTTATCTCATTTACACAGTTCGATACAAATGAGAGTAAAACTATATAGTATTTATAATCCGAGTTCTTTTTCCTTTCCCTACGTGTTAAAACAAGAGCTTTCTTCGAAATTAAACTACCCGTGAATATATTATGTTATGAACAAAGATAAAAAACAGCAAATCAACTTAAGATAAATGGGAAATGATATTATTCGAGATAGCTGAATCCCTAAATATATTAAAAGAACGTATTTGTTGTAACGTTCATGAATGTTTGAATATGCGAAATATCTGTACAATGTGGAAATCTCCTAATCAAGGAAATGTAGAATTGCCTCAGCATTCCTTGCACACTCCGGATTCGATCTTTATCCTGTACCAAGTATCTGTCTATCAACTAGGTCAAATAAGAAAATCGCATTTGTAGAAATAGATGGATAGTAGATACTTTTTCTTTACAAATATTTGATTATTTCTTATCAGAGAGGTGGCTTCAGAGATGCTATCAGTATTTTCAGCACGAGAGAGACCGCCAAAATGACCTATGAACCACCTTTTACAATGATGAACGGCTCGCCCATTGTGCTAAAGTCTGGTCTATGCGACAACGCCACTGCTTAGTTTTCGGGCGAGATCTCTTCAGCCGCCAGCCTTAATTCAAGCATTCGAACAAGGACCCCCTGGAATTGCACAATATTTTATACTTATTTAGTGTCATTTCTATTGTTCCCATAGCAATTGGCTGGCGTGGCAACCGGCAACTTCATTCATGCTATTATATGCACAGAAACATGCACAAACACATGCGAACAAAATGACAATGAAACCACACACATTCGTACAATAGGGTGTACGTAGTTGTGGTTGAGCTTACAACCAACCGACATGAATTTGTATAAAGTTTCCAGCGGTAAACTTTGCTAATTACAAGGCGAAATTTTTGTGATAATTAATTTTCGCAATTTTTGCTGAATTTCCGTCTTCCACCATTCCCGCTGAGACGTAGATATGGGCGCCTCTGACTCCAGCATGCAGCAGTTGTTACATTTAAATTTGCATTTCCCCTCCGCTGCTTTGCTTTCAGGCTCCAGTCGTAGATATTCCAGTTTAGCATTATCTTTTATTATTTTGATTGTTCGCATTTAATTTCGCTGTACCCTTTCTCTTCGCCTTCGTTGTAACATTAGTTAAATTGTACTCGCTTGGCGGGTTTGGCGGGGGTTGTTAAGAATTCTGCTGTATAATTATAATAAACACTGAGATGTATATGTGTGGAACATTATAGTTTGGCGGCATTGTCTCCGCAGTGAACTTTGTTGGATAAACTTCAATTTGAGGATGATATGCGAAGCTGTGTAAGAGTTTGGGGAGCGATTGTGGTGAGCCGCATTATGTAGAAAACACTTAAATTTAATTTACTGACATAAAATACTGAAACTACCACATTAGGGTAACTCATAATATGAATGTTGTGTTCGTTGATAACACAATATTTTATAGACATTATCACCTTGCTGAATACAACCCCGTTTTTGCCATATAGGATATAAGTGAGTTTTCGCTGAAACTATCGTAACGTTTAGACACCGTTTATTAGAGATTATAAAAGTCTTATAGAATGCTTACATTTAGGGAGAAATATGTTGAACTGAATTAACTTTCCGACAATTTTTGTTTTTACTGAAAAAAAGTGTCTTCAAATTTATGTTAAATTTTCTATATCACGATAAAATCAAACAAGACACAAAATATTTTATTGAGCCAAATGGAACCAGCAACTTTTAGAGATACCTGCAAAAATAATGGAACTACGGAGACTCTTGCCAACAATTAAATTGGCAAAATTGTCGACTCTTTGGAAAGCTACCTTGTAATGCACTACTCCATTCTTTTTCTTCTTTGGCACTACTACCGAGAGTCGGTCTGGGCCAAGAACACGAAACTTCGCCAGTTGCCTCTTCGCGAGTTTACGCCAGTTGTGCATACTAAATGTAGACAGGTCGCTACGAACTTGTTCCTTCCATAGGATGCGTGGGCGCTATTGCTGCCGTCCTCCATCTATGGGTGTCGATTTGTTGAATTTTTTTGCGCTTAACTATATCCATGTCGTCACTTAGCTTATTCAGTTCGTGGTTCCATCTTCTTTGATGGCTTTTGTGGCTGGCTTTGATTCTTTGATGGCACCAAAGATCTTGCGAAAAACAGTTCTTTCGATTGCTTTAAGTGCTTTCTTATCTCGGTCGTTATCATCCATGTTTCTGCTCTGTATAAGAGGACTGGAATAATAAAAGACTTACAGAGCGTAATTTTTGTTCGTCGAGAGATAGAGATCTGCTTCTTAATTGCCTACCGACCCCAAAGTAGCTATGTCTAAAGCCACACTAATAAGTCCAATCACTTTATTTATAATGGACTTAAATCATTCGCACAATACTGTGGAATTGACCTTATACGCGAAATTAAGAAGACTGATTCCGCGGTAGTTGGTGCAGAGTACACTCGTATTCCAATTATTGGGCATGTATTCATTCGACCAGATCATGCTTAGCTGCTAGTCAACATCTCATCTCGTACTAACGTGTCTCTGTCTCTCTCTTCTTTTTGTTGAAACGACATCTCTTCTCATCGCTCTAGTAATCTCAAGTATTGTTGCATCATTTCCTCTGAAAATAGAAAGTAATCTTAGTAAACATATTAGTGGAAGTGAATTGTACAGACTTGGCTAATTACTCTTTCCGAGTTTCAATAATATATCTCGGAAATTCTCCGACATTTTCCCTGTAAAGCATCAGCCACGTTGTCTGATCAGGTATTTAGTGGATTTGAAAGTTGTGGTCCGAGTAGTAGTTTTCATTCATACCGTTATATGGGAAGCAGGTGGAGTATAATCTGATTTCACACATTTTCACGCCGACTGAAGGATTCTAGATTAATAGTTTTTGTGGGCGTGGCAATGTTCCGCCCATATATAATACCAACTTCTTGAGGGTGACAAGAAACATATATATTAAGGTACCTCATAGACAATTTTTTATATTTATTCGAGATTAAAAAAAGTCGTAAATGAGACATTCTAATATGTACCAAGTTCTACCAATATATCTCAATTTTTACTCAAGTTACCGCTTGCATGGATGGACGGACGGACAATTAACCGGAATTCAACTCCTCTTGTCCTGAACCATTATATACATATACCTCATATATTTTTATATATATACATAGTCCTATATCTTCCTGTAATAATTTCAGGAGTTACAAGCCACCGTTAAGGTAACAAAACTAAAATTTTCTGTAGCAACAAGTGGCAGGGGTATGAAAACTAGAGGACAATGCTAAGACGGCTCAGCTCATCACACTGATCAATTATATGTATTTTTTAATTTGGTTTCCGATATTTCCTTTTGGGTGTAACAAACTTAGTAGCAAACTTAATATTCTCTGTTCAGAGTATAATAGTCCAATACAAGGTAAACCTTTGTAAAACATATTCGCATTAAAATCGTGTTTTATTAATACCGACGATAATATAGCATTAAAATATTTGTTAGCATCTTATTATAACCTAATTTCTGAAATTTCTGAATTCTACTGTGTTTCTATGTCATCTTGCAAAGTATTATCAAATTACTGTATACAAATTTCTTCATACAACTTTTAACTTTAACAAAACGTTTTCTATTTCTCTTTCAGGTAAATGTGCACATTTATACTATATATACATACATATATATGTATATCAAGTGATTACCGCATCTTAAGTCTTTGTAAGTCTTCATTTAATTACACAAATCTGGTCATCGCCATTTAATGGTTGAATTGAAAATTGGATTAAGTGACGGGTTTAAAATAAAATCGCGGAATTAGCATACAACGTAGTTAGGTTATGGACTTCTCAATTTACTCCACGCGAAAATAAATACCGATTATTTTAAGAATTTTATGAAATATTTTTCAATGAAATGACAGATTCAAAGCTAACATTATAAAATGCAAACTAAGCTCATAAAAACTATAAACATTGAAAGTGCTGAACAAATATTTGTATAAAGACATCCGCAAGACGTACATTGTTTCGCCGAGAGAGCAGACAAAGAGAAGTATCGTCCCGAACGCAAAGGGAGCTGTCATCAGACGTGTTGCATCTCAGTTGCGACTCGAGTACTCTTAATGCTGTAGCTAAGAGTTAATATCAGGAAGAAGTACAGGTGGAAAATTCAACCCGTTAGAGCTAATCCAGGAGGGCTAAGTCTGATAAAAAAAATTAGCACAAAGCTTACTATAAACCCTCTGTGAAGAGCGGCAAAATGAGGAAGTGATAAATAAAATCGGTGTGGTGATAAATGGTGGGAATTAGCAAACGCGCAAGCTGACTGGCTTACGAGCACACAACATATAGTACGAAATTTCGATAAATACTATATCGTCACCTGAAATGCAAAATAACGTAACAACATTTTCGGAAATTTACAGTGGCAGGAATGAAACACGAAATAATCTGGAACATGAGTGAAACAAAATTTTAATATTGGTTAGAACTGGTTTATATCTGACCTCAGAACCTGAAAATGTTGAACATATGTAATATTATGTATGTAATTTGAAGTAGTGAAGCGTAATTAATAATACATTCAATTTCGAATTTTTTGGTGATACGTTATTTTGCATTTCAGGTGACGATACACTTTTTTTCAATATTTCGATAGTTCTTTTTGAAAAACACATACTAAAGGCTTAAACGAATATAAGTATTAAACGCCCTTTTTCAAATTGACAGCAGTTGCAACTCAAAGACAAATAATCTTATTGTCTCAATTTCTTTTTTCTGCTTACTTTCTTATGGACATGATAGCTTTACCCCTTGATTCTTGTAATTTCCCACTTTTAAGATCCGTTTCACTAAGTGCCATCCACTCCGATAAAAGTTGATTTGAATACAAAGGGAAATGATGAACCTAAGTATGTTTCACCTACTGGTTACAAAGAATAAATCTGTACAAACACTGTGCCGAGCCATCAATTTGTAGTTGAGCACAGATCTATCGACTAATCAAATATTCATGAGCAATATATCCAAGAGGTATCTTTGAGTGAGTGAGTTTAGAGAGTCAGCTAACTAGTAGTCTTTGTAATTGTTTTGGGCATTTCAAGTTCCAAAAATAATTTAATTATAAATAAATTTCATTTGATCAAGCTGCCGTAAAATATACTTCAATTGGAGCCTTAAATTATCCCGTTTAATAGTGTAGTGTTGTTTTTCTGTTAAAGCTCCACACGCTACCCGAAAAAAGCTTCGAATGTGGAAATTAAAGGATAGGTGAAAAACCATTATAATAAACACATTGTTTACGAAAAAATTGCCAAATATTGGCGATTCACGGATGATTGAATGTGTAAGTGGCAATTAATCAAATTAAATGCGTCTGTGGCAGTGGGCGTGTATGTGGGGGCTCTATCAGGGTGTGTGCTATTGACACGCTGTGATTTGGCGCGGTATGCGTGCACAATACAACAAACAAAGCGCCGGTTGCTATACGCGAGAAATCAAGCATAATTGACGGAGCAAACAAGAACAAAAACAGTAAAAACAGCAATTACCACTGCAATATCAATAGTGTTAAGTGGAGAAAAAGTCAGAAATCAGCTAAACGAGTGAAAACCGTTGAAAAAGTGTGAGCAAATCAGGGTATCGGCAACAGTAACAACAAATTGTGCACGACGATGAAATTAAATATGGGAAGAGATTATGCTACGAAAGGGATTTTCAACTTTTCCACAACTTTTAAAGTTTTTCTAGTGTTACCAGTATTTGTTGTTTGGCCGCACATATGTGCACACACACATACTTCTGTGCATGCGAGCACAATAACAAACCCTTTCAGTTCGCTTTATTGGATTTCAGTGGGCTCTCATCCTTTCAACGAAAGGGGATTATCGCTGGCAATTAATGTCTGCTTTTGAATGGGGTTAAATTGAAATCAATTTCATTTAATTAAATTAAAATGCTTTGCATACAACTTTGCACGTTATTCCGGCGAAGCGAAATGGGAACAATCGTTGTCGGAACGGGTGAACGCACGAATGCCTTAGCTACTCATCAATTGCTCCAATTTTTGTTGGTTTCTGTGTTTTGCAATTTCTCTTCCAGGTTGCTATGTAAACGGTTTGCAATGAGCTATTTGTTGTTACTTCTCTTTGTTGGTGTATTTTATGTACATATCTGTGCAGCTTTGCTGCAAACTTAACTAAACAATATGAAAAGCTAACAATTCGCCCGATTTTGTTTATTGGTTAAGCAAAATACACGCATCCATTATGATCATGTCTTAGGTGTTAGTTAGTTCCGGTGTAATGAAAATTCCTTGCAACGTGCCCACATCTGCACTTATATGTATATTTAATACTGTAACAGGTGTAAATACCGCTATTTTCTGCAGTAAAGATTGCTCCAAATGTGTTTTTAGGTTTTCTGAAGACGCAGAGACTTTATACGGTAATATTAATGACACAACTTAAACCAGCATTATCCATTTTTCGATTAAAAATTCGAACTCAGCTTCTGAGCATGGTAATATTAAAAGCACAGCTAGCTTTTGAAATCATTTATCTGTTTAACGGATAATACACTATAGTGGTTCAAAATCATTAAAAATAAATTATAAAGCAACAGTTTGCGAAATCAAATTACAAATTAATCTCCTAGAAACACTCATCATTTGAAACGTATTACTCCGCCAATACAAACCGATATTTGAATAGCGATTTGAAGCACATATTGAAAATAAATCTTCTATATTTCACCATTTTTAAGTCAACCTTGATATGTCTGCTCTTAGTTGGGACATTTAAATTATACGCCTCACTAAAGTAAACCTCATTAAAAGCATCAGATAATAAATAATATTTGCAGTTACCTTTTTTAGAAGCAAATATTTACGTCAAAAGTCAAGTCCGGCCTATTTGAGCGCAAACACGCAAGGAAAGGGGGAACTCAAAAGAAATGTTTTGCTTGAAAATAAAACAAATATTCTCTTGTTAAGTGTGAAATTTAGCAGTTTTAGAAAAACCATAATGACCGAAACCAATTTTCATTAACTCCAAGAATATGTTTTAAGCATATTGAAAAATTTCTTGCCCGCTCTTACGAAGTATTCCACATTGCAGCAAATAAAACAATTTTTGTCTCGATGTATCACTTCGAATTCAGGTGGTCTAGCCCTAAGTGTGTGCGAGGACTCACGCTCACTTTTGAAATTTTTGAATTAAATGTATCACTTTTTGTTTGAACAGATGCTCACACCGACAAGTTTCCGTAAAAAGCTAATTTTAAGTAATCAAGAAATGTCTAATGTTTCAAAACACAAAAAGTGGAACCTAATCGCGTTATACATAGGTATGTGCATATGTAAGGTTATGAAAACAGACGGGCAGTCAATTAAACAAATTTTTTCCTTCATACTAACTTATTATGTTCTTGAAAGAAAAGTACGATAAAAAATATAATACCCTGGAACAAGTTTAAACAAGGTTAAAATCCCATTCTATTGTGGTATTATCAGATAATTGAATGTATACTCAAAATGTAAGCGTTTATATTGTAGGTATGTCAAGGGTGATATTTCTATCGATCATTGTATTTGTTTTGTTATTGTCTTCTCTTATTTGCCGCCTCACTGACATTTGGCTGCTTTGAATGACGCAATTTCCGTGATGAAACCATAAACGTATGTATTTGTACCGATACCATGTACTTCTACACCCCACCGGTGACCTCCTAGCCACTGGAACTATTCTCGGCCCTTGCACTGCCGCCAGCCGCCAGTTTTCTTCATGCTCCACATATTTTTCACCGCCGAAAAGGCGTCATCATGCCGACGCGTTCAATCGTACCCAAAAAATAAATGAAATTTATTTATCTCTGTGAGCGAATGTGCAAGAAATTGAAAAAAATAACCAACATTTATACATATTTGCCGACAAAAAAGGCAGAGCGTGCAGTTTGCACTGGCGGATATATAAAATCTGCATTTACCTACGCTTTGCAAATAGCCACCAACGCATACACCTTGACATCTGTATGTATGTGTGAATGTGCGGATGTACGAATGTGTGCAGTGACAACAGTTTGCATGTGAAAACAGGATAACAGCTGTCAAGGTGCCGGCGGGCAGGATGGCAAGGTGCTGATTGGTAGCACCCACAATGGCTGGCTGCAGCTCACAGTCTCACACACACACTAACAAAAAATGAATAAACGAAAAGTGATGAGCCTTGCAGTCAGCAGAGCGGAACCCACAATTTTTGCGCTGGAAACGTGTAATAAAAATAAGCAATCTGCCATATACTGATATATATATGTATGTATGCATACGTTTGCAAATATATACTTATTAAACCAACTACGAAAAGCTGAAAATGTCAAACCCGCGCATGCAAATATTCCACGTGTCTGTCTGTTTTAGATATACTCTTGTCCAAGAATACAGGAAATTGGTTGCAGTCGGCTACGCTAGCACCGGCAATGCTTCAGCTCTGCTCACGTGGTCGCCATTTTGTTAAATTTTCACATGCAAAAAATTATTTCGACTACTTTTGCACAATGACAAACATCTGAGGCGATGGTATTTTCACGTATACGAGTACTTCAATGCAGACTCGCAAGAACGAAACCTATTTCAGTTTTCCTGTTGCATTTACCTCATACAAATATATATATGTGCACTACTTTAAAACTGAATTGAAAGATAACGAAAGCAGTAATCATCAAGGTTTTTTTTAATACTTTATTGCTTATAGTAACCGTAATATTACATAAAAGAAAGAAAAATAATTCTTATAAAAACATTAAAAAACTTACATGAAAGTGTTCTTAGTAGTAATTATTTATATGTGCATGGTAGGTTTTCCAGGTTTTATTTAGTAATTCCGTGCCATATTTCTGTTTTTAATATTTTATATGCTTACCTTTATTCATTTTAACCTGACTAAGTCGATATGGCATGGAATTCACCAATGATTTTAATGTGGATGGGCTTATTTGGTTCCACTCCTGCACTATAGCCGATTTTAATGCCTTTGCCGTCTCAAATTGCCTTCCATTTTTCAAAACCCTTGCAGAGAGTATTCCCCAGAGGTCCTCGATGGGATTTAGGTCTGGGCTTTTCGCTGGCCAGTCCAATAATGGTATATTTCTGGACGCAAAAACCCTTTGGTAAGTTTTGCGCTATAAATCGGCGCATTATCCTGTTGAAATGTCCAATTGTCCCCATATAGCTGTTCAGCAAATTCTATTAATTCATCATCAATAAGGTCATGTACATTTGCGCATTCATTGCCGTTGAAATAAAACACATTTGAGATTTTCCTTTATAACAGAATGCAGCCCAAACCATGATCGATCCTCCACCATGAACACGACGATGGAATGTTCGCCGCGGTTGGCTCATTTGCTGCCAATACCTCTTAGAACAATCAGGACCGTCTAAGTTGAACTTCTTTTCATCGCTGAAAACTACGTTCCGCCACTCTTCATCCCAAAATTGGTATTTGACAGCGAACGCCAATCGAGCACTTATATGCCGAGCCAAAAGCTGCGGTTGAGGTTCCATGGAAGTGTATCGAACGTCCGAATTTTCGTTGAGAATTTGCACAATTCTATTTCTTGTCACTTCTAGACCCAAATGATGCTTGATTTGTCCACTACTCATCTCTTCAACCACTGCTAGGCGTTTTATATGCCGTTTACCTCGAGCATCAATAGTTGGTTTTCGACCGCTGCGTTTGATAGAACCGTAATTAAAAGGCTCTTTTAGAAAATTCGTAATAGTATTTCTATGGCGATTAAGGGCTGCAGCAATTTCAGCAATTTGCGATCCTTTTTCACGCAATCCACGAATTTGACCCTGCTCAAATTCAGAAAGGCTTGTTCCACGTGGCATTCTGGTCTAAATACCAAAAATTATATAACAATATTTACAATTTCGTTATAATTTATTACTTACGATTTATTTCACAACTTATTTTTACAAAAACACAGCTTACAAAGTATTTTCACCAGCGATCAATCAGGAAATGACATAAAGCACTTATAATTATTTACTATGAATCACCCAAGGTATACTTGCACTTTTGAAATAACGGTACTGCGAATGAAATGATAATGAGAAGCTGTTGTATTGCAAATAGCAACAACAAAATATACTAACGTTCTGCATATACGAAATACTAAGTGCGTACTTAAAACAAAGAAAACTTGAAAAAAAAACAATTATGCACATATATATATTTGTATGAGGTATATAATAAAACATGCCATTAATATGAAACCAACGTGCGAAAAGAGGACGAGTTTTGGAAAACCTTTAAAATATTTTCTTACTACATTTATGAAATTCATTTGAATATTTGTTATAAACGATACACTAAATTAAAGGAAGGCTTTTCCCTTGCCAGTCTTGTTTTTGAAGGATTAAAATCTATATAATTTTTGGTTAATGTAAATTTAAAAAATTCAAATAAAATATAAAAATAAAACGTGTAATAAAATGTAGATTGCAGCTATCTAAAAATTTCATCTCTGAAATATGTATACATATGTCTTCTAATAAATTGAGAGGTTTCACTTACATTTCGCGTACATTGTACAAAACGTTTCACGAATTTTGAATTTTCGCAAACTACGTTTATTCGATTTTCGACTGTTTTGTTACCAGTGCTGACAAGGTCGGCCATTTGGGGTTAGGGGTAGTCAAAGGCACGAAAAATTGGAATTTTCAGTATTTTGTTTGCTGTTAAATCTTGTTATTTTACAAAAGTAGTAATATGGAATTAATATAGAATGTGTTGACTTAAAGTCACGAAAATTTTAAAACAAAAACAAATTAATTTCCAAAGTTATAGTTGTTTGTGTTGACCCAGTTCCAATAAAAGGTACTTGCGGTGACAACTATAAGTCCTTGGAGATTCATCTAAAATCAATCGGACAAAAAAATTGGTTTTATAAATAGATAATCCTAGCCTCAGGAAATTTTTTTCTAAATTTTTGGGAAAAAATTAATAACCAATTAATTGGTCTTAAAAACTCGAAATTTTTGAAAAAAAAAAATCATTCGATCAGGCCCGAGTTTATTATGTATTAAGCTGTGTCAATTTCATTAAAACCTACTGAGTGGTTTTCGAGTTACAGTTGTCACCAGTTCAAAAAACATAGTTTAGAGAAAAACGCGTTTAAAGTTTGCCTTTTTGCTTTGAAGTGCCCGAGCTCTCTTTGTTATTTGTCGAATAACTCAAAAACTAATCGGATCAACATGAAGTTTGCAGAGAATATTTTTAATACGCGTTTTTCTCAAACACACGCTTTTTTAAACTGGCGGACATGATTCCGGTCGAACTACTCAACCCATTTGCTTAATTTTTATACCCTGAACAGGGTATATTAAGTTTGTCACGATGTTTGTAACACCCAGAAAGAAGCGTCGGAGACCCTATAAAGTATATATATAAATGATTAGTATGTTGAGCTGAGTCGATTTAGCTATGTCCGTCTGTCTGTCCGTCTGTCTGTATATATACGAACTGGTCCCTCAGTTTTTAAGATATCCTTTTGAAATTTTGCAAACGTCATTTTCTCTTCAAGAAGCTGCTCATTTGTCGGAACGGCCGATATCGGACCACTATAACATATAGCTGCCATATAAACTGAACGATCGGAATCAAGTTCTCATATGGAAAACTTTCGCACTTGACAATGTATCTTCACCAAATTTGATATAGATTATTTTCTAGAGCAAAAATGTAATATCTGAGAAAATTGTTCAGATCGGTTAACTATAACATATAGCTACCATACAAACTGAGCGATCGGAATCAAGTTCTTGTATGGACAACTTTCACATTTGACAAGATACATTCACGAAATTTGGTATATATTATTTTCTAAGGCAACAATGTAATCTCCGAAGAAATTGTTCAGATCGGTTAACTATAGCATATAGCTGCCATACAAACTGAACGATCGGAATCAAGTTCTTGTATGGACAACTTTCTCATTTGACAATATATCTTCACAACAGTTGGCACAGGTTATTTCGTAAGTTAGTAATGTAATATGCGAAGAAAATGTTCAAATCGGCTTTCTATAGCATATAGCTTCCAAACAAACTGGACATATAGTTACTAACTTCTGTGTTATGCACCTGTGAAGGGTATTTAGCTTCGATGCAACCGAAGTTAACGTTTTTTTCTTGTTTTTTTAACGTTCACAAAACGCCTAGCTATCGTCCCTACTAGATTCATAATTTTATATAATTGATTGACAATGTTACGACAAAATTTATGTAAAAAAAACATGGAAAAAAATTAAAAACAAAAAACGTTAATTTAATTTATCAACATTTTTTCATGATTCTAGTAGGAACGATAACCATTCACGTACTTTTTAAGAATAAATTAGGGTTTTATGTTTCAGATGATCTAAACATAAGAAATCGTGTCCGCCAGTGAAAAAACACATCTCATTCACCCAGCCAAATTTCCGACAGATGTCATCACAAAGTTCCGAAAAAAAATTTTTATACACTCTACGATATACCTCGTGATATGCGAAAAAAGTTCTATTGTTGAATAAAAATTTCTATGAAAAAAAATATCAAAAAACAGGACACATTGAACTACTGACCCCTTAATTGAAAAAGTAACCAGAAATGAAGCAATAAGGATAAAATTTTACACAAGGATAAAAAAGCATGTTTGGTTTTAAAATAATTCCGAATTGGGAGGGTCAGGTCCCTGCAGGGTCTGTAGTAAACAAATTTCTTAAATTGCTTACATATTTTATCCATTGCAATTGAAATCTTACGACTTAATTCATAACAAAACTAGTTATCCGTCAAATTGTCAATTTTATGTTGACGTCGTCGTTCAAATGCAAGTGAAATTTTAAATGCAAGTGAGATGTTTGTTATTTTAAAGTTAAGTTGAGTTAATATCATGTTTAGTAGTTAATCGTAAGAGGAATTTGTTTTTCTTTTTATTTCAAAATTTAATGGGACATATAAAAGAGCAAAAATATAAGAAAGCTGAAAATTTAAAAATAAGCTTTCGAAACGCTTCCGAAATGTTGTGAAGTTTTCATTTAAATGTTCTATTTACGGGCTATTTATTAAATATGGCAATGAAGTATTCAACTGGTTTTCTTTTCATTAATTTTGTAGCGCTCCTCTTCACAGTTATTAGTGACGTGCGTCCGCTATACCTCTTGTGGTTACCGAATTGCTGTCATTCGTTGCCACAGCAAATTCTTCTTTACTTAAGTTTCATTTCCACTTTGCCTACCAATGAGCGATTTCACTGCAATTATTTATAATTTTTCCCATTTCTATCGAAAATAACTACGATTTCTTTTTCTATTTTCTCATTGCCATCGAGTTGCTCAGTTGGTTTTACTCTTTGTTTTTCCAAAATTTCGAGCTTGTCACAACTATAGTTCTTTTAACTATAGTTTATAGAAGATTTCTTCGATTGCTTGGCAACCTTGGAGGGGACAATTTTGAGGTTGTTTGAAAGCTTGTGTTGCCACCATTTTTAAAACTAACACTGAATTCTGAGCATTCCTCTGATATTTGTAAGTTTTTGCTGATTTTGTATTTACAAGTATATTATTGGTAAACTTTTTTTGTCTTCCTATTTATTTTATAACAAAAAATAACAGTTACGTTCACTTTTGAAAAATTTTATTTAAAACCTGTAAGTTTAATTTAAGAATGTTGAATATTAAAATTTGATTACCAAAGCTTTAATACGTGACCACTCATTTTACCAAGACCTTTGAGTACTAAGAACATCTGTACTAAACAATTTCTATTTTTCTTTGATTGGAAGTTCTGAAAATGCATGTAGGAGCCCAATAACAAATTAATGTCAAGTTAACAAATTGATTTTTATTTAATGTTTTACTAATAATGTCCTAATATTAGGTTATCAAAAAAGTTTTACGGTACTTTCGCTAGTTGGCGCTGAAAGCGCGTAGTTCTAGTTTTATTCGTTGCATCGGGTCATGCTATACCTTTTTGGAAAGCTCATTTCACGCGCTAACGAGTTCGTGAGCTATAGCGTCGCAAACATAGAGCAAAATAAAGAGAAAATACGGCATATTTTACAGTACTACTACGATAAAGGCAAAAATGCATCTCAAGCCGCCAATAAAATTTGTGCAGTTTATGGACCCGATACAGTTTCCATTTCCACCGCACAACGATGGTTTCAACGTTTTCGTTCTGGTGTAGAGGTAGTCGAAGATGCGCCACGCTCCGGAAGGCCTGTCGTCGAAAATTGCGATAAAATCGCTGAATTGGTCGAAAGAGACCGGCATAGTAGTCATCAAACCGTTATAAACCATTTGAAGAAGCTTGGAGTCACTAAGAAGCTCGATGTGTGGGTGCCACACGAATTGATTCAATAAAAATACCGCAAGACTTTTTTGACAACGAATTTTGATGTCCCCCAATTTGGGTCGAACTTTTGGGTAGGGGCAAATTTTGAAAAATCCCACTTTGACCCATTAGAGTGCTCCAATCGAGTCCAAATGTATGACCGACCCCCACTAACTTTGGACGGCCGATCCACCCATGCCAGTGGCACAACCCTGTCTTTTTGAAGTCTTTTTTACTTTCAAGAAAGTGTCTTTCTTGGTATTATTTTTAATACCTCTTGCGGTCTTACGAATTGTGAACATAACCTTTATATCTGAAAAAGTACAATGATATGATTAAATGAGTTAGAATGATAGAAATTTACCATCGTCTCGTTCTGTAACCCTTTGGAAGAGCGTATGACGAACAAATCTATTAAATTGCGACAACATAAATTCTCGTTTATGTACGAGTATTGTCGCAACCTTGGAATCTATCATTCTTGCGCACAACACATTAAATGAAATACTTAATTGAATAAAACTAGTGGAACCCTGTATTGTTGCAATAGCTGGAAAATGCTGCATAATTTGGATTTCCTGAAAAGAATATACAAGGTATGTCCTACAAATTACTGAAGATATTTGAAAAATATTATTTATTCAAAATGTTTCCACTAGACTTAATACAAAGATTGGATTTTTTTATGAATGCAATATATGTAATATATTTTTATTTTTTATTATAAACTAATTCACTTTTATTAAATACCAAAAATTTCATGTAAACTTTCCACCATAGCAGAACGATTTCTAGCTTCTAGACGATATAGCTTTCGGTAGTTATTAAATCTTCTGAAGCATTTTGAAATCATGTAATCCTCGTATAAAGTACGACTCACACAAAAAAATTGTTTATCAATACGTATGTCTCAGCGACTTTTTTCAAGTTTAATATCAAATTTTATGTTTGGCCTTTATAATGAAACAATTGCCAACTTTTTCATTTGCTGCAATGGCTGTCATTTAACATCTGTTTGAAGGAGAATGAATGTGTACATATAATGCTGCTAACTTTCAAAAGAAAACGCTGCATGTTGTTTATGTGCACTAAACTTTTATTTTCATCTGTGAAAACTACAAAATCTAATATTTCTAAAATTGAAAAATTATTAACAACATGGAAGGAAAATATTTTCGCAGGCACTTTCAATTATTAAAAACAACATACTGACCATTTGTATGACCAATTTCTGCACTCAGCTGAACTTTGTCCACAAAAGCATTGCCTAGAGCTAATTTTGCAAAGCTTCACCCTGTCCACGTTTTTATATTGCTTTGCTGCGAGCGAAGACTAAAAAGAAAATCCCAAGAGCTCCACGTAAACTGAAGGCAGAACAAGTCGATATCCAAAGTCGCCGCTGCTCTCCCGACACTGACGGTCACCAGCGTTTTTTTTTTCCTGCTGAAAGCCTTCGAGCGAAAATGAAACTGCGCGTAAAAGTATGCCCAAAAGAGAAATATAAATAAAAGCGATGTGACGAAAGCAGCAGAAATAAAAAGCTGCGAGGAAAGTTGTGCTAAGCGTGCAGCGCCGCCCACAAAAGAGCGCGCGGAGTTGTTTTAATGTAATTAAGCATCATCATAATTCCCTAGGGCTGATTAACAACAACAACAAAAACAAAAAAACGGTAATAGCAATAAAAACAACGACTTGCAACAAACACAATGGTCATTGCCCATTAACACGCTTTTACAACAACAATAAAAAACAACAAGGCCAATGGCAAAAAATGTATGAACATCCACAACAATAGCTGACGGTAGAACAAAATGCCAACTCAACGGGATTACCAACAACGGAAAAGATGCAACACAAAGTAATAAAGCAAATCGCACAAAAAACGTGAAAATGTCGAAGCGAACAAAACACAGCGTGGAGCGTGGAGCGTTGACGTCAGAGAGGTGGAAACTGTGCGAAAGCTGTGAAAAGCACAACAAAAATGTGGAAAAATGTTAATCAAAGCGTTCATTCAGTCGCTTATTGTGTGTGGCTTGCTTTTGGGCGCTCCAATTGAAGTATGCGGGGGAAGAAGTACGGAAAGGTTTATCGAAACGATGGAAGTGAGGAGGAAGCCATCAGCAGATTGAGCACTGACCTCTTCACAGTGCTAAAAATTCTACAATGTGGTCCTAACAAAGCAAAAAAGCAAAATAGAGAGATTGGAGGCGAAGTAAAGCGATTTTAAAGAACCATTTGCTCGTTTTTCGAAATTTAAATAAAAAATATCATCAATACGCAAGAATTAGTAAGTTAAATAATTCTTCTTTTTCTACAAATGCAATCGGGTGAATACGGGGAGTTTAATTTTTCATAACTGGTGATCCATCGCGCGATACACTGTACTTTGCTAAAGACAGCACTTTGTGAAATAAAAAAAAATGTTTATTTCGATCCCATGTATCGAAAAAACCTTCACAAATTTGCCTACTTTCCTTGAATATCTAAAGGGGTTTAGCCAGTGGCGGATCCATGGAGGTGTTGGTAAATTAGGGAAATGCCCCCCCCCTTGGAACCGCAGAACCTGAAAATTTCAATAAAAAAAATGAAAATACAACAGTGGCACTCTTTTCACCAAAAGTTTTCGAAGAATACTCTCGCGGCGGGCACAGAATCAGAAGAAAGCGAGGATGAAGATGGATTAATGGCTTATAGGACTGCTGGAAAAAATGACCGAACCGATGAAGAATTGTCTCTAAGTGGATCTGCCATCGGGGGACTGTTCTTGGAGACATGAAGAAAATGAATCTCCGAATGGAGAAATGCGCTTCGATAGGGACAGATGGATGTCCGGTCCTGCTGCCAGATATCGGAGCAGTCAAACAAATTCGGAAAGAAGCAAAAAATGCTGTCCGTGTTTCTCGCACAAACTCAACAACAGTATTTCAAAGTAAGTGAAAGTACGATTAATCGAAAACGTTGCCAGTGCCATACGAGAAGTCGACAAATTTTTCAAGAACTCATTTCCAAAACATGTGACTGTATTAGCAAAGATACTTGGTGAAAAAATTGCCCAGTTGTGTTAAACAAGATGGGTAGAGAGGCACGATGCCGTCCTTCAATTTGTTGCGAAGTTACCGTTGATCATCGAAGCTCTGTAAAAAATCAGTGAGTGGAAGAACAGAAAAACACAAACAATTCTCATATCGGCTTTGTGCAAGTTTGAATTTATCGTCGGGCTCTTCTGTCTCAGCGACATTCTATCGCTCACCCATTCGCTCAGCGTAGTTCTTCAAAAGGAAGCAATTGATTTGGCGAAGGCATCAAAAATGATTGGGACGTTGCTTGCCATGTTGGAAAAAAAGAAGGAAAAAGTTGATGAAATATTCCGATTGATTTATTCAGAAGCCAAGAAAATGGCGGAAAAACTCGATGTTGACGAAGCAAAACCGAGAACATGTGGTCGACAAACGAAACGCGAAAATTACGACGTGAAAACTTGCGAAGATTACTACAGGGTCTCTGTCTACATACCTCTGCTGGATACCATCAAAGAAGATTTGGAAGCTCGTTTTTCACAAGAAGTTTTGGATGGTTACCAATTGAGTGTGTTGCTCCCAGAAGAAGCAAGTCTTTTAAAAGAAAACGAAATCGATGATCTAATCGGATGCTTGATAGAAAGATTCGGGAACCATCTGGATGATGAAAAAGCGTACAAACATTGAAATTCAAAGGTGAATTAAGCTATTGGCAATGTCACTGGCAGCAGCAACAAAAAATGGAAGGCAGCGAAATTCCAACTTCTGCACTGGAAACATTAAGAAAATGTGATGTCGACATATTCCCAACAATCCACACCTATCTCCGAGTATTCTGTACACTTCCCATAACAAACGCGAGCTCTGAACGTTCTTTCTCTTATCTTCGCCGCATCAAAACATGGCTTAGGACGACCATGCTTCAAGAAAGACTAGTTGGATTAGCGCTGCTGCTTCATACTCATCATGACATCGAAATCACCGCCGAAGGAGTCATCGAAAGATTCGCACAACTTGGCAGTCATCGTTTTGCGTTATGAAACACGCAATGTAAAAGGATTTTTCTGTTTGAATTTTTAATAAAATGAGCATGCATATGGTTGACTTTTCGATTATAACCACTTTGTTTACCTAAAAATTGGAATTGATAATTTTAATTCATAATTTGTATTGTATTTCTCTCGCAATAATAAGGTTGAAACCCAAATCGAAGGATAAATTCAAATTTTGGGTCAACTGACCCAAAACGTGAAATTATCTGCTCACCGAAGTGCTCTCTCAATAAATCCATTGATTGATCCGATGGAAGAGGACCGTCTTGTTGAAACCAAATGTAGCTGAGATCACGAGCACCAGCTGTATTTTGTTCGCTTTAAGGGGGAGCCTGATTTAGAAGCTTCAATAAATCGATTTTTTTTTTTTGAGGATGTCTTTAGGAGGGAAAGAATTAATTGATTAAAACGAAACTTCTGAGGTTTATAGTTATATATTTAAGCATCATTCTCACATTGCTTGAATACAAAATATTTATATTCTGCTTTGGGGAAGCAATTGCCCGATGCATCTCGCAAGTGCATTTGCCGGACGGCGGGCAGGATGCAGGTCGCAATTTCTATCTGAAACAAAAAATTTAAATAGATTCATATCTTCTAGTTAAACTAAGAAAGTTCTAAAAAAAGTGTAAAATTCTACAATTTTTTAAAACTTGAAAAAAATTGGGTTTTTGTCAAAAATTTTCCACATTATGTTGTTAAAAAATATGTTCAAACATGACTTATATTATTTTTTTTTTTAGTTTAATAAGAAGATAAATTAATGCCAAAGATAATAAATTTTGCCTCAATTCGATCCGACGTTTAGTTTTTTTTCTATCTTGCCCGCCATTTCAATAAAATCGTAAAATTGAAAAACCGAGAAATCGCCCGTCATAGTTTTCGCTTTCTGCCCAATCACTCACATATTATATCTTCTAGACGCTCGGTCACTATTTCCCTTCTATCGTCGAAAGTACTTCGGATTTCCATCCATAACTTTGGGGACATATTCTTAGATATTTTTTAAAGAGATTTAAGCAAAAACAAAATCGATTTTTTGAAGCTTCTAAATCAGGTTCCCTCCTTAAATTTAATAATGGGTTGTCAAAAAAGTATTGCGGTATTTTTATTGAATCAATTCGTGTGGCACCCATACATCGAGCTTCTTAGTGACTCCAAGCTTCTTCAAATGGTTTATAACGGTTTGATGACTTATGTCCAGCTCTTGACCAATGCTACGGCTGCTACTATGCCGGTTTCTTTCAACCAATTCAGCGATTTTATCGCAATTTTCGACGACAGGCCTTCCGGAGCGTGGCGCATCTTCGACCACCTCTACACCAGAACGGAAACGTTGAAACCATCGTTGTGCGGTGGAAATGGAAACTGTATCGGGTCCATAAACTGCACAAATTTTATTGGCGGCTTGAGATGCCGTATTTGCTCTTTATTTTGCTCCATGTTTGCGACGCTATAACTCACGAACGATTTAGAAGAAACGACAATCAATCAAACACTTCTTAGCGCGTGAAATGAGCTTTCCAAAAAGAAAGAAAGAAAGAAAGAATAAAACTAGAACTACGCGCTTTCAGCGCCAACTAGCGAAAATACCGCAAGACTTTTTTAACAACTTAATATCTCGACGTAAAATACGCCAAGCCGTTTCATAAGTCAGTCCAAGTTCTATTCTCAATTACGTTAATTCATAGTGCTTAAGTTTTGGCACAAATGCAGTTTCTGAACGCAGCCATAATATCTTTGATTTAACATCCATTGGATGCTTTGTGATAGTGACATTTTATGCTGTTTGTTGTGTTGACCTTTTGTGATCATGACACTTTACTGATAATTGCACGAGAACTTTTCTCACCTTAATTAATTACAACTTCCGACGCCGAGGAGAATTTGACCCCATTGATGACCAGAGAGAAACAATTCAAGAAATCTAAGTTCTATGTTAGAATTTCGCTCTTCAGTGAGTGACAATGAAGTAGATAGACTTAAAATGCAGCGAGTTCGAGGACATCTAACACAACAACAGCAAGCACGAATCGGCAATAGGTTATTCTGTTGACAAATGGATAACAATTGGGAAAATGACAATAATTTGTAAATATTGTAATGCGTAAAAATACTGGGATGATTCTATAATATTATGTTGTGCTGAAGGCAAAGTAAAATTGCCACAATTGTTCCGTCCACCAAAACTTTTAGGCTCTTTAGTTTCTGGGATTGGACATGATTCAAAGCACTCCTTGGTCAACATTCAGAAATAGAATAGTTGTTTACACAGATGACATCGTTTGGCCTCACTTATTATGCAGGACACTTTCCATAAAAAAATTTCAAGGCCAGTCGTTGGCAGTGTGCAGAATTAAGTTTGAGTTTCCTTGTTTTGCGCATGGACAGTATAAGTCGTGTGTTCGGGGGTCGGAAAACAGTTATTTCTTATTTACGCACCACAAAACAAAACAAAAAATAAAGTTTATCAGAAAGCTTTAAACTGTAGTTATTATTAATTTGTTATTAATTAGGTAATCCTTTTGTTTATTTTAAGTTTATTTTATTGAAAAATTTATTTATTTTATTTATCTATAGAGCCTGTACAGTGTTTGCCGGGGCAGCTGGTATTTAATAAAGTCAAAGTGTGCCAAAATTGCGAAACGTTTAGACGCCTCTTTATTTAGATACTCAGATACTCAGATTGAATCTTAGACTTCACCGAAAGGTGGACGATACTAAGTAGTTTGACTAATTTTTATACCGACTTTTACAAAACCGAGTACCATCTCGGGTGTAAAATTGAATTTCTCTGATATAATTATTTCTTAAGTTATCGTCCATAAGATCATATACAGACTGTAAGTGGAGATACATTTTTATACTCTTGCAACATGTTGCTATAGAGTATAATAGTTTTGTTCACCTAACTTGTACGTTTCACCTAAAAATAATCGAGAGAGATATATACATATATATAAATGATCAGGATGCCGAGAAAAGTTGAAATCGAAGAATTCACTTTTAGAGCCTCATAGAACGAAGCGTATCTCAAATACTAAACACTATTTTGACGTGAGATTTGGCATATATGTCACTAACAGTACTACCAACTTACTACAAAAAAATTTACCGACTCGAAAAACACGCGAAGTATAAATTAAAAATTCTCCTTTCAATTTGATCACGGTAGTACATATCTCCTTAATTACTAAAGCTACAACAACTAAATTAGAGGATCGCAAATATTGTAAGAACTCCTACCGACAATGTGAAAATGGATGAAATCGCAAGATGACCCCGCTCACTCCACTTACTGTACTGTTAAAAACTACTAAAAGCGCAATAAATCAATAACTAAATACGTCAGAGGAATTAAATTTTACCTCCTAGATGGTATGAGAGGGATTTATGGGTGTCGGTGTGAAAATTAATCGGTCGCTAAATCACCGATTTTCAAAATTAGCACATCATTAGGTGAGTGATCATGCGCATACCTCGTAATATATGTAAATATTTCGTCAAAATTCAGTTTTTTGTTGATGTTATTGAATATTGATTTTTAGAGCACGATAAAACTGTAAAAGTGTTTCCTCAGGACGCAGTTGTCTTCACTTTTTCAAACGCTTTAAGTTTCAAGAAGAATCTAGGCAAATGAAAAAAAAAGAAATACAAGACAAAAAGTTTGAGATAACTACAAAAACAACAGAAAAGTTAATAAAATCACAAGCTGCCAACAGCCTGTTGACGTTCATTTGCAGACTGCCAGCCAGCCTTCAAATGGCGCGTCAGTATTTCTGCAACCAATTTGCCGTTATCCTTTTTATTGCCGTTGCACACGAACACATACACACTTACATAGTAATTTTTGTGTATAGAATGCTAGCAACTTGTTTGTCAGCGTATGCCCCAAGTCACTTGTAAGCTTTGCCGGCAGCACCCGACCAAATACATAATTGTCGAGAAGAGGTTCGGAGCTTTGAGTGAGCTCTTGTTAAGGGTTTTTGTTTTTTGTTTTCAATTGCAGTTTCCCAATTACATACAAATAAATTTACTTGTGCACTTGGTGCCCTCCAAAGCCACCATCGACCACTTGGCTATTAAGAGCAACGCAGCGGCAGCTCATGTAAACAACGCTTACGGATATGAGCAGACAACGAGAAACCACTTGAAGTCAAAACGCAAACACAGACGCACACATGCATGCTGCTTTGTGTTTACTTGCAACGAAAAGCTTTTGACTGTGTGTGTGCTGTGCTTGTTTGGGTATAATTGCAAAATAATAAAAAGCAGACAGACACCCTTGTCTTTAAACACAATGATACCGCCATCATTGCGGGTAAATACATAAAGACATTTATGGAATTAAATGCAGAATGCCAGTTATAAGTACATATATTTATGCTAATATTTGAATTTATAGGGTGTTGTTTTCTGATGTATGGAGGTTTTATTTTAAACAGAAGGCAGAAAATTTAAGGAATTGGTGATTTAAAGCGCTGATTGGTTCCAAATTGCCTTTTCTGTCAGTTTGACAACACCATCGTTAACATACGTATGAAAAACCTCTGCAAATTTCTTCCGCCAAACACAAGTACTAGAAACAAGTTTGACAAAGTAAGAGAATTTTGTTTTAATAGAATAGCGCAGATTCCTTTAAAACATTTAAAGAGGAAATAGTAGATTGAAACTTATCGGAAATAATATATAGTATATATAATATCAAGCATCAAAGGAAAATAATTTAGGGTCGATGTGAGGTCTGGCTGCATTTTAAAGGGTTTGGAATATGGCAAATGGCTTCCTTCCAATTCGTTTTCGCTCATACTTAATGGAGTTGCATTTGCTTTCACTTTCAGTCACATTGCTCTATAAAATATCATTTGAAACAACCAAGCTGTTCAACTATCATTTAGCCGCGTTTCCGACAAAATATAAAAAGGTTTTCAGAACAAGTCCCACACAACTCAACATACTGAATATACTACGGAATATTTTGAGTGAGAGTAGTTAAACTGTCGGGAAGGACCTGTCCGATCCGTTCGATACCAAACGAGGTTTCAGACAAGGCGACTCCATTTTGTGCGACTTTTTTAATCTACTCTTGGAGAAAATGATTTGATCTGCAGAACTAAATAGAGAAGGTACCATCTTATATAAGAGTGTACAGCTGTTGGCGTACGCCGTTGATATTGATAGCACTGGGCTCAACAACCCATTAGCTCTGCTTTCTCCAGAATGGATAAAGAAGCGAAGCAAATGGGTCTGTTAGTGAACGAGGAAAAGACTAAATATCTCATGTCATCAAACAAACAGTCGTCGCTCCAATGCTTTGGTACATTCCTGCGATCAAACACGTCTTTAAAGAAGAGATATGCTCACATACTAAGGAGCATGTATAACCAAAACAGCTCAATCACTTGTTTGAGCCTGTCTAGTTTTTAAATATTTATATTTAAGATTTTATGACTTATTGTTAGGCTTTTAAAACAAAAAGCAGATTCAATAAATAAAAAATAGATATTGAAACAAAAAATAATAATAATAATAAAATAGTTCAGCGAATCAAGAGACAGCGGGTGTGCTAACTAGGTAATGTTGGCCGAATGGTAGAGAACACTCCAGCCTTGAGGGTTTTCGAATAAGTACCCGCGGTAGAAGCAGAGGAAGGGGAAGACCTCCACTCAGTTGTAGAGTTCAGATAGAGAAGACATGGCTGCACATGGTACCTCGAAATAGCGCCTAATAGCGAAAAGAAGAAACGACTGGCGCGCTGTTGTTAACTCTGTTATAACCTAACTAAGAATAGTTGAAGCTAGCAGAATTCAGAAATAGTATTTTTGATTTTTTGAATGCAAATGTTCCCACTAATCTGCAAGAGCTTACATTGGCTCCCATAGATATTAACTTAACGGAGGCGGGAAATTATTTTTATTTGGCAACTCTAAAGGTAAACAATAACGTTAGCTGCGACTCCTTCTGAAAACTTTTCCGTCAGTTTTAACGAGTTCGTAAAGGTAAACGCCACCATTCCAACAACAATACATCAAATATTATATGTGTTTGGTTGAGTACCTACATATATGTATGTAAAGAAACATAAATAAAAACTCGGGTTTGATCATAGATGCTTACTTATACGCTGAACACAATGGTTGCGACAGACGACAAACGACATCTGTCAAATATTAAAATACACACGTTCTTATGGACACTGTTATTTTGACAGCTGCACGACTACACGACGGTAGGCCGACAGTTGTCGTTCTCGCTAACTTTAATATTCTCCTATATTTGCCAACGACAGTAGGACGACAGTAGAGTTGACAGTAGAATGGAAGATAGAGAGATGAGGAAGAGTGGTGGTGCCACTAATATGTAAAATGTAAAATTATTCACAGATGTTACAAACTTAACGTTATTTTACAAATTAAAGCATAAAATGGCTCTATTATAGCTATATTATATCATTTGTAATAACAATTGATAATTTAAAACAAAAATATATACCTATTTACTTATTTTTTGCATAAAAAATTTCACTTTGAACAAAATATTAAAATTTCATTGAAGTGCAAGGTATTAGTATGGCCACAACGAAATTGTGTACATGCAAAATGGAGAGCTGTGTTGTCTTGTGTACATGCGTTCATGTAGTAAGATGCACAACGCCGTTTTCAGTTCACTGTCGCGATGCCATGTTGTGTCGCAAGCATTGTATTCAGCATATTATGTATTAATAAGTAAGTGTGTTTGTTCATTCACGGAAACATTTTGAAAAGTAAATATAAAAATAATAACAACAATAAAACATCGGCAATGACAATCGCACGGCCAAAGTGCATTGCTCTCTTGTTGTTCTTGTTGATATTGTTTTTGTTGTTTCAGTTGATGATGTGAAACTTTCAATGTTAGCAACATTGCGTTATTTTCATTTTTAATTAAATAAACAACCTCGGAGTCGGGGGACATAGAGCAGAGGGCTCTCCGGCACATAGACAATACCCTGTTGTGGCTTGGTGGATTTGCTTGTTTCCGCGCATTTTTACGTCACTGTTATTTCATTTTATTAAAAACAAATGTGAAGTTATGTTTGAGTTGTAATAGTAGCATCAACAACCGTAGTGCAAAAACAACAACAGTAAAGTAGCATTAACATTTAAAAAAATACCGGAAAACTTCCTGTGTTCGCAAAGTCACAAAGCAGGAAAGTTGGTGAAATATAATGTGAATAGAAAACAAAACGAAGCAAAGAGCAGCCAACGAATGGAGTGGGAAAACAACGATGAATGGGATTCAATGCCGTAATACGACAATAGCAAGTTCAAATAACGGGAGGTGTATAATTATCTGAAATCCAAATTAGTAGAACTAAAGAAACTAACACAGATTTCATTAACTAAAATAATTCTTCTTGATATAAGAGTAGAAAAATCAGGTTTTCAATTCGGCAAAATTCAACAATATGTAGATTAAACTCATTTAATGCTTTGTTTAGTTACTAATTTTTCAGAATAATGGATATATCTTTTAAGTATCTTTCTTTCTTATTTTCCGAGATAACTAATTTAAAGTCAAACGAATAGTCTGGATGGTATTTTTCACATTGCGCAAAACGATTTCTCCCAAAGTACTGCAGACTTAATTTTATTATTTTCGTTTCGGAAGATACCTTCAGACAAAAGTCATCGGGTTTCACATAGTTTCATAAAGTTGTAAGTTATAACGATCCGAAACGTTCAGAGTTGTATTTGCGTAAACGTATTTTAGTATCCAATCCAATAACAAATTTTTTAAACTATTATAAAAATTTATGATTTTATGGTGTTACGATGCTTTATGACGCGTTGTGAGTACCCTAAATGTGATTTTTTTTACACTGTAGAGTGGTGTAACCCCATGTTAATACTTAATTTCACATTCTGTGTTGTTATATTCCGTATCCATAATTCGTTTGCACTATTGAGATCAACGAGAATTGCTTAGGTACGTAATAACAACATTAATTCCATTGTTTTCTAATCGCTGCAAAAGTGTATAAAGCCCCCTCGAGAAAAGTAAGTAAATATTTCTGTTTACGTCCTGTCAGCAGTTGAAGGCTTAAGCCAAGTAGATGAGGAAAAGTGCTGAATTGACAAGCTGTTACGTACAATTACACTGGTTTACAGCAAAAATGTTCCATGAACGCCACTATCCAATTTGTATGTGGAATCGCTCGCTGATTTCGAAAATCGAATAAATTTTTTTTTATCGATACGTTTTTGAGATATTTGCAATTTACCGTTATTCGACCAAAAAAAAAGGTGTCTTCATTTAATCATGTATATCGTATATCTCCCTGACCAGTTGAGCAATCTTACTGCAAATTATAGAAAATAAAAGTGAATGAATTTTCCTAAAAATATTGTCTACTCCATTTTTCCATAGGCCTTATAATTTCTGAGAAATTGATTAATCACTTCGTGTTTTTAAATTTTTTTATGAAAAAATTAAAAAAAAAAATTAACTTTGGCAAGGAAAAAATTTTAAAACAAAAGATATTTTTTAAATTTTTTTTATTTTATATGAAATCCTGTTTCTTTATATAAAACTAAGCTACCAACGAATAAAATCCATGGATAAATAGGAAAGTTGTACATGATTAAATAAATATATCCAAGTCGCGCAAAGTTGATGTTCTTACATTATCGTCGAAATATTTGTGTTTTGTTTTGTCGTTTTTTTAGTTTAGGATCGGTTTCTCTTATGAGAAACCAACAGTAGTCACCCATCATACCGACGTCCCAGAAACCTTGGTATCGATTCTCAATTAATTTCATTTGCTGGTGAAACCTTTCGCCGTGCTCGTCACTTTCGTCTCCGAGATTTGCCGGAAAAAAAACTTAAATGGGAATGCAGTAAATGAATTTTTAAAGACATATTTACGCCTGGAGAAAAAAGAAAATGTACATAAATAAGTAAATTATAAAATTGTATATAATTCAATTAAATAAGTTTTGAATAATCACCTATTTCTGCATAATTTTTGATTAAGTCGCTCACTATCTTCTCGTAGTTTGGACTTTTGTGTTTACCGAGAAAAGAAGAAACGATCATTTCGAAGGAGTCCCACGCTGCTGCCTCAACTGGTGACAATAGTCCTTTGAATTGGTCATTATTTGTCAATATTTTTTTTGTGGTCCAACAAATATACTTTCTTTTATCTTGGCCTGGGAAATATTTGGGAAAAAATTTTGCAAATAATTGAATGCTTTGCCTTCTTTGTTCAACGCCTTAACAAAGTTTTTAATGAGGCCGAGCTTGATGTGCAATGGCGGAAGAATGATTTTTTCCTTCTTTACAAGTTGGACGTATTTGATATTATCCACACCAATTGTAAATTCAACTCTTTTCGGCCAATCTTTAATGCAATAGTGGTCTTTACGAGCTCTGCTATCCCATTTGCAGAGAAAGCAGCAGTGTTTTGTGTAGCCACTTTGTAGACCGCATAACATTCCAACGACTTTAAGATTGGCACATATTTTCCAATCATGCTCTTCATATTTGATGAATTTTAACAATTTCTTCATCACCTCGTAAGTTTCCTTCGTGTTTAGTGCATGCGCGATCGGGATCGATGGCTTTTTGTTGCCATTATGCAGTAATACGGCCTTCAAGCTCAGTTTATTGCTGTCTATGAACAATCGCTACTCCTCGGAATCATATGGTTGACCAAACTCTTTGAATAATCCTGGAATGTCTTTGCAATAGCATACATTGTCTTCCTTCGTATAGTGTTTGGCAAATGGTTCGTGACGATTTCTATAATGTGTCACCTTAACATGGGGTGACACGAATTGAAATTGTTGCATACGAGAGGCATGTAGCTCAGCTTTTTCCTTGGATAATTCCAAATCTCTAATTCAATCGTTTAGTTGCGCTAATGATAGAACGTTTCTCTCGTTTTCCATTAAAAATTCATTACAAGTTGATTTCCCATATTCAGATGATCTTTCAGATACTGCTGTTGACAACGAAACTAGATACGCAACTTCAGCTGAATGTGGAACTGGCAATGAAACGGTAGGTACGTTAGCCTAAATCACTTTTCTTGATTTTCCAAAGCCAAGTACTTTTGTCATACAAATATAACAATCTTCTGAGTGGCATGTAGGCTCTCGCCATATCATTGGTACATTAAATTTCATGTATCGCCTGAAAAAGAAAAAATTAAAAATTACTATTAATTAAAAAGAAGCATAGTTTCATAATTTTAATACGTACTTTGTTGATCCTGATTCCTATTGAACCAATATTATTCGACACAAGGAACACAAAATATTCGGAGTCCATGGTTTATCAATATTTTTAGGCTCAATACCAAAATATTTTGAATGTATAGATTGGATCAAATCTCTAAACTGCCTCCGATGCCGTACAAGAGTATATTCACCGCATATGTAACAGAACATATCCGGATCGTTGGTACACTCACATTCTCGCGTACGTTTACTCATTTTATTTTTAAAAATAGCTCACGGTTTCTTATATTGTAATTATAAACTGCAACCGGCGAGCCTTACAGATATTATGAACTTTCAAGGGGCATTTATCCTTATATATAGCTTGATCGCGAAAAAATAAAAAAAGGCAAAACCTACCTAAACAAAAAAGTTCCTTCATATTAACGAGCCGGGAAAAGAAAATACTACCTGCTGTTGATGTTGGCCTTCAAAAAATTAATGAATTTACCAAGATATGTGTGTGTGTGCATGTAGGTATGCATGTTTGAATTAAATTTATTTGCATTAGGAATTTTCCGCAACTAATTACGCTTCGAAAATCTGCCTGTATACCTACACACATGTTAAGCAAATTAACATGACTACAGGGGTTTCGAACCTGACACCTCTTGCTTTCGATGCAAACTACCTACTACAACAGTATTTGAGTATTACTGCTCTAAAAGTATTATTTGATTTTTTTTAAACGAATAGCGTTATTAGTTTATTCTAATGATATTCGAAAACAATCCCACCCTACTTTACACACTACATACGCATATACGTATACATTGACTTTGCGCGACTTGGATATGTTTATTTGATCATGTACAACTTTCCTATTTATCCATGGATTTTGTTCGTTGGTAGCTTAGTTTTTTATAAAGAAACAGGACTTCATATAAAATAAAAAAGATTTTTTTTAAATATCTTTTGTTTTAAAATTTTTTCCTTGCCAAAGTTTATTTTTTTTTTTAATTTTTTCATAAAAAAATTTAAAAACACGAAGTGATTAATCAATTTCTCAGAAATTATAAGGCCTATGGAAAAATGGAGTAGACAATATTTTTAGGAAAATTCATTCACTTTTATTTTCTATAATTTGCAGTAAGATTGCTCAACTGGTCAGTGAGATATACGATATACATGATTAAATGAAGACACCTTTTTTTTGGTCGAATAACGGTAAATTGCAAATATCTCAAAAACATATCCATAAAAAAAAAATTTACTCGATTTTCGAAATCAGCGAGCCATTTCACATACAAATTGGATAGTGGCATCCGTGGAACAAAAAACAAATTCAAATTTGTGATCCAGTGTTATTAGTGTGTGTTGTTCTCACTTGGATAAGCTATAATATAAGTAGTTGCTGTCATTGTTTCGTTTATCTTTATAATTGTAATTTATTTATTTATAGAAGATTATAGATTCTACTAGAAATATATTCCTGTGTATGTGACGGTTCGCACACGTGCAACTTGCTTATAGTTCTATTTTTACAGAAAATGTGTGAGATATAGTATACTATAAATATTCATAAATATAATTGCAATTCACAGAGAATAGTTTCCAGATACAAAATTTTTCGAACTTTCCGATGACTTTATACCGAATAGCGGCCAATATGTGAGTTATCTTACCTGAAGGTACTTCGTTGGCTTTAATCGTTACAAATTGCAAGAGTGAAATATGAAATGTTCTGTTATACCCGAACTTAGCTCTTCCTTACTTGTTACCATTTTCGAAGGTCAGTATATGATACAATTAAATGATTTAAATATTTTTAAATGATCTCTTACGATCTGTTATCTATTACTTCTTTACACGCTCTGTACTTACAAATGCATCTACATACATATGTATATGTATTTATTTTAGTCCATATAGCCTAAGTTAACGTCAATCCTTGTTTGCGCGACTTTTCAATAACTCACTCGCAGCATTTCCGCTATCATTAGTCTTTCCATTGAATTTAAATAAATTGAATTCAACTCAGTTTGACTTAACGCCGAGTGACTCAATTGAAACTGACACTGAATGGCAGTGGTAGCTAACGTGAACTCGAATCCAAGTGTGAGAATGCGAATTGAACGGAATTGCATTAAGAGGAATTGAGTTGTTTTAAATTGTTTCGACATTCCGCTGCCTGCTCACTCACTCGCTCTCCGTGCGTTGCTGGCGGTCGTTATGTCGCAACACCGCATTAATGGAGGCGATGACAGCGCTGCAAAATGGACGATATAATGCAAATAAATACACAGCCTGACATATATTCGCGCCAAATGCACGAACACACATGCGCCCAGATAGTCAAATCGCTGAACCGATGAAGCGCATTCAAATGGCGCATTCAATTGCTTTGCTTTATCCTTTCTGCATTGCACATTAACCTCCTCGTGATTACCGTTTCGGTAGCTTTATGTCCCTCTACACACATACACACACTCACACAAAAGTTCTCCCTGTCAACGCGCAACGATCATTTCATATTGATTGCGCGTATGTATGTATGTGTTTGCGGCATTGTTTTATATTCAACGGACTTGCTCCTTTTGCAAAAGCAGCTTTTATTTGCGCTTTTCCATTTCAATTAGTTGAGTTCTTTACGCTTGTCTGTCTGTCTGAATGCCATTCTCTTGTAGCCATTCTTTTTTTGTTTTTGTCAATCTGTAACAATACGCTCATTTGTTTTACTGTATAAATGAGAGAAAGAATTGAATTCAAATTTGACGAAGAATGAAGGCAAGCAGGCAGACAGACAGGCAGTCTAACGGTGCAGACAGTGGCCCAATGGAGTCGCATGTGTGCAAGTTCATTCCTAAATATTTGCTCACCCACAAACACACATACAAGCTCTGAAAATCGTATCATTGTGCCGCACTCTTTTCTATAATTAAACCCGTTCTTTACCGTTAGTCTGGCTTTTCACCCACTACTGTATACTACTTTCCTTTTACTAACTTCTCCCTGCCCTTTTCTCCTTTTTCATTTGCATATGTCATTCACTGCCCTCTTTAGCACTAATAAACGCCAGCAAGGATGTGCATACATACATATGTACATATGTATGTAGTAGTATGCGTTTACATATGCGCTGTCAATTATTTTGACTATTTCAATAAGAAAAAAACGGCAAAAATTCTTGGAATTTTTCATGATTTGGCTACTTGACTAAGCACAAATACCCCTAAACATACAATGCACACATACACCTATATAAGCATACATTTGTATACATAAATATGTATATGCAAATAAGTGTTGTCCCTTCAATAGATAATGAATTTGTTGTTGTTACTGTGTTAATTTGCGGGAATTTTTCAGATAAGTTCTCATTAAATATGCAAAGATCGAAGCAAAAGCTGTAAGTATTTGTGCACGGAGTTTGCAGGTGGGTGCTTTATGGGGAACATACATATGTACATACATACATATATAATCGAACGCTCATTGAAATGTGTTCATCTAAATCTACTATAGGAATTAGACGCAAAAGTGCAAACAAATCAAAGAAATGTTATTCAATATTGTAATCAAAATCTCGAGTTCAAAGCTTTATTTTTATACTCTTGTATACTTGTTGCTACAGAGTACAATAGTTTTTCTAACCTAATGGTTTTTGGTATCACCTAAAACTAATTCAGATAGATATAGAATAATACACATACATATGTATGTATGATATAATAATAAGGATGACGAGATGAGTTGAACTCCGAGGGACTATCTGCCCGTCCGTGCATGCAATAATTGGAGTAGAAATTATAAAAACTTGATGAAACTTCATACACATGTTCCTTGGTACCCAAAGAGGTTTGGTGTTGCAGATGTTCGGAATTAGACCATTGGCACCCCAACCTAAAAGCAATAACTAAGCTTTACTGTTATTTGATGCAACGAATTTTTAAAAGTGAGAGTCCCTCTAATAAGTTTAATGTACTTATCTCTTAAGCCCTTCTAGATTTATAATGGAAATCTCTGAAGTCAAATATTTTTTGAATTCAAATTATAACCAACTCCCCATATAACGGTTTTGTCAAAAACTACTAAAAGTGCAATAAATAAATGCGCCATAGATACAAAATTTTACACTAGAGATGAAATGAAAGGGCTTGAAAGTCAAATGTAAACGATGAAACCCCATATCTCAGGATCTACTCGACTAATTTCAACCAAATATTATAGAAAGTAAGTTATTATATTCATCCGTTACAGTGTGAAAATAGGTCAGGCTTCAACAACGTCTACTTCTCTTATAGTACACATTTAAATTCCATCTGATTCTTTCACTTTTCAGTTTAAAAACACAAAGCAATCAATGTATCCGTCAAGCCCCGGACGTCAATTCCTATTGCGAACTTTTTATCGAAAATATCGATCAACCTCTCAGACATATTATTGAAATTTGAATAAAATTTTTCCCGAATTTAATTCTTCCAGGTTGCAAGAAAATTAAAAGGGGTTACACCAAACTTACCCTTCTCTACTTTTTTAATATATGTATGTATGTATATCAAACGAAAGAGTTGAAAGTTAATGACCACTAGGGTGGGTCGATTCCGGACTTTTTTCGATTCGGGATTTCTAATAGTGCGGAAAAGTTGCCTTAGTACTTCCTGATTCCAATGCAACTTTTTGTTTTGAGATCGGATTGCATCTTCAACCCCAACTCCGGCTTTGAAATTTCGGAAATTCGCCTAAAATCGTGAAATTGTCTACCTAGCGCCTGAAATACGCATCTCATGGCAAAATGTATAAAACAAAAGTTATTTGTCACGTCATTTGCTACCGAAATGGTATATCTGATAGGTCTCGGTCGGATAGGTCTCCACACAAATATTTTTTCATCGAGTTCCTTCACTCTTGTCGAGGATTTCGCCGAGTTCTATCACTCACATTCATTCACCTACGCCAAAGGACACGTTCGAACTGGTCTCCACATAAATATTTTTTCATCGAGTTCCTTCACTCTTGTCGTTGATTTCGCCGAGTGCTATCACTTATATTCTCTCAATAGAACACAGATTTCAAAATGTCTGTATCTAAATTTAAATTTAGGCAGAAATGTCCTGTGTTTGGCATATATCCGTACAATCTCTCTGAGTCCCAGTTACCAATTTACCAGGATGTTCTTTTGTGTTATCAGTTTGAAAGATTTCGTATAGGGCGACTCCGAAGCGACAACTATGAACCTAGGAGTAAAGAGGTTACAGAAATAGTTGCAAAAAAGGTTGAAAATACTTTCAAAAAGTCATCTATTCTGATAGTTTCACACACCAGAGTTGTACAAATGCTCACCACATACCATAAGAAATTTCTGACTCTTAAACAAATGTTTTTAAGGAACCCAATAAGTTTGAGCTCTAAAAGAGACGACTTTGTGTCTTCGGCCGGAGAATTATTTGACATCGCTGCTTGTAAATGCATTTAGTTTTCTTCTTGCACTTGTCCAAAGGAAAGGAAAGTTCCTATCAATGAACAACCATTTCTCTTGGACCAGAGAACCAGAAGAATTGGTCGCATTGGAAGTGTTGATCTACCTGAAACAAAAAAGATTACAAAGAAAAATGAATGTAAAGAAAAGCTTTCAAAACGTCATTCAACATCAACACTTACCAGAAAAGTATCAGCTAGAACACGTGACCATTCAGATCAGCCAGACTCTCATACAGACGACAACAATGTAGGTGCGTCGCACATGGATTCTTCCAAAAACGATGCTGATGATGAATTTTCTCTTCCATCCTCTAAAACCAAAGAAAAACACACTAGTATTAGAACACACTGCTTTAGCTGCCCAAAGATTTGGAGTAAGTGATAGAGCAGCGGCCTTGATTGTTTTATCTGCTTTTCTGTATGCCAAAAAAGCAGGTTTGATAACAGAGGATCAGGGTAGCTTTGTCACTGACAAATGCAAGATTAGTCGGGCAAAAAGAAGTGTTGGAGTTAAGCTCCAAAACACCGAAAGTATTGACTCTGTATATGGGCTGTATTTTGACGGCCGCAAAGACAATACACTTACACAAGTCAGCGAAGGTGAAAAGTACTACCGCGACACTGTCAAAGAGGAATATTTCTCTTATAGCGGAACCTGGTTGTCATTACTTTGGCCACGTCACCTCTCCTTCCGGGTCAGCTGAGGATGAGACGCTAGCTATATGGCAACATTTGCAAGACAATTCAGTTGATATGGAACATCTAGAAGTTTTCGGTGCTGATGGCACCAACACGAACACAGGTTGGAAAGGTGGAATCATTCGGAAACTAGAAGAAAGAATAGGTAGACCATTAAAGTGGGTTGTTTGTCTTCTACATTTCAACGAACTTCTATTTCGTGCTCTTTTTGAACACATAGATGGTGTCTCAAAGAGTCCAAATACATTCTCTGGCGACATAGGTTAACTGCTCCCTGATTGTGAGAAGTTGCCTGTTGTCAAATTTGAGAGTTTTCTATCCTGCCAATTACCTTCAGAGGTTATTAATCCGACCCAACTTAGCACAGACCAAGCTTATCTCTATAAAATATCAGAAGCTGTTATTTCCGGTCAATGTTCCTCAGATTTAGCGTCGATGCATTCAGGTAACATGTGCAAATCTCGCTGGCTCACCTGTGCAAATAGAATTCTGAGATTATACATTTCTACTGACAAACCAACAAAGGAAATAAAGATTTTGGTCAAGTACATACTTACAGTTTACTCACCTTTGTGGTTCTCAATAAGATTCAACAGTTCAATCAAAGATGGCTCGCGCCATCTCTATGCTGCAATTCAAAGGTCGAGATACTTACCTGCTAAACTGCGCAAGGTTGTCGATTCATCCATTCAACAGAATGCTTTCCTTGCTCTTCCAGAAAACATTCTACTTAGTATGATGACTGACTAACGGATAGAAGTCAGAAAGTTGGTCCTTGACCGTCTTCTGGCAGCCATGGAAGCAGAGTCTGACACTGTAAATGGAAGGGTTAGATGTATTAAAGTGCCAAAGCTGAATTTCAAAGCTAATAATTATTACGGTATGATTAACTGGAAGACTATTACCTTGACTGTTCCACCAGTTCTTTGTTCAGTTTCTAACGAAGAACTCATAAAAGGGCTGTCGGGAGACACTGCAGAGGTATGGAAATTTAGTGAATTCCCCTCTCACCCCGTGGCAGTCGAGAGAACCGTAAAACTGGTGACAGAGGCATCTTCTAAAGTTATTGGCTCCCAATCTCGTGATCGTTTTATTCGCTCTACACTGAAATCTAGGCAACAAGTGCCAAAGTTTAGTACAAAATCTGATTTTATCAAGAAATTTGACATAGATTTAGACTAAAACAAGCCTGACATATGGTTGGTTGGTTCGGTTGGGCTTGGGAGGAACCCGAAGAGCAGCCACCTCCACGCGGTGGGTTCTGGGTGACCAATACAGGTTAGCTGAGAGCTGCAACAATTTTCACCTTGCGCTGTGGTGCGCCGCCTTTTCGCTCGTATCTCGGGAACGGTTCGTCCTACGGCCATGATCACATACCATTTCGATAGCAAATGACGTGACAAATAACTTTTGTTTCATACATTTTGCCATGAGGTGCGTATTTCAAGCGCTAGGTAGACAATTTCACGATTTTAGGCGAATTTCCGAAATTTCAAAGCCGGAGTTGGGGTTGAAGATGCAATCCGATCTCAAAACTAAAAGTTGCATTCGATTTTCCAGATTCTCATCCACCACACACAGCAATATTACTGGTTCCATAGTTGCAGGTGATTGGCCGTCTGGAAGTCCAGCTTTGAATACATTGAACTACAGCATCGCCCAGTGCTGGAGAACGTGGCCTGTTGTATGCCTCAAAGAAATTTTGAGAGTCTGACAAATTCGCATATAAGGTTCCATCGAGCGTATTTTGTGAAATATTAAAGCCCACCGCCAACAAACTGATTAGGCCTTATCAGTGTGGCTTTAGACCTAGCAAATCAGCAACCGACCAGATATTCACCATGCGCCAAATCTTGGTAAAGACCCGTGAAAGGAGAATCGGCACACACCACCTCTTCGTCGATTTCAAAGCTGCTTTCGACAGCTGCCTCTATGCAGCGATGTCTGAATTTGGTATCCCCGCAAAACTAATACGGCTGTGTAAACTGACGTTGAGCAGCACCAAAAGCTCCGTCAGGATCGGGAAGAACCTCTCCGAGCTGATATTGATATCATCGGTCTCAACACCCGCGCCGTTAGTTCTGCTTTCTCCAGACTGGACAAGAATGCAAAACAAATGGGTCTGGCAGTGAACGAGGGCAAGACGAAATATCTTCTGTCATCAAACAAACAGTCGTTGCACTCGCGACTTGGCTCTCACGTCACTGTTGACAGTCATAACTTTGAAATTGTAAATAATTTCGTCTATTTAGGAACCAGCATTAACACCACCAACAATGTCAGCCTGGAAATCCAACGCAGGATTGCTCTTGCCAACAGGTGCTACTTTGGACTGAGTAGGCAATTGAAAAGTAAAGTCCTCTCTCGACGAGCAAAAGGCAAACTCTATAAGTCGCTCATAATTCCCGTCCTGCTATACAGTGCAGAGGCTTGGACGATGACAACAACTGATGAGTCGACCTTAAGAGTTTTCGAGAGAAAGATTCTGCTAAAGATTTATGGTCCTTTGCGTATTGGCCACGGCGAATATCGCATTCGATGGAACGATGAGCTGTACGAGATGTACGAGATGTACGACAACATTGACATAGTTCAGCGAATTAAAAGACAGTGGCTACGCTGGCTAGTGGTTCAAGAATGCAAATTATTATACCCTTGCTTCCAAACCAAAGAAAAATAGTATCTAGTTCTTAAATTCGGGCTTATGTATACGAACGCAACGTATAAATATTGAATATGGCCTGCTAAAGGAAGTGATTAACATTTAACTCATCGCTTAGTTTTATCAGTGAAAGTGGTGTGGTTTTCGTAATAATCATGTTGAAGTACATATCTTTTGTCTTCCGCTATATTTGAAAGGTGCATTGGGAAGAATTTGATAGAAATGCAAAATGTCGTCAAAACTTAAAAATTCAATAAATTTCCTTTTCAAATTTCATCAAAGTCAATCTTTCTTTCGTAGAAATTCTTTTATTTTTTGAGTGAACCCAAGACTTCATCACTGAAACCTTATATTTATAACCTTATTTAGGTTCTTCCCACTTCTATTAAAGCGTGTGACGCTACTAAACGTCCTTTTAAAAAGCTTTGGATATTTAATAGAGCAGTAAACTTTTTACAAAGTGTTATTGGGTCACATGGGAAATCTGGATTCTCAGCCCCTGTTTTTAGAAAAGCCATGCTAGCTTTTCAACGGCGATATCACAGAACCTCATATTTATGCTATTCGCAGCTAGTCGTTCGTCGATCATTGAGGCCCTCTTACAAACCACCAAATTCTCTATCCATTACTTTCCTGGTGACCTTTATCTTCTCTATGTAATATTCGGTTTATACTTTTCGCATTTTTGTACTTTTATAGGTTTTTGCCTTACGGTTCTATTTTAAAGCTCTAGACATTAATAATGAAAATGAATATAATAATTGCATTCGGTACTTGGTATTAAGGGTTTTATGATTGAAGTTTGGATGCTGATTTACGAATTACAGAGGTTTACATGAGGGATAAAACAAGAAATTGTAGGCGAAACAATCAAAGCGCAGAAAACGAGTAACTCGCCGCTTAACGTTGTAATTTCCATAGAAAACTCATTTCGCCGTAAAAACACTCAAACCACAACGCGCGGCTCAGGCTCGCGCAGGAAATGCAGTTTAACTGAAACTTCAACTTTCCACATCAGTACATTAAAAACAATTCAGGACGATTTGACATCGGTATAAATGGCAGTTAAATGTATAGCAGTTGTGTGTGTGCCATTGGAAAAAAAGCACGAGTAAAATAGCGGTAGAGTGAACGGGAATGAGTTTGAGGCGGCAGCGCCACGTGGAAGGAGGTATTCAAATATGCAAATCATACATATATATGTATGTACAACTGAACACTGACTAATGACACGCAACACACATACATTCCTATATGCAAGCGTATGTAACAGTCAATGCCACACACACCACCAGACACACCCATATGTACGTGCGTCAACGCATATGCGGCTTAAATATGCACTTGCTGAACATGGTGAACGCGTGTTTCCACCACACAGCGCGTTCGCATTTATTTGCCGGCATAACAGTGTCTATTTATCCCACCGACACTCGTTTTATCCTTTTTGCTTGCTGTCTGGCTGGCGGTCGGTCTGTCAACGCGCGCATTTGCGTTTGCAAATATGAAAATCTCACTGAATGCGCGCACATTTGGCCAAAACGGCGTATAGAAAAGTGCGTTGGTGCACCTATACAGGCGCAAAAACGCACCGTTGCCCACACACACACGCACAACCTTACTGACTGGCAACGTTTTTACTCTATTTTACTCGACTTAATCCTTTTTATGCGCATAAAAGGATTTGAAATTGAAATTGTGTTGGTGTTGTTGTTTTTGTTTGTCATCAGTATGCCATAAGCGATTTATTGCGCTGCTATCCCTGCGCTTACCGCTCACTCGGCACGCCCTCAAGTTGATGTTTTTGCCCCATCGCTCGGTTGCAGCGTCCAAATCATTTTCCTCACGCTTTTGCTCTTGTTTTCGCTTTAATTTTAAGTTGTTGCTTTTTCAGCTGTGCGCTGCTTTTGCATATTTCTTTATATGTTCGTTATTTTTCTCATATGCGAGCTTGCGTCCGTCTCGCAAGCTGCCGAGTTCCCCTTGGGAACTAAACTCATCAGACCGGCATTAGACCTAACATACTCTAATGTGGCTTGAGCAGCAAATACGCCGTCATACATATATGTAAATACTATGTAAATAAGTACACAAATTGAGACTGATGTCTCTGATTTGTTCTGTTCAGCGGCAACACAGTTGATTTGGTGACAGAACTTTCGAATGCGGATCGGCGAACATTTTGGTTTTCAGCGCTCTATATATGAAATGACATGCGTGGGTTATTGCGCCACAGCGGGGAATTCAATTATAATAGGATTATGTAATGGAAATTTGTGTGTAATTACGCTTGTCAAACTGTTTGTTGGCTCTGCAGAGAAGGTTGGCTTATTGCAATAATTTTCTGCCGCGGTGTGTGTACAAATGTTTTATTTATGTGTATAAATATATGCTCTGGCCAAGGTCGATTTTGGATCAGAATCTGTTAAAGTCATAAGCCTATAACGACGCAAATATTTATTTATTTTTACAGAAAGAAATTTTCAAGAGCTCTACAATGACTGGTTCGAGACAAATATATATAAAGGTGTTTTAAAGATAATTAACATAAACAATGCTATAATTAACTATATGTATTCATGACAAGCCTTGCTAATTTAAGGCACCTGAATAACCGATCACCTTTTACAGTTTACGTTCGCAAGTTTTGGAGTATGATAAAATGCAGTATAAGCTTCTGATAACTTCAACACTATCTGACTCAGTCTAGGCCTTATAGCTATTAGAAAGGTAATATTCAAAGCGGTTTCAATGCAAAGAGAGTCTGATGATGGCTTAGCTCGAAGGCAGTTATTTAATCTGTAATAGAGCTTGAATCTAATCGTTTGGGAATTTTCTGGTTAATTAGTTGAATCTGTTGACTTATTGGAATGAGATGGTTAAGCAGATGTTAACATTTATGCATCTCGAATGCACGCTATTGTACTCTTAATAGCACCATTAATTCTGTTATAATATAAAAGGCGATATGCTGTAACGCTAATATTTTGGCAAAAGTTGAATATTAGGTTTAAAGGTAAAAGTGACTATCGTATACGGAGTGAACGTGAGAACTAGTTACGAAGGTGTGTGGTTCTTCGCCAACTTTTACTTTGTACGATTATAATTGGGAATGATTCTTGAAACAACCCTTGTAATTCACGACAAATTTCCAGTCCCTCATACCGTTCATTGAATCGTCAATTTAACAAGATGGGTAGTGGTTAAATTCGTAGCTTTTTCATTGCTTACATTTGCGGTACAGTTGACTTAAGTTGATTCCCAGTTGAATTTCTTTGACTAACCTGTTACTTCTGCCTCGGCAATATTCAAAGGCTAAGCCTGGGCAAAGTCAATTTGCGTCATGTTTGAGCGCCAAAACCGATTTAGAAGTGTGTTTGTGTGCAATGCTTACTCGTACCGGAAATATTATCCACGCAGGAAATCATTAAATTATGATTGGTACAGCAATCATAATAAATTATGCCGCTCAATGCGGGCATATTTGCAAAAAAAGGCGGTCTGGGGATATACAAACTGTGAGGGTCTGGGTAGGTATATGTCATGGAACTTTCTGCGAATTTGAAGGAAAATTGAGACAGCGGAGAGATTAAAAACAAGAAAACTGCGACGAAGGTAACGTGGCTTCACTGACTCATTACAAATTAAGTACCACGGTGCGTATGATAAACAAATTTGCTGTCAACTCAACAGGGGAAGCCGCATTGAATAGACTGAAGCCTGGCAGGACGCAACAAACGTGAAAGTGGCAGCGAAGGCAGCAAAGGTGCTCGGAGAATAACGAAGCGGAAACCAGGAGACGATTATTGAAAGGAATGCAGCGGGGAATGCGGAAGGACAAGTAGAAAAAGTATGGAAATAAATGAAATTTGTGGTGATTGATAAAAGAAAAAAAAGAGTGAAGAAGAAATACAAAAGAAAAGCAAAGACGTAAATAAGAAAAAGCACGAAATACTCTCTTACACGTGTGTGAATTTCACCAATGTGTGTACATGCACCCACACGCTCACACGAAGAGCAACAAGCAAATCATTTGTTTGTTTTGAACTCACCGTTAGGAAAGGTTGGAGAAATATTTATTATGGCATAACAAAATTAGATAAATTAGTAATTTGGTGCGCTTGCACTGAAATTTCGATGTAACAAATGATGGACTAAGGCCGTGCTGTAACCTGCTTAGAGCTCATTTGCGTAATTATATTTTTGGAACTTTTCTATTTCAAAGTAAATTAAATTTGTATTATTCATGAAGAGAATTTTCTACAAGTCTTTGACGTGTATTATGAATAAGAACAATGGAAGAAACCGCTAAGTGAAATAATAATAAATTTGATGCTTCATGAAGTCAGACGAAATATATTACCGGTATTCAGTTGACTCTAATTCTTGGAAGTTTGACATACGACAGAAAGGGAGAAAAAGCATACGCCCCGTTTTGGGACATGCCGAGATCAATACAAATTAAAACTTAGAACATTATATGTAGTATCAATTCTGTTAAACCAATAACAATGTCCGATATATATGTATATGTATATGCAAATATTTTCACATAGATGCTTTCCAAGCAGATATAATTGTTGATCTCGGTTTAGTTTATAATATTTGATTTACTTTTGTAAGTCCTACTTGTATCTTCTTCTTCTTAATTGGCCTAGACACCGCTAACGCGACCATAGCTGAGTTAACAACAGCGCGCCAGTCGTTTCTTCTTTTCGCTACGTGGCGGCAATTGGATATTCCAAGAGTAGCCAGGTCCTTCTCCGCCTGGTCCTTCCAACGGAGTGGAGGTCTTCCTCTTCCTCTGCTTCTCCCGGCGGGTAATGCGCTGAATACTTTCAGAGCTGGAGTGTTTTCGTCCATCCGGACAACATGACCTAGCTAGCGTAACCACTGTCTTTTGATTCGCTGAACTATGCCAATGTCGTCACATATCTCATACAGCTCATCGTTCCATCGAATGCGATATTCGCCGTGGCCAAAGCGCAATGGACCATAAATCTTTCGCAGAACCTTTCTCTCGAAAATACGTAAGGTCGACTCATCAGTTGTTTTTATGTCCAAGCCTCTGCACCATATAGCAGGACGGAAATTATGAGCGACTTATAGAGTTTGGCTTTTGTTCGTCGAGAGAGGACTTTACTTTTCAATTGCCTACTCAGTCCGTAGTAGCACCTGTTGGCAAGAGCAATCCTGCGTTGGATTTCCAGGCTGACATTGTTGGTGGTGTTAATGCTGGTTCCTAAATAGACGAAATTATTTACAATTTCAAAGTTATGACTGTCAACAGTGACGTGAGAGCCAAGTCGCGAGTGCAACGACTGTTTGTTTGATGACAGGAGATATTTCGTCTTGCTCTCGTTCACTGCCAGACCCATTTGAGTTGCTTCCTTGTTCAGTCTGGAGAAAGCAGAACTAACGGCGCGGGTGTTGAGGCCGATGATATCAATATTATCGGCATACGCCAGCAGCTGTACACTCTTATAAAAGATTGTACCTGCTCGATTCCGTTCTGCAGCTCGAATAATTTTCTTTAGCAGCAGATTGAAGAAGTCCCACGATAGGGAGTCGCCTTGTCTGAAACCTCGTTTGGTATCGGACGGCTCGGAGAGGTCCTTCCCGATCCTGACGGAGCCTTTGGTGCTGCTCAACGTCAGTTTACACAGCCGTATTAGTTTTGCGGGGATACCAAATTCAGACATCGCGGTATAAAGGCAGCTCCTTTTCGTGCTGCCGAAAGCAGCTTTGAAATCGACGAAGGGGTGGTGAGTGTCGATTCTCCTTTCACGGGTCTTTTCCAAGAATTGGTGCATGGTGAATGTCGGGTCGGTTGTTGATTTGCTAGGTCTAAAGCCACACTGATAAGGTCCAATGAGTTTGTTGACGGTGGGGTTTAATCTTTCACACAATACGCTCGATAGAACCTTATGTGCGATGTTGAGGAGGCTTATCCCACAGTAGTTGGCGCAGATTGTGGGGTCTCCTTTTTTATGGTTTGGTCACAGCACACTTAAATTCCAATCGTTGGGCATGCTTTCGTTTGACCATATTTTACAAAGAAGTTGATGCTGCTCCTTATCAGTTCTTCGCCGCCGTGTTTGAATAGCTCGGCCTGCAATCCATCGGCCCCGCCGCTTTGTTGCTCTTCAGGCGGGTAATTACTATTCAAACTTTTTCATGGTCAGGCAATGGAATTTCTGCTCCGTCGTCATCGATTGGGGAATCGGGCTCGCCTTCTCTTTGCGTTGTATATTCACTGCCATTCAGCAGGCTGGAGAAGTGGCCCCTTCATAATTTAAGTACGCTCAGGGCATCAGTGACTAGATCACTAAAAGAGTTCTAAAAGAGTATGGCCGGCCTTGAAACCTTCTGTTAGTCGCCGCATTTTCTCGTAGAATTTTTGGAGCATTATCCCTGTCGCCCAGCTTATCAAGCTCCTCAACTCACGCATTTCGGCCTCTTTCTTTTTCTGTCTGCAAAAGCTTCTCGCTTCCCTCTTATACTCTCGATATCTATCCCATCCCACACGTGTTGTGGTCGATCGTTACGTTGGGAGGTAGGCAGCCTGCTTTCTCTTCGCTGCGACACGGCAATCCTCATCGTACCAGCTGTTCTTTTGCACTTTCCGAAAGCCAATGGTTTCGGTTGCAGCTGTACGTAAGGAGTTTGAAATGCCATCCCACAGTTCACATATACCGAGAAGTGCAAGCCGAGTAGAAAAACGTTAGGCTATCTGTTATGATTGCAGTTTCTCGACGTCGAACCTTTCTTGTGTTTGTTGACGTGCGCTTTTTGCTGCACAGAGGCGGGTGCGAATGTTGGCTGCAACAAGATAGTGATCTGAGTCGATGTTAGGACTCGGGGCGTTCGCACGTCTGGAACATTGGAGACGTGTCGTGTCTTCCGTCTATCACAACATGATAGATCTGGTTGGTGGCTTTTTGATAAGGAGACAGCCAGGTAGCTTTATGTACTTTCTTGTGCTTGAATTTAGTTCCACAGATAACAATATTTCGGGCCCGGGCGAAGTCGATCAACCTCAACCCATTTGGGGATGTTTCGTCGTGGAGGCCGTTGTGCCAAAGATACATTCTTTGCTCACCCTGCCATTACATCCTCCTTTTCTTCCATCGGGGCGTGTTCGCAAATCAGCGATTCGTGGAAGAACCTCGCTTTGATGCGGATTGTGGCTAGATGTTCATTCACCGGAGTGAATTATAGTACTCGGCGACGGAGTCTCTCTCCCACCACGAATCGCACACCAAGCATGCGTCCCTTTATGTGGCCACTGTAGTAAATGCCACATGGGCCTTCTTATCTCAGTTCTTGTCCCATCCATCGCATTTGGACGGCGGTGATGTCAGCCTTTATTTTCACGAGGACATCAACCAGCTGAACAGCGGCACCTTCCCAATTAAGGGACCGGATATTACAGGTGCATGCCTTCAATTGGTAGAACTTAGTTCGTTTGCCATGGTCGTCATTAAAAGGGGGTCTCTCATCCGAGGTTATTACTGATTTTCATTTGGGGTGTTTTTTTACGTGGCGGGTCCCAAACCCAGCGCACAGCCCTATGTAGGGGATGTATCGCCTTCGCACTTTAGCTCGCCTTCAAACGGATGTTCGTAGCTACCCAGAGAATACTTGGTCAAAGACCACGCGATATATCGGTCAAAGTTTACGGTGAACAGTTTCGAGTGTGCTCCCCAATTTGTGTTAGCTTACGTGAATTCCAGGCTGTGGAGGCTCGCAGGCAGATTACCTGGAGATCCTCAGCATCGTTAACACTTCGCGTACAACAATTTTCCACAAATTATCTGCATTGGTGTTTAAAATCTATAAATATTTGATTATAAAAACATAGAATTATAAAACAAAACAAATCTTATAAAAACTCTCAATTAATTTTCGCGGAAAAATTCTTCTCCGCATATCTGAAGTGGTTATCAGCGGTTTCTTTCACACGGCAAACCATCTGTCTACGCAGGATTGTAAGTGGTCAGGATCATTTCATTATCTACACTTACAGTCGGTAAAGCAGTTGATAAGCATAAAGAAACACTGCACGTAAGTGTTTCTTAAAATAAAAAAAAAATAAAAATAAAAAAATAAAAAGAAAAATAAAAATAAAAAATAATAAATAAAATAAAAGAAAAAAATTAAACTGAAAGAAATAAAAATAATAATAAATAAAAAAAATATATAAATGATAAAATTATGAGCCAAAGCGATATTCGTGCCCAGAGACAACGCGAACAAGATGCACGCCGGCTCTCCGTCCAGCGCAACAATGCATACTTTTCGATCAGGTCTCAGAGTGATAGTAAAAGCATAAAGTCAAACTCATCGTCCACCCTTCCAGCCCCTCCAAATTTAAAAGTCCGATCTTGCGTAAGCTTAGTCCGCAAAACCCAGCAAATGCTAAGCAAAAAGTCAACCGAGGAAGTTGAGTGGCCAACTGGCTCGCAAACTGGAGGACAAAGGTTACCGTGCAAAAATGTAAGCACGTTACATTTACCCTAAACAAGAGCAGCTGTTCCCTTTGACACTAAACAACGTGCAAATACCACAAAGCAATCATGTTACCTACCTAGGGGTACATCTGGATAGGCGACTCTCTTGGCGAAACCACATAGAGGCTAAAAGGACTTACCTTAAGTTAAAGGCAGTTTCTTTGCACTGGCTTATTAACTCTCGCTCAGCCCTGAGTCTGGAGAATAAAGTCATTATATACAACACAGTTTTAAAACCAATCAGGACCTATGGGTGTGAGCTGTGGGGCAACGCAAGTAGCAGCAACATCGAAATTCTTCATCGTGCGCAATCAAATATTCATCGTACAATCACCGGAGCACCGTCGTATATACGAAATGAGAACATCCAACGCGACTTAAGAAATCCAGACGTACGAACTGAAATAGAGCACCGAAGCGCGAAATATGCATTGAAACTATCGATTCAGCCAAATCAAACAGCAAGATCGTTATTGCGTGTAAACAGGAGCTCAAGATTACGTAGAAATGACTTACCAGCCCAGACGTAATATATTTTTGGCCCAGTTTACAAAATAATCACCCATGTAGGGTGTAAATTAAGTGAGTAGCTTAAGATTCGCAAACTCATTGTTAGGCTCTTAAGTAGGATTCAATAAATAAAAAGTTAATAAAAAAAAGACCGGAAGTCGTGAGCCGCTTGAGCCATATGTAAAAGAATCGTTTCTGGTTAGTCCTAAGTGAATGGCTATCAGAGAACTTTCCTCTAGATCTAACTCTTCATTATAAGACTCACTGTTAGAAACTCACACCTGAGCCATATCTGAACATAACAGCTCGTTCATGAACAAAAGTTAGTGTTATTGAAAAAAATGGAAAAAGTGAATTCAGAGTTTTGATAAAATATTGCTTTTGGATGAAAAAAATGCAGTAGAAGCCAAAAAAATTTATCCAGGCCTTGCTTCATCGAGACAAATGCTTCCACTTCTTTAGGACTGATAATTAAACATAGTCGTACCAGCATAAATGATGCAGAGCGCAATGGACGCTGAAATAGGACTGTTATTCCATAAAACATAAAATAAATCCGCAATGTAGTTCTGAACGATAAGTTCTAATCGATGAAAATGATGGCCAAATGTAATGAATTTGGCTTCGCATTGCTTACCCACCTATTCTATTCTACTGATATAGCCACCCGCAACTTCTTCCTGTTTTCAGGTCTAAAGAAAATGTTTGCTAGAGGAGTTTCAAGACCAATGTTGAGGAAATCGCGGAAACTGATGAGAAAAAAAAATCGAACTATAAATGTAGTATGGAGATGCTTAAAAATCGCTATACTTGTTTTTTCCTGCCTTCGAAGGCAACTATGTTAAATAATAATATCGAGTTTTGTAAACATTTTTTTTTCTTACTTAGGCTCTATTGTACAAGGTGTAAAACAAGTTAAACTTGTATTTGGTCCAAAAAGATGTTTCAAATTGTGAATTCCGAAAAATCATATTAAGAGAATAGCGAAAATTAAAACTTAATGTGTTAGGCCAGACCTTGATTTTCTAAAAATTCAAAAATGCGGGAGACTGTCAAAAGTACCCACTTGAAATTTTAACTTACGATTACCTTCGTTTTTCATTCTCATTGCCACTTTTTAATAATTTTTAGGTAAATAAATTTAACTGTACAGTACGACTTTTTTTAATCAAAATGTGAATATAGTTTCCTCTCATAAACAAAAATACATGTTTAATAAAAAAATGCAAGAATTTTCCCTTTCTCCAAAAATAATTGCTAAAATTAGAACGTCTAGATTGACGTCACTCCTCATTACATAAATTCCGAACTGTACCGATAAAATATTTCTTTGTAGTAACTAAAACTGTAAACACAATAAATCCGCATTTTATTTCTTCACTATCACTTATGTATATCGTTTTACACCTACAGCGAAAGCAAAATACTCGTATGAAATTTTAATGTTTCAACCAAAAATGCACAGTAAAAATGTTTTTACTTTTATTTGAAGAAATCTTTTATTGGAAGAAAATTAAAGCTAAGTTTTTCGATGATCTCTTTCGAAACTTCAGCAATGAGAGTTTAATTAATATATTTTGCCATTGCAAGGGGTATTAAATACCATCTAATGGGGTCTGGAAGCGGAATAATACAAATACTAAAGTGTAGGGTCTTCCACCCTACTGAAGAAGTGCTTTATGTATACGTTCACATTAAATTAAATACAAACAGGGCGTGGAACAAATCTAGTCAAACGCACAACTGACACCTATTTAGAGAAAGTGAGCTTTCGACGTGTCGCAAAAAGTTTTTCAACTTGTAATGAGATGCAAACAAAGTGACAGCTTACAGTGACGCATATACTCGAACGAGAACTTGCACAGCAGATGTGGCTGTGTGTGCTTAGCTTGGGCTGTAAGTGAACTATGAAGTGGAGTACATTCCCACACCACCATGTTGGCAAGCTTTAAACGTGGAAGTCCTGATGCATATATGGATACATTAATCTCGAGAAGTACCCCTGAAAACTTTCTACATATGTATGTATGTTTCTTGACACCCAGGGGAGGTTGTAATTGCAGATGGGCGTAATCGGGCTACTATCACGCCCACAAAACTCCTTTAAACGAAAATCTATAAAATGCCATAAAGTAATAATTGTAATTTGATGCCATTGCCTGGCAATAACAAGAGACACCTGCCATGTGCATCGATAAATCATACAAGAATATTGTTTGTATTTATTTATAGTCCCCTTCGCATTTCACTCAATGCGTGGTGTATTTCTAAAGTTTCGAAGTTGTTTTTTTTTCGATGTTCCCACTTTTGAGCGAACATTTAGCCGAAAACAAGGCCCAGTGACTTTTTTCTCCTAACTGAAGAGGCCCATGAAAGGACGACACTACGCTGCGATTGAGGAGATAAAAACTGCATCGAAGGAGGAGCTAAACAAGATCACAAACAATAACTTTTTAAGTATTTACTTTAAAGATTGAAAACCCCCTAGCGGAAGTACAATATACCTGGGAGTGATTACTTTGAAGAGGACAAAGTAGATATTCATGAATAAACAAATAAACACTTAATTAAATTTCATATTAGTTTACGGTGTTACAAACAACCATTAGGTGAATAAACTATCTTATATTTCCATTAATTGTGTTCTGTGCTGCCACACAGGACTAACACTATTTTTTAAAAAATAATTTCGTCATCTCTATTTGTGGTCCAAATGTGAAGGCGATTTTTCCATCAGTATTTAGGTCGTTTCTGTTTTTGTTGCTATTTCAGCACACAATTCTCTTTCGCAGTTACTTTATTTCTTTGAAACATTCCCCAATTTTCCCGTTTGCATCCTGTTGAAGGCCACAGCGTAGTTTAGTCCGGTTATTTTACGATGAAACTTGTTTATCGTTTGCGATTTATCTTTTCAGCGTTTCGCAGTTTCGCTTTGAAATTTCTTAACAGCTCTCGCGATTTATAATATGCACTTGCAAATATTTGTTCAGACAAAAATGCGTTTTTATGATGAAAGCGAACAGCGAGAAGCTCTTCAAATATTTAACGAAGTTTCCCAGCATTCCGTTCGTTTTTTTTTTTTTTTTTTGAAAGTAAATTGATTTCAAATTGAGATTCCTCCAAGTGAATGCAGGTTTGAATAGTTTACTGTTTCCACTGTTGATATTATTACTCTTCTAACTTTGCTTCTCATTCTATACTTCTTTTTTTTAAGGAACTGTTAGCAACTTTTGCTGTTTGTTTGCTTAAATTGCATTACGAATAAAGAATCTCATTTTAGAGTTAGATTTATTTGTTTGCACTACAAATTCCTGTTGAATTTCCTTTGTTATTAATTTGACTGTACTCCTTGCTCCTGATTAAAGTTGAAAATCCGATGAATCGAACGTTACTACATCCGTTTCCCTATTAATTTGAAGGAAGGAAACCGTTTGTAAGTGGACAAAGATTAGTTGTTGGGACGATTATCAAAGAACTTTTCGCTGTATTTCACAAACTATGTATTGTGTATCTAGTGTTAATTTGTTATTTTGGTTCACAGGTGATGAATAAAGCTCTAGATCGAAGTGATTCTCATTTGCTCACAAGAATATATTAGCTTGTCAAAAAAGTCTTGCGGTATTTTCGCTAGTTGGTCATGCTATACCTTTCACGCGCTAACACGTGTTTGATTGATTGTCGTTTCTTCTAAGTCGTTCGTGAGTTATAGCGTCGCAAACATGGAGCAAAATAAAGAGAAAATACGGCATATTTTACAGTACTACTACGATAAAGGCAAAACTGCATCTCAAGCCGCCAATAAAATTTGTGCAGTTTATGGACCCGATACAGTTTCCATTTCCACCGCACAGCGATAGTTTCAACGTTTTCGTTCTGGTGTAGAGGTGGCCGAAGATGCGCCACGCTCCGGAAGGCCTGTCGTCGAAAATTTCGATAAAATCGCTGAATTGGTCGAAAGAGACTGGCATAGTAGTCATCAAACCGTTATAAACCATTTGGAGAAGCTTGGAGTCACTAAGAAGCTCGATGTATGGGCGCCACACGAATTGATTCAATAAAAATACCGCAAGACTTTTTTGACAACTTAATATATTGCTTTTATATGAGATTATTTTTTAGAGTCTTGTGATAATACATATGTAAAATATATAGACAATATTCAACAAAATTCTTTTAATTTCTAAATGGGTTTAGGATAATATGTATGTTGACGCTTTTTCCGGTATATCTTCAATTAATCAGTAAAACACGTGAGTACGCAAGGGATCACTTAAAATTTATTCTTGCATAAGATAAATCTAATATGTATAGGGATTGGCCGGACGGTAATAGGACTGAGTCGATTTAAAAAAATTTATTGAACTTATCGTTACAATTCTTTTAAAATAGGCTCCTTCTGCGCCGATGCGGCGTTGCCACCATTGTCAAAAATAAGCTTAATAATATACAAAAGGTCCGAAAAATCATTCAATCCATATTTAAGGAATAAATTCGCAAAAAATAGTCATTTTTACCATGAAACCCTAGCCCCTCACTTTAATACGGTTTCCGTAATTATTGAGCGAAATACATTCCATTCAGGAAGAATTTAAAATATTTTTCGACGAACTCAATTTAGGCTTGTCTGCTCCACGTGTAATTAGGGTGAGTTATCTAATTTGAAGCTGTACATGACAGCAAGATATTCGCGCTTCGTTAGCCAGAATTGCCACAACTTTTTGGCAGCATTGGACTACTTCAAAACACGACGAGGAAGCTGCTTCGCTTAAGACATCTACAGTATTACAAATGTTGCTCATTTAATACTGGCAATAAAAAGTTAGACAGTGGCAAGGGTGTGGGTCCAAAGCTAAAGCCAGACAGTTGAGAAAACAATGACGATAATGATGTTTTTGATATTGATAAAGATGATACTGATGTAGTCCATGATTATGATGGTGTTAATACGCATAACATTGAGTAATGCCGAGAAAATACAATAATTGCAACAAAAATTAAATCTTCCACACGAATTTAAAATGACGCTACGCGCTTCCAAATCATGGCTCTCATCACTTTTGTGCTCTCCCACACACACATACGTTCGGGCGGCATAATAAGAGCATATTTCCATTCAATCCGTTTGTGTGCTCGTTTGTTCATTTCCGCCGTAATGGCACCCACTTGGCGGCTCACCAACGCCCGCGTGGGTGCCCGTCTGTCTTGCAAAATAAAATGAAATGAAATGGAATTTTCGGAATAAACGATGCGTATAGCAGGCAACTGGCAGCCGCGCGTCTTGCTCCTTATACCGATGTGAAGAAATACCTGTTCAGTTTAATATTTAATGACCAACTCAAGGTAAGTGTAATTGCAAATGTTTCCTCGTTGAATGATCCCTCCCCACGCCGACACTGTGCTGTGCCACCCTTAGCATGTGACTTCATCTGAAATTCGTGCTGTGTCTTTATTTTCATATTTTATTTGAATTCCATCTTGCATGTCGGTGCAAGTGGGGAAATCTTTGGCAATTCTGCAAATGGAACCCAATTGAATTTAGCTGATATATCGGAATTACTGATAAGATTTGCAAGCATGAGCACTGAACGGACTTTCGCTCTAAATGGAGCCTGAAATTTTATTTCAATTGATTTTACGGCGCACACACATGCGTATTTATATATACTATATAAGGACCTATTAAGCAATTTTGAGTGATTTTATAGGGCAATGAAATTGAAGATGCTTTGTAGCGGAGAAGAGAGTAAAGGTAGGTAAGTTGTGGAATGATTTAAAGTGCTTGCGGAAATTTGATTAGTGAATTCAAAATTTGAACGTGGTTTGTCAGATTTTGGTAGTCACGGAAATAAAAGGAAGAACTGTGACTATTTAGTGTACAGTACAATATATATAATGTATGTGTATACATCTATAATATATTCTTAGAAATATTGTGGTAAAATAATCATAATACCCTTATTAAAGAAGTAATGAAAAGGAGTTTTCTTCACCCTAAACTAACTTGTAATAATGTCAATAAGTTTGGTAGTTATATTTTAGACAAAATATGTTTTTAGAGCCAAATTAATGGGTTTCAGTCTCACGTTGTCATTGAACTCTCAAAACAATTTTCCCGTTTTTCGTTACATCTTAAAATTTTTCTGACATTCTTGATCAGTAAACTGCCATGTCGTAGCAGACCAATGTCACGACCAAAAATCGCCATTAACTGAAAACCGATAAAGTGCCATAACTAAGCACTAAATGAAAATATAAAGCTGTAATTTGGCACAGGAGATCGCAGTATTAAAGGGCACCTGAGTGTAAAAAATTTTGAAAAGTGGGTGTGGTCCCGCCCTCTAATAAGTTTAATATATACATATATCCCATATCTCCTCGAATACTATAAAAGCTCCTACCGACAGTGTGAAAATTTACAAAATCGGAAGATAACTCCGCTCACTCCGTATACAACGGTATTGTTCAAAACTACTAAAAGCGTAATAAATCAATAATTAAATACGCCAGAGACATTAAATTTTACCTTCGTCATAGTACCGACGGGCGTCATAAGAGCCGGTATGAAAATTAGATGATGGGCAACACGACCGACCGATTTCGACTAAATTTTTTACATGTCATTCTTTTAATATTCCTATGTCACAATGTGAAAATAGGACTACAACCACGCTTACTTACCATATAACACAACTTAAAATTCCATATTATTTTGAACAAAAATTCTCAAATCTAACTGAAACTGTTCAAGAGCCTAGCTACCGAATATGTGGATCCCAGTATCTATAGTTGTCTTTTGACCGGAAATATCGGTAAATGCGTGAGATATACAATTGAAATTCAGACAAATAGTAATAGCGTATGTACATAAAAAATTGCTTGTACTACGATCCTCTGGCTTTGATACCTGCAAGTTGCTCAGAAAAAAACTCTTAATTAAGAAGTTTGTGGTGCCTTAGTACTCAATAATCTGAAAAAACATCTAAAACCATTTGCTAGATAATAATTTTCCCCAAGTAATACCGAAACTCTTAATCAAATTTTTTTTGGAACACTATGAAACAAAAAGCATCAAATTTGTTAATTTGTTTTTGTAAAATAAAAAATATTAAATCGGTCGGACGGGTCTCGAGATATGTGCCTTCACTTAAAAGTGGGCGGTGCCACCCCAATCCTACAATTTTGACCCCGGCTCCTTTAATGCCCTGTCATAACATCTCGCGAATGAAGCTGAATGTTTCTGACGTATTTAGTTGTATATTTGTGGCGTTTTACGTAGTTTTCAACAGTACCGTTCTATGGGGAATGAGCGGGATTACCATACGATTTCAGTAGTTTTCTCACCGTCTGTAGAAGTTTGCATTATTTTTACGCAAGGTGAATTTGGTTCTTGTATCTTTAGTGGTTTATGAGATATGTACATTAAACTTATTAGAGAGCAGGCCGCGTTCACTTTTTCAAAAAATTTTTACCCACTGGTGCCTCTTGCTATTGCAAGTAATTTTTGTTTGTCCCACGAAACTCGCACATAAGGTCTCACCTAACCATTTGCAGTGGTTCTAAGAATATTTGTATAATTCGTATCTTTTTTTTCAGTTAAATTTTATCCTTTTATCCTTAGAGATCATGAGGCATATACAAATTATTACCAAGGCAAAGTTGTTGGGATTTCTGACCGAAAATAATTACTAGTGAGAATACTTGATGACTAATATCTAAATGGAAATTTCATCATAATGAATCATCTAAGAATTTATTTCATTAATGTAATAAAGAATTGCTGCTCGCTTGTTTTTTGTTACGAAACGGACTACACTTGAAACAAGTCTTATAATGTTACAAAGGAACCAATTCACCGTACTTAAGCCAATAAATGTAACTATGTATATTCTTTTTTGCACCGGGCGAATCGTAAATTGAGTCATAAAGTTCTTAATTTTTCTATCTTTATAATAACGAAAACGCACACTTATGACACTCATTACAACTCACTTATTACCTCTCAAACCGCTTAGCAAATCAAGTTGAGGTCTAGAATTATCATCTTTAAAATTGTGAAGTTAGTTGAAATAGTGAACATTTCTCAATATGTTTTGTTTAAATAGATATACTAGCACACATGCACACGAAATTGTGTGAGTATATAAAGTTAACTTAAGAATAAATATAGAATAAATATACATATGTATATATGTATACCCATATCGCTGCCAGCATAAATATAGTAAGAAAGAATAATAATATCATAGATAATTGCAAAATAAGTTAGCGAAACCATAAAAATTCATAACAGCTCAAATGAATGTGTAAGCAATTACAACATAAAAGGGAAGCAATGACCAAATCATTAACGGAACGATATTTGAGCAACTGTAATACAATAACAGCAATGTAAGCAACAGCCACCACTGCTCTGGACTGCTTGCGAACAGAAGAACAAGAATCCATACAATCAGCAGCCGAAGGGCTCATTGCAGACAGACATTTGTGGCGCGTAGAATCAGGTGTAATACTCACCTGCCCGGTTAGTTGCACCACTACATGCATTGTTTTTTATATACAAGAGATCGCTTTCCGCGCATCCTGCAACTCACCTTTACCCTCCAAAAAACACCCTTATTAGAGATAAGTTTATTTTAGGTTTATGAAATAGACAAAGGTCAGTGTGTCGATATATAAATACATATGTATATAGATAAGTGTAGATATGTATGCGAATGAGTTTGTACACGGAACTATGAATGTAGGAATTCCGTCATCTTGGATTAACTAGCAACTGCAATAAAAAGGGTATATGCTAGTGAAGATACACTAGTCGCAGGAGGCAATTTGCCGCATAATTATACTATGCAGAGAAAACTCCCCATTGCGGAGAGTCCTCATAGCCGTACATCTCTCATAACTGGAGATATTTCATGAACACAACATTTTGATTATTATTTTCATACAAAAGCAATTCCTATAAGCGGACATGAGTACCTTCCAATGACCGAACACTGACACCATTTTGATAGTATTGTGCTCATACTATCTCTGATAAATGGATAAGATTTCCTGCTTTTTTAAATTTTTATGAATTTTTGGTGTTTTGAGTTCGTTTTTTTTATGACCAATACGTAAAACGGTCACAGGAGACCAATTGTTTTGCGCTGGTGCCATCTGGTTCGCGGTGACTCAACGAAAACTAATGGCATAATTTGCATTCATTTACTCCTGACTCGCATTTATTTGTTCAATAGAACACACATTCTCTTCGAAAATTCGTTAGCAACTAGTAGTAACTACAACAGTTTAGTTACTAAAACTTGGAAATAGCAAATAATCTTCGCACGCTAATTTACTATCCCACTAATATTTAGAATTTAAGGTAAGAAATAAAAGTTTTTAAATAAAACATTAACACCAATATCAAGTACTTTCATCAAAATTACAGGAACTTATGTATATTTAGAATATTTTAAAATAAAAAATAAGTTTCCCTATAGTAGATATATAATACTCAAAATTATCTTCATAAAGTACTTTTATTAAAGCTTATTTTAACACTGAAAAAACTATTAACGTTAGCTGCAATGCCCTTCACAGGTGCATTTCTACCAAATGAATAACTAAACCTGAAAACAGAACTGGTCGAGGCTTTGCTAATCCTTTGTAACTGCGTTGTTTGAAATAATCAATCTTCGAATCGAGTTAAAGTTACTTAACAAGGAAAATGATCGTATCTGTAGCCCTAATTTGATCAGTCAGTTTATATGTCAGCTATATGCTGCAGTGATCTGATCCGACCAATGTGTTTGAATATTATATCATTACCTGGGAAAATAATCCAAGTGTGAAGATATTTTACCAAATAAAAAGAACTTGACCGATCAAAAGCAATTTTATATAGCAGCTATATTCTTTAGAGGTTCCAACAAATTAACAGTTTCTTTGATATTTGAAAAACTGAGTGACTAAATCGCGTATACATATTTTGCAGGATCTCCAAAGATTCATTCTGTGTGTTACTAGCTGTTGAGGGTATAAAAGGGAATTTTTGGAAATTAATCTGTTTAATACAGTTAATAATATTTGGCAATGCTTGTGTTCTAATTATTATAAATTCCTCGAAATTGTTGCAAATTTCATTCAGACATCCATATAAAACATTTCTTGTTTTAAATAATTTTTTTTCAAGTCGTTTTCTTTTTAAAAAGTTCATTTCTTAGAGGGTATGTCGTCTTTCTCCTTAAGCCTTTCTCTGTTTTGATCCTTGCTGATATGAAAACGCATCATGATTATATCGCCTGAGCGGTGTCTGAAAGAATCAGCTACACCTGTTCTAAGGAGCATCATAACATTTTTATTATTTTTTCTTCACTTTAGCCACTCGTTTCTTACCTACGCTGTCTGTTGCATAATTAACCGACGTAGAGCGCATTAAAAAATTAAGGCACGAGCGAACAGCTGTTGCGCTAGTGTCCAAATGGGCAGCTGTTGTGGTATTTCTAAGCAGCAGGTGAATGAGTTTGAAGAGATGAATTTATAATAAGAGAGAATTATTGTAGGTTATATCAAATATGCTTTAGATGCCCATAAATATATATGTACGTATTTTCATATAACATCTTATAGACAAAATATATAACAACTTATACCATATATCGATAATAACACTTTGAACAAATGACTTAACATTATCGGTGTGTTTGTTTTGCTAAGCTGATTCGTCTTTTTGACCCGCAGCAACTGCCGTATATGTATTCCCTTTATTATTTAGTGCAACCAAACAGCAGCAGCCGCTCAGCAGATATGCCGGCATTATGCTCTCACTCTCAATTATGTTCTCATTTTATTCCACACAAGCAGAGTTTGCTATAATAAGTCTCCGCCTTTGTGGAGACTTTTCCTTCAACGGATGGTTTCGTGTTATTCTCCTAACTGTAAGCCGTAAGCATTTTCAGCAGCGGTCTTCTACTTTTAGCGACTATTTTCTTATTTATTTTTGTCGTTTTTGTTCTCGCTTATTTTTGCTTGTACGTTAGACGCGCGTTTGTTTTGGCTTTGGGCCAAATGGCCAACGAAACGGCAAAATATTCAGGTTGTCCGTCAAACAAACAACCACCGCACCGAATTCACTGGCAGCTCGCACGAACGGGCAAAACATTCGGTGTGGCAGTTAGTCAACTTTCCATGAGAATGGCGAATGTCGTGGCAGTTGTCTTCTTGGTCAACGCTTCTGGCGCTTTTAACGATTTTCACGTTTGCGGTGGTTGATATTTATTTGCCTTCCAATATTGCTAAAAATAAGAATGAGATCGCACATAAATTAAAACAAAAATACTCAATAAGTCTCTAGTTTATTTTAATTCTATTTCGCCGAATGTTTCAGTGAATGCTTTTAGTTTTCGTTTTAGTTCAGTTAATTTTTGAAATGGTTTTGGCATATGTTTCAGTGTTTTCCCCATCTACATGTTTATATACATATGTATGTATATATGTCCAGCATGCGTAATAGTTATAAGACCAACTTAACAATATAGTTTCTCTAACTAAACGAATAGGCAAACGATAGTGGTAGCTGCATATGTTAACTGTATTTATTCGCACAATTCGTTAGCACAATTGTTAGGCCAAACAGAGTTATGTAACGTTAAAACCTTGAAAAGATGAGTTCTGCTAGATTTTTATTCATTTGCTTATGTATAATATAATTTTAATTAATATCTTAGGTAAAATATACAACAGCGCCAAGTTCAGTGAGCCTACTGCTAACTGGAACATGCAAAGCAAATTCGTAAGCCGGAGTTGAACATGCAACAAATTGAAGACATATTAAAATACTAAAATAAAACTCATTTCGGGTGCAACCGAACAACTTGCTAGAATTAAAGCCAATGATATATTTACGTAGTAAAACGTAAACCAGAGGATCGGAATCTAAGAAATTTTTCTAACGCATAGATGGCGCTAACAGGGGTCACTAGATTCAAAAAGTCCTGTTTACTCTGGAACAGACCTTGTAATTTAATGTCTCTGGCGTATTTAGCTATTGATTTATCGCGCCTTTAGTGGTTTTTAACAGTACCGTTATATGGGGAGTGAGCGGGGTTATACTTCGATTTCATCCGTTTTCACAATGTAGATAGAGATCTTTATTAGATTTGTACTCAGCAAATTTGGTTGTTGTAGCTTTAGTGGTTTAGAAGATATGTACATTAAACATATTAGGGAGCGGGGCCACGCCCACTTTTCCACAAATGTTTTCTCATAGCTGCTCCTGGCTACTGCGATTCCCTGTGCCAAATATGAGTTTTATATCTTAATTAGTTCCATCAAGATATCTCAATTTATACTTATGTCACAGCTTGCACGGACGGACGGACAGACAGACCATCAACCGAATTTCTACTTTTCTTATCACCCTGATCATTTATACATACAAGTATAACCCTATATATATCTCACTTAGTTTTAGGTGATACATACAACAGTTGAAGGTAAACAAAACTATTACACTCTGTGAAAACAGGTTGCAAGAATACAAAAACAAAATTTTAAGGAATCATATTTTCACAAAATATTGGAAATTATAGTGAGTTGTAACCTAGTTGAATGTTCGAAAAATCTGGCTCTGATTTCGTTTTATTATTTGTATACAAAATTTACAGTATAGGAAAATGAGGAAGAATAAATATGAAAACAAGTATGAGTAAACTTGTGGCCGAAGGTTGAAATTATATATAGTGATGTTACCCATTACGGTCAGTCCTAATAACCTCTAAACACTGAACAAATTGATTCATTCACTCCTGGGTGACATCAGTTGGCAATAGTTAATCATTAAAAATATTGTTCTTCACTTTAAACACACGGATTAAAAACCTGGCGACGGTGGTTGTCCGGTTATGAGGAATGCGACTGATGATATTCTGTATCGGTAACATCTTTAAAAATTAAAAATATTAAACTTAAAATTACTCTTATTCTGTCTCTTGTTATTTTCTCTTAACCTTAACAAAAGTGTTTGAAATAGAAGGAGTCTGTTATACTACTGATCGGAATATGAATTTATTTATGTCCTCTAGATAATTAAAAAAAAAACTGAAAAATAGCGCTTGTTTGTACGGAAAAATGTAATTAAACAATTGTAATATACTTATTGTGATTAGTTACCTGTTTCTTAATATAACACGGACAGAAGTTATTAAAAGTCTGAAAAATATGCCCTTCAAAAGAAACAAATCTTTGGAAACCACATTTGGTGTGCTCCCAAAACGGCAATGCCGATTTTCCGATTGATAGAAAAATTTGACAAAGTACAACTTTGGTCAACTTTTTTAGATGGTAACAACACATCTTTTATATTTCGCTGACGTCCTTTTAAAATCTCTTCAAGCATTAATTGTTCTATTGGAAAAACTTCAAATAGTTTCAAAGAGTTCTCAATCTAACTCGAAAAAAGGATTCACATGAACGCGTGTGTAATATTGAGGAGATATATACGATTTTTCCCACTATATTCTTCATTGACTCATATAAAGATTAGTATAAGTAAATGACAAGTCTAGTATAAAATAATATGCAAGATATGAAAATATTAGTTAAAAAAGGTTTATTTCATTCGAGCAACTTGATTTATTTTGTTTTGTGTGATCCACTTACTTAGAACTGGGTATATAACAAGTACTTACACCGGACTCTCAAATAACGACTTCCCTACGTAATTATTCCGTATATCAGACTTACCCAAATACAAGTGTAATAAATTACCGTTGTGTGAGAGACTTTTCACTCGATTCGTTCATTTTCCCAATAATAGCAGTTGCTGTGGTTTTTGGTCTGGTGGAATCATCGGTCCGTATATCTTTCGTAATGAAGCTGGTGACACCGGTACTGTCAATGCAGAGCGGTATAAATCGATGATAACCATGGCCGCAATTCCAAAAAATTGATTTTGACAACATCTGGTTCGAACAGGACGGAGCTACGTGCAACAACCAAATACTGCGAGAAAAGTTTGGAGATATGATTATATCAATGGTGAGATTTCAAGAAGTTGTGATTTAACAACATTAGACTACTTCTTGTGGGGTTATTTAAAGTCATTGGTCTTTAGCAAAATAAACCAGACTATCTCCAAGTTTTGGAAGTCAATATTGATCTTGTTGTTTATGACATACGACTTGATTTAGTGGGAAAAGGACTCGAAAATTATTTTCATAGAATGCATTCTTGAAAAAGAAGTCGAGGAGGCCATTTGAATGACGTGATATTTCAAACTTAATTTTTTTTCTAAAAAAACTTATATCACTTTTATTGTAAAACTCCAGATATGAGTAGTATGTGATGGTAAAAATCGATATTGGCTGAATAATGTATTTGTGGTTTCCTCTCCTTTATGTTACTTAAAAAAATTCCTCATATCATTTACCTTAATAAATCATCACTATTTGCGCAGTTTATTGTAAAACATATTAGAGATTTATCAAAAGATGTAAAATCGCAACGTGACAACTGAAAGCTGTAAATTATCCAAAGTAATTTGGCATATTTTTCTAGTTTTAATTGCATATGTGCATACAACATGCATACATATATAAATATTTGTACCATGTATATAAGTCCACGTTCTGGTTATTTCGCCTCGTATGCATGGTAAATATTGTATCGTGTCTTTCTTCTAGCGAGTAGGTTGTAGTAAGTATTCCAGTGCACAGTGCGATCTTGAATTTGTGTTAGTTGTTGACGGTTTGCGTGCGCTATTTTGAGATGCGCTTGTGTAAATACTACATATGCGAGTACATACCTTCGAAAGCGCACGTGTGTGTGTGCATGTTATTTATATACCATGTGAACTTGAACTTTTTAATGCGCTGGAAATTTCTGGCTGCACGGAAAGTCATTTATTTTCGTTTTGAATTTTTGGAAAGGCATACGTGAAGAATCAAGCTAGCAGTTTTGCAATTTTAAGAGCGGCTATTGTTTATAGAAAATACAATAAGTCATTAGGAAATTCATTAGCTAAGATCTACGTAATTATCATATATAATATATTAAAAATAAACTGATATACTATAATTTTGACCAGAGTGCAGAGTGATGAAAACGAAGCGGTGTTATCTAAAGGTAGAGAATCCATGAATACTATGTATTAACTAGATGAAAAGCTCATATTATTTCTAGGAGGAAGCGCACCAAAATTAAATCCATAGACCTAATATTCAAAAGATTTTTGTTTCACTTACGCGGTTGTCGGAAAGTATTTTTCGGGAAATATACCGCTTTGAATAACGTAAGGACTGTATGTGTGAAAATATATATTGGAAACAAACACACTACAACGAGTTCACTTTTATTGCCACTGTTAAAAATAAGCTTCTTTGGAACGAAACAATAAAACTATGGACAACACTATTTCATTGACATTTAATAGGGATTAGACAAGCTTTTTTCATCTTACACGGTTCAGAGCTATTGTTTTTGTGTCATCCCAATTTATATTTTATGTTAATGTTCAGCTTTAGATCTTAGAGTATCAATCGTCCCTTGTCACGAAAGAAGTCGCCGAGACTCTACATTGTAATATGTTTGGTGACGAATGCTTCGTAATCGAAATATATGGAATTAATCCCAAATACAAGTTGGGAGCATGTGTCAAGTTTTTCACAGCCTCACAGATTGCGCCAACTTATTAAATTTATCATAGATAACAAAAGGTCTTACCAACTTAACATAGAGTTTAGCAAGTGAAACTTGATATAGGATATATGCTTCATTCCCATCCAAAGACCATATTACTTGTATATTCTGAAAAAACAAGGATAGACATATTTATAAAGAAACGTAGAGCTTGATTTTTGACGACTTTAGCAGACATACATATGTCCAACGATAAGTCGGAGACAATTGATGCCTTGGAACAGAATATTCGGGTCGTTATTTCTGGCATGTAGCCCAAATTGCTGAAAAAATGGTCGAAAATTGGGTCCCTCATCTTGAATATATTTGAGCCAGCCACGGCAGTCATACATATGCCCCAAATCTTCTTAAAAATACTGGCACCATAAAGCTAAAATCATGCAAATAACATGAAATTACAAACGTTTTATTCCTTCCTGAAAACCGCATGCCTCAAAATCACCTTCTATATTCGATTCTAAGCTTTTTATAGCAAAAAGTCAAAAATCAAATTATAGCGAAAAATATGGCGACTACTTGTTCGTTATTTGAAATACAAAATCTCCTCTTAAACACAAAAGCAATTTCATTCGAATAAATATATTTACGAATGAACAAAATGAGAATTGAAATTCACAGTCAAATGCAAATTGATCGCTTGTCTAGCTGTTTTGACGCTCGTTGGAGAGTGCGGCTTGAAATTCGATTTGCTCTCAGCGCAAATATTTGCTGTTGTTTATATTTTTGCTACTGTTGGCCACTTGTCGCACAATTGCGTTCACATTGTCTTTGGCATGTCGGCCAATTTCTGTTTGCGACAGCGCTTCTTTGCTTTTGCTATCATGGCTTTTACACATACATACATACCAGTACGTTTGTCACTTGGCTGCGTTGCGGCAGCAAACAGCATACATAAGTGGCAAGAGCAATGAAGCGGCAACATTTACACTAATAATTTATGAGCACGGCAGAGGAGCCTTCTCTCTGGGCCATTAGGGCGCTTGAAGCAAACACTCAGAGAGCGCGCGTTTCATAGGCGGGTGTGTGTGGCATTTGTTTAGGGGTTGCTGACTGTTTGTTGTCGCCTTTGCTTTTGACTGTTTCTCTTCGCATGGCTTGCCATTATTTATTCTACTGTTTTGAAGCGTTTTTCGCTTAACCCTCGTCCGTTGTCGTCTTGCCACACACTCATTCATGTTGCCAACAGTCAGTGACTTGTACAATAAAAGCAACAAACAACAGCGAACAATTCACAGCGAGTGTCAGCAGCCACTTGCCACCAATTCTCGACGGCCGTCTGCTGCAACACCGTCGCACATACGTCGACGTCGACCTGCCGTTCGTCTGTCCAGCCATTCAACTACGGTTGACGACTGTCGGCGACGGCAGGCGAGCTGTATCTTATTGTGCTGGGTTGTGTTTCGTTTTGGCCAACTGTTGTGCGCGCTCCTTTTGCCGTGTTGTGCTTCCGCTGTCGCTTGTGTTATGCTCCGACCGCGCAGCGTGTTTGTGGCAGCCGCCAGCCAACAGGCAGTGCAAAGGCAGCCAGCCGACGTCAAGTGGATTTCATTTCAGTTTCATTTCAAACGTCGTGCGGTGTTCAAGTATGTTGCGGTGCGTCTGTTCCGCTTCTTCGAGTTGAATTTCATTTTAAACGCGTCCGTTTTCAATTCTCTCGCATATATATACATACGGACACACACTCATAAACTTTTGAAAAGCATTTCATTTTCAAAAATAAAAGATACCGTTATTGTACGTATATTGCTGTGTGTACAACGACAACAGCCGGAAACCGTTGCGGTCAAAAGGAAACGAGAAGCAACAATAAAAAAGTAAATTACACACAAAATAAAAAGCTTTTATAAAAATAAAATTTGATTTTCACGAATCTCTGATTTTTATGCGACACAAGTGAAAAAGTAAATCGTAAATTTTTAAATCTTTTAGTAAACCTACACATTTCTGCACTCCCTGATTTGGATTCGAAGGCAGAATATATAAAAAGTGTGTTCAGTTTTATGTGAAAAGAATATTGTGCAAAATATGCTCGGACTAAAAAATTGGGGCCAAAGTTAATTTAAGAATATACATACGATTTATGAGCAACAAAAAAAGAAACAATTACATATTAGTACATGTGACATAATTTCAGCGAAATAGCAACAAAAACATAATATTTGAATCCAAGAGGATGTATTTTTCATCCATATGTTTTGAATAAAATATTTATTTATATAAATATATAAAAAAATTAAAAGGTGTTTACAAAAAATAAGTATTCGGCAGAAAACGGATGACTGTTAAATAAAAAAAAAATTATATAAATAATTCCAATAGCATAACCAAATTTATAAGTCTTACAATTTTCTTGCTTCTGGCACTTTTTTATTTCACTGATATCAAGCTACTTTAAATTAGTGTTTTATTTGTGAAATAGTATTTGACGAACGAACGAAATGTTCGGATGAAGTATCGCCTGCTTTAGGCTGTGTCCAATAAGGAAATTTAATTGATTAAAGGCTTTAAAATCCTATATCAAAAATGTTATAATAGTTTATTTCTTCCCATCTAGACTCAGATCTTACTCAGCTTACTTAAAACAAGAAAAAGCGTTAAATGGTATACCCTATCAGATTTTTCTTTGATGAATCGGTTTGTATGTCAGCCATATGCTATAGTTGTCATGTCATGGAGACAAGGACGTAGGCAAAGTTTCAGATCGATATCTGAGAGCGTGAGGGATCAGTTCGCTTATAAACAAATATAGTATACATATGTGCAGGGCTAGATGGAATCAGGTTGTCAGCTAATCAGTTGTATACATACACACCCTAAAGGGCCTCCGGCGTTTCTTTCTCACTGTTAAAAGCTTTGTAACAAAGTTAATATACCTCCTTCAGGGTATAACAAATAAAAAAGTAAATAATTATTAATTAAGGAAAAACACGCATGTTTCTGTCTTGAATTTTAACTTGATATAAATATATATCCTTCTTAAAGAGACGTGGATTTGGCCTTATTTAAATAAGTGTGTGGTATGGTAATCACATCATTTGCTCTTCTTGTAATATACACGATTAACATAAGTATATTGAATTGATATACATACATATGTGTACGCCCTCCGAAATAATGCCTTAACCGAAAAGTTACTTAAATTTAAAATTTTTTTTTTGTTCCATTTTTTTATAGTTTTTCTAATAAAAGTGACGTGTGTTCTAACAGGGAAAATTTTTTTATTAAAGTTTTCAACTATTCGGATGGTCTTTAATCGATTGCGTCCTATTGCGCCGCGTATGGCGTAAAACTGTGAGCAATATAGCGTTGATGCTCGATCATAAATCTAAAATAGACATAAACGCCAACTATAAAGAAAAATAATTTATAATTGAAACAAGCGGTGTTGGAACAGAAAATAAATATATTAAAGCATTCCTTTGACTCAAGTGACTGCGACAACTGGGGAGAATACAATTATTAGTGAAATTTATTTCTAACCGTTTTGTGTGTGATTTTCGTTTCAAAAACTTCGTGTTCACGAAATTACTGCTCTGAAATTTCCAACGCAGATAATTCATTATATAGACCAAATAAGTAATACCAACAAAAATTATATGTTTATGGTCTTTATATTATAACGGTGAATAATCGAGTTTTCAGTTAACCTAATTTCTAAATCACATTTGGTTGTTACCCCACATAATTCTGGGAGTAGAAACAAAGGTTTACGGTTGAAAATCCATATAAGAGAGTATTTTGCATCTTTTGAAAGTGGTATTACCACATAATATTCGACCTCATTAAAAATAAGCTGGTCTATTTAGATTAGATTCAACAATTAATATGATTAATTCGATTTGAAGTTTTCTACTTTCCCCTTCGGTGATTCTAATACAGCCTACTGATGTGTTAAAGGCTCTTAAGGGCAATTGACCTATTTTAATGACATGTCTCCTGCCAACAAAAATTCATTCGAAGAAAAAACAACCAATTTTTATTTGAGTTAAGAACCAACGAACCTACGGGTGAAATTCACACACCTAGCCCACTTGGCTGTTCGACTGCAAGGAATAGCGAAAAATCTAATGAAATATATAATATTATAGCATAAAAAAGAAATATTCAAATTAAACAAGCAACAACACCTACACCAAGAAAATCCAAGTGACCTCATAGTGAAATAGTCAAGTTGGCAGAAACGAAAAAAGCAAGCGGAAAAGTGCACGCCAATCGAAAATGAAAAGCGACGACGAAAATATTTTTGCTAAATATAAAATATTTCGTATAAAGCGAACAACTTTGCGTATTTCGATTACTTAATTTCTGTATTTTGATTTTTCGCTGAGCGGCTGTGAAATACACAGAGGACATATATTTCCTTTGGCTGTCGAGTTTTATTTTCAAAAGTGTGTCATGCCTACACTCTTATTACTCATGCCTCCGCTATCTACTTTTAGTAGGCGGGCGATGAATATGTAATACTACATGTTGCCATTTGAGTTAATGTAGAAGTTGGAATTTTGATTTGGAAATTGTTGGCGATATTTGCTATTACAACTGAAAATATTAGAATTGAAATTAAAATTTAGTAAAACTAATTGCATTGAATAAATAAATAATGCTGTTATCAAAATTTTTTTTTGATTTCCGAAATTAAATAAATTTTCTTAAATATATTACCCTTCGCATTGTTTATAAAGGGTGTTTCAAAACTAAGAAATCTTAAAGGACGTCTTATTTTTATTGTCGTGTACACGGCTTACGAGGTTATAGCAGAAAAGGGCCCAACAGCTTAAAGTGTATACGATTTTATGGAAGAACTTATCGGACTAATGGTATTCACAGCTTTCTATATACATACGGACTCGTTTTATGCATAAATGTGGCTGAATTTCATTGATGCAACCTTGAACCTTGTCGTAACAGATTTGTGATTTGAAACAACGCTATAACAAGAAAACTACGATCACCAAAATGAAAGTACACGATGTGGCAATGTCTCATGCAGTAATTGAGGAGTTTCACGAATTTTTTGTTAAAATGACATATGTATGGGTAACATCAACACGACACCCAATTTAAGCAAAAAGAACTGGGTTGTCAAGCCGCGATATAGAACACCAGTAACAGCCACTGCTTGACCAGTCTCATTTTCAAAAAAGTCCAATTTTGCCTCTAGCCGAAATCCGCACCAAATACTAATGACACTTTGTCGACTCATTTGTTTTTCGACAGTAACATATGGGTTCTCAGAACTCTGAAAAACGACAATTTTGCGGATTTAAAACCAGATCAATGTGAAAATGTGCTTCATCCCTTAAGGTGATTTTGCTCATTTCATTGTTTTTGAAATATTGCTCAGTAATAAAGACGCGTTGCTTTATCGTGAATGGGCTTAAACTCTCAGCTGTCGCTTTTTTCGCGTTGTCAACAATTCACCACACTCAATGCCCCTAAATTTAAATCTAGCGTAAATTTTGAAACATTTATTTAATGTTCATGAATATAGTACGATATTGTTGGAAGAGAGTCTTGAGTTCATTAATTGAATTCAATATTTTTTTATTACTAAGACTTTTGGTTGAATTGCTGAGATTTAGAAAATTCTTTTCGTTATAGATTTTCGTTCTCAAATTAAATACATGGTATTTATGAGACAAGTCTACAAAGACAGACCACATTCAAATATCCTCTAAGACCTATCATAATAACATATAAGTATTCATAAGACAAAAGTTTTCATTCCTGATGTCACTAGTAGATACCTCTTTAACTCAATGTAAAAAGATATATGTTTGGCTGTGGATTTATAGTAAAAGTTTCGATATTTCGATATTAACTGCGATATACCGACAGATCAAGATAAAAAAGAGAACAGCTGTGAGAATTTGAGAAACCGTTACAAATTGAAGCGAGTGTCAGCACATTGTCGGATCAAAATGATCGACTTCACTTATGAATTATTAAGGCTATGGTTTTATCCACTTTGAAGACCAAAACTATTTGCAGAAAAGTTTATCTTTGCCGAGACGAATTGTAGCTAAATAGAACGCAACAGGAAAAAATTTAAAATTGGCAAAAATTAGCCTCTGTAGATAACCAGTTATTAGGATACATCTCGGAATCGGTCGAATATGCATCGAAAGGTTATTTCTCGACAAGAAAAGCTAATAATCATCAATTTTAGAACTGGTTAAAATTTCTCTTCTGCTTAGACAGTCGATCTTGCTTGTTTAGATAATAAAATACTATCCCGTATGTGTCATACTTAAAATATTTTAAGTGGTTGTGTCACTGATTCAACTGTACTCAAGTTACTTAAGATTCCGCTAATATTGGAAAGTCATGGCCCTTGCGAGTGCAATTATGCAAAACCCCTAAACTTTTATTTTATACTTTATATTTTTTAAGTTCATTAAGTCATTAAGTTTTCCTTTCGTGCCAATACTAAAGGATCAACGTGCATAAATTTCACTTAAACGCAACAAAGCTACAGACGTTCGGAGTTTTTAACAATACACATATATATGCACGTATGCGTGAGTATTCTTATAATTCGCCATTAATGCCAGAACTTGCAACTGTCGAGTCTGGCTTACCTAGCAAGCAGTAAAAATTGAAGCCGAACGCATTCTTCATACAATTTAATTGCAAGTACACTTCGTTTGCTGATTTTCTAAACTCACTGACTAACTGTCTGACTAAAGAGAGAGGGGAACTTTTAATTTACGCTTCGCTGGCCACCGGAAATTCCTTTAATGACCAAACAATACCATACCAGAATGAAAAAACCAAGTAAAACGATACAAGTATTGCTTCCTACCACACAGTCTGGCGTACTTAGTACGCACTGGAAGGGTGAGAACTAATAAAAAAGAACGCAAATGGTTGTAAAGCTGCAAGGCACGTAACGGCCAAAATGTTTCGTTCACGCTCAGAAGTTTAGGCTGTTTTGCCTCTACTAATACCAATGCAGCTACAAGAGTGAAGACAGCGCAACGAGCCAGAAGCCTGAGCGTAGAGAGTGAGTGCGGAAAAGCTGATTGTGCTCGTGACGCGTTGCCAGGGGAGATTTCGATGCGGTTTTTGTGGCGCCTAAGTCAAGTGCGTTCTTTTTTTTTTGTTGCTGAGTGTGCGTGTGCATGTGATCAGGCTCATGCATATGTGGTGCTGTTTGGGCTGTGGTGGCACGTCTCGTAAATTTGCAACGCAACGTTGCATTTTATTATTGTATAGGCCATTTTACACAGCCGACTTTCTCGCAAACATACATATGTATATGTGAAGTGTATGTACTCGTATGTATGCGTCTGTGGCTGCCAGAACTACTATTATGACTAATTCTAATGTTGTTTTATTTATTTTTTCGGCTGATATACTTTTGTTGCTCTAGTGCTGTTGCCTCTCGGCATCCAACGGCACTTAGCCAGAGTCGAGAGTTGCATGCACGATATGCGAACTCGGCTTTTGCTATTTTTTTATTGCGCCTCGGCGGCAGCAATATACACATTGTTTCGCATTATTGCGAGTAAAGATGAGATGAGTACGTGTGTCTGTGGCGGTCCGCCAGACAGCGGCCTTAAGCCCTACCAAATCGGTATTAGTTGAAGAAAATTTTACAACGTTTAAATGAAAATCCAATAAAATTCAGCTTAGCATTTTTGAAATTGTGAATTATGCGCATGAGCGCACTTGTAAATGCCGCGGATGAAGCATGCTTGTGAGCGCACGGATTGAAGCATGACACGCGCGCGGCAAATTAGGGATCCAAATTTACAAATGCGGATTTCGAGCAGAAAGAGGATATTAGCTAAAACAAAAATACAACCAACAAAAACTGAAATAAGAATAATAACAACAACATCCATAACAGTTGTAGCTAAGTGCGCACGAATGCGATTGTTGAGCATAAATTACCACTGACAGCTGACAAAAGTTAAGATGACAAGCGAGCATTTGGCGAAAAGTCAGCGAACCAAATAACCAGCTAACAAACCAAGTCGATGCGAAAAGTTTTAGTTCAGGGGAAATGTAAAATGACAGCCATTAAATTGGGATTATACCGCTTGCTACTCGATTGTAATTTAAACGAGCAAACCATTAGTTTTATGATAAAAAACAGTATTTACTTATAAAATGCATGCATGCCTTTATTTGTCCATCAAGCAGAGATGACTCCCATAAAAGCAGCAGTTAATGTTCACCTCGAAAGTACAGCCTCCTGCAAGGGGGTGGGAATCCAACCGATGGCAGAGTGGCAATAGAAAACGACGACTTCGTTTTTCGATTTGTTGTTGTAATTGCTCATATCAAAAACAAAGAAAACTCGAATACCTTAGAGCTGTTAACAAAATGCACTCTCGTCACAACATCATCAAACTGCTAATAAGCCGCAGCTCCGTCATCTATCAATGTCCAGCTTTCAAATTTTTTTGACTTACTCAAAAGCTCCGGCGTCGCAAGAGAGTTTTATCATAGACGTTTTGGAACCAAAAATAACCGTTGTTTCGACTGTGTAAATCAAATCCTTGTAGTTGCGGAGCGGAGATCAGTTCTGGAACCCACAATCTGCTAAATCTTTGGGATATTTCAAAAACATGTGCGTTGTATCAGAAGATTAGTCATACGATCTGTTTATGTAGTCCCAATGATTTAAAATCTCACAGTTCAATACAAATGTGCCAGCAGTTTTACTGTCATACAAATTGGGTTAGTTGTACATAAGAAAAGAAGCCAAATATATCATTCTGGTACCAAACCTCCAATGTTATTAACTCTAAAGCACAATATCATTCACTTGACTATCTCAATGACTTTCTCCAATGTTGTTTTGTTCTAGCCTACTACAGCTAACGGCGATCATTTCGTGAAGAATATTGGTTTAGACTTGACCGATAGGCTTGAAATTTGCGATGTGTGCTGCTTTATAAATAATAACATAACCATAATCGGGGTGTTTGAAATCTGGAGATTAAGAACATAAAAAAAGATGTAATTCTCTAAGTTACATATAAATGAAGATTTCCTCGGAGATATATACCTTTTACACATTTGTTGGTGGATTCATATGCACATATGGTTTCTTATGTGAGTAAGAAATTCGTCTCGGCGGTCATCAGAATTAACTTATTCAAATAATTTCTGTAGGACGCATTGCAGCAAGTAGGCGTCACAAGTTACACATCAAGACTGATCTTCCGCAACTAACTACTGTGTGAATACAAAAGCTAAAAAAATCTCTGTAATAACTTATAACCCTTCTATTTCAAAAAAATGTGTGATGAACAAAAATTTTTTAATAATTTTTGTTTCTGATCTAAAGTTCTATAAAAATTTCAAAAACCATCTCATTATCAGAACCCTTTTTTATATCAGTTCTGCATCTTGTTGTTGTACACATGGTGTTCTCCAAAGTTAATTTTATTATTTTGGAAATTCTATTATAATTATATATATATCGAATATTTGTGTTTTGTGAAAAATATTTTAAGGAGTCTTAACACAAAAACGTATCAAGCTGGTGGCATATACATATGTGAAAATAAGTTCAAAATGTTCACAAGAATATCAACCAACTAACACATGCACGCACTTTTGTACGTATGTAGTTGTGCATATACAAGCATGTGTTACAAAAATGTTTTTTTATTTAGTGCCATTAGTCGCCAACAAATGCGTGACATTGAAAAAAGCTTTGTAGGTTTGTACAATGTATTTATAAGGCACCGAAAGCAAGAAATATCGTTACTTTATATATGAATTTATTTCATTCAGCAGCGACCACATGAAAGGTGTCTAAATTTAAAAGCATTACAAAATCGTTTTGTGATTTAGAAAAACAATCTAATGAGCGCATAAATTTCACACATCAGTGTTGCTGCTGCTGTTTTTGTTGTATTTGAAAAATATTTATATGCAAGCATTAAAGAAATGGAAATGTGCGCGTAAACAAAAAGCTAGAAAAACAAATAATGAATAATTGATTCGGGCATTGTTGCTCTGCTGGCGATGTGTTTAACAGATGCCGTTAACAACGCATAAAAGGTTTAGCTGGAGCTGCGTTCAATTTATTTCTGCTAACATTTTTGATACATCTCTCGAAACACATTCCTTTGGTAAGTAATGCGAATAATATCTGAAATATTTTTTTAATTGTAAATTATTTATAAAAAAATAATTTATTTTTGCTAGTAATTGTTGGTAATAGTTTCTGCTACAGAATAAAGAAGTATTTTTTTAAATTTAACTTTCGCACTCGTTTTTTTTATAAATTTAATAACCTACCAAAATACATTTTCGGGAATAAAGTTATGCGATCCACAATTCGGCACAATTGAATTGACATTGAAACCACCCAACTATAAAACAACCAAAACTAGGTTGAAACATTTTAAAAGAATTTCTGTGTATGTTTTTTAACTTTTTTGGTTTTCAACAATAATTTCTTTGGAATATAATTTTAAGAGCTCTTCATGGTAATTATTATTAAAGAGCCTTTAGTTGGCGATATTTTGCTTTAACATACACATATGCATCTTGGTAAAACAGTAACATTTAAGACGATGACAACTAAACTTAAATTTTTGAAATGGTGATTTCTCGATAACATAAAGGAAAATTTAGCCGAATTGAAGTTAACATGGTAGCTATAATTTTACGAATAAGTAATATATTCAGAAGTCTTTGCCACTTAGCAAAATATTAAATTAAATACAAAAGTTATTGTAATATTGTACATATATCCCCCGGAGCGGCAATTTCAGTTTAGGGAACAAGAAAAAATCGCACGGAACCAAATCTGGTGAATGCGGTGGCTGATCGGTATTTACTGCGTTTTTGGCTTTAAATTCGGTCATAATGTTGGCTTGATGCGATGGTGCATCGGGAAAAATTTATGAATTCTGACACAATTCCGGTCATACCGACGGCTGTTCTCATGCAAACGCCTTAATACGACCAATTAGAACTCCTTATTGACAGTTTCCTTCTGTGTAAAAAAATTTTGATAAAACTGAATCATTGTAAGCCTTCTCCAACATACGCAACAATTCCGCACAGGAAGTTTGGTTAGAAATACAAAATTTAAGATAAATTTATTGATCGATATTTTTATCCATTGTAAAAATCGCAACGCACTACTGAGGTGTACCGACTTAAGCAACTGCTGTAAACAAACTGGTTGACAGATCGCGCTAATATTTGGCATATTAATAAGGGACAGCTTTACTAACTTAACAAAATATATATTTTTTTTGAAATAATATTAACTCGGTGAATTTAATTACAATTTCCGGCTGCTATTTTGTAGAAATGTATATCTGTTTTGCATTGCTATTTGAACAGAACCAGATTCAACCACGGAAAATACTGTCGGTCATTATCAGCATCTTTTCTTTCTATTTATGTTGTCTACTGCGTTCATATAGAGTAATTCCAATTTTCGGCAATTCGGTTAAACTCAATTTCCTCAAATTTGTATACAGGTCTCTTACGAGGTTTTTATCAACATACAATAAGAGGTAACATACAGTTATACTAGCATTAGATTCGGTCACGCATTGCTGTGGCTATGGTACTAATACTACTATAATAAAATATTTTTTTTTTGCCGGTATAAGAGTCCAAGGAATTGTTTTCTTAATATTATTTTTTGCATTTTGAATACATACTTATTCTTCTTTATTTTTTTTCTTCTATCTTTATAAAATTGTATGCCAAATTGAAGAGTTTTAAAATTAAATCTGGACTATTTGGTGAAATTGGACTAACAATGAAATAAAGCATATTATCCCAACATGAACCACCCGCTGCTATTTCTTAATCGCTCTTTCAATAAACTGCGTGAATTGTAGCCGCCTCCTTCGGCATGACAGCATTTAATTCGAAGTTTCTTCGAGAATGTCTTTAACTTTCTGTACTTTCGTTTATATTAGGGAACATTTTCTTACATGGCTCGGATATATAATTATCTGTATTTGAAAAGTAACATTATAAAAAATGCTTAAGAGTCTGTTAACAAAAAAGAGAAGAGAAAAACTAAATTTAAGCAAATCATAATTACTTTTAATATTAACAAAATATATTCATAAATATGTATGCCTTTAGGTCATAAAAATGTACTGCATATATCGAACGCAATCCCCGATGTCGTGCTTTCACCTTTATCACTGTCTCCAAATGACCCAAAAATTCAATTATTCTAATCGCCTTAAAGTATGCTGCGCTTGAAATTGAGTTTTAAATATTCAAAAGAAATTGCATTTAGCTTTAACTGTAGTTTCTTCAGCATGTGCAATGAAAAGTAAAGAGGAAATGTGAGTTGTCATTTTTTAGCGAAACAAGAGAATCGTTTAGTGCAATTTGTAGCAAAACAGTTGAAGTTGGGGAGTTGGTGGATTGGTGAATCGGTGTTGCTGCTGGGCAGTTGGCTAACTCCAACGGTACTTTTAAACAATTGTCAACGATGATTGTGAGCTTCAATTTCTTCTTGGCTTTTTTCTATGCTTTTTCGCTTGTTCTATTTAATTCTTTTGTTTTCAACTGCCAACAATGAAGTGATTCTAAAGCATACTCAGGGGGGAGGGGTTAACTTGACGTCGAATGCAAGGCCACAAAAGACAGCAAAATAATAACACAACAGAAGAAGAAATAGAGATGGAAAAGCATTTAGCTTATAACAATGGAAAAATTAAGGCGAATTTTTAGCAAACACGAAAACAAAATAGACAGAAATGCTGCAAAATGAAATGAAAAATTTAGACAATAGCCACAACAGCTAAAATTATTCCCAAGCTGCGACCAATGACCAAGACCGGTGGCGCTGACCGCACTGTGAATCGTATATTTTCTAAACAGTTGGTTTGACAATGGTCGGTTTCGGTGGAATGAATGCGCGTGTGAAGCGCTGCGGCGTTTGTAATTCCGCTAAAATGAAGTTTACTTGGTGCTGACATTAAATAAATCGTTTTTGATGAATCGTGGATTGAGTGTGCGGCGGAGAGAACGAAAAAAGTTGCTTTCCCTTTACGCTCAATCGTTGGAAAATTTGAACTTTCATTAGTGTCAATAGCTTTCAGTAATTCTCGCTGTGCTTTTGTTTATTTTATTTTTGTTTTGGTTAAAATTTTTCATTAATCTTTTGATTTGATGCGTCGAACATTAAATATTATTATAAACGAATATGGCAAAGTAAAAAAAATAATAATAAATAACAAACAAAAATTAGCTTCCTTTTTGGGAATTGAGAACCCATAACAATTCTGTGCTATATATCCATAAATGATAGAGGTGAGTGTCACAGTACACTCATCGAAAGAAAGTGACGCGGCAGCACAATAAAACTATCAATATGTCATCGTAATTGCAAACAAAAAAACGGACTTCGTCCATTCACGACAACTTTGGAAAAAATAACGTTTTAAATAACCAATATATGTAATTCTCACATAGTTCAGAGCCCCTTCATTTGTGATTTTCGTTTCAGTCGGAGAGCAAAGAAACTGAAGTAAACACAAAATTCTTTTCAAACTAATATCTATATGTATTGATAATTGTTTTATATAATAAAATAGTATTGTCGTAAACAACTTTAAACAAAAGAGGCAAAAACTTCTTTGGATGCTCTCGATTAGCTATGGTCAAGAATTGTCCCTTGGCTTCGTTTAAGTTTTGCTGTTATTGCATTTTGTTAGCTGCAAGCGATTTCTGCAATCAAATCAAATGTGAAATATTTCAGCCGCTATCCAATAGACTTGAAATTGGAAATCACCCAAATTAAATGTTAGGGTTCAAAGGCGAAAACTATGCGCTGAATGGCGAATTCGTTCGCTGAAGACAACAAAGGACTCAAAGCAGGAATACAAATAAACTATATTGAAAAAAATTTAAACTGCTCAAAAGTTAGCATCTCGTTAGACAAACATATATACATATATATATATATACACTTACACACACAAATGCCAGTAACTCTTTCAACTGCTTTACGATTTTCTCGCTGAAAAGCGCCTAAAACCAAAGAACTGCAACATTTCATGCTTTCGGTTGATTTTTGAAACTTTTTAGCATTTTTGAAGGCTCTTCCTACAGACAAATTTACTTTGTACTATATATTTGTATGTATAGCAAGCGAGTAAGTGATTGGACAGCCTCACTGAGACGGGAGAGTGTTGCGCGAGCGGCGTAGAGAGACAAACGAACGTTGGCGTATTTTCAATTAATTGTGCGCCGACTGTGCTCATTCTTTTATTCGTGCGTTTATTTTATTTCTCACTAAACTATTTTTCAATTTAGAAAGTTTTTTGCGTCCATTGAAAGTTTTCTTTTTAAGGCTTGTGCTATAGGCACACGCATACGCGAGGAAGTTAGATGCCGAAGCCATGAGAAGCGGAGTAAAACAGTTTTTAAATATTTAAAAAAGTATTTTGTACAAATATTTTTCATTGGAGTGTTTTTTTTTTAACGTGGCGGGTCCCAAACTCAGCGCGCAACCCTATGCAAGGGGTTGTTTCGCTTTCTTACTTTAGCTCGTCTTCAAACGGATGTTCTTAGGCTACCCAGAGGATACTTGGTCAAAGACCGAAAGTCGTGAGCTGCTTGAGTCACATGTAAAAGAATCGTTTCTGGCCACTCTCAAGTGAATGGCGATCAGAGAACTTTCCTCACTTGCGTGAACTTCTACACATGACTCCATCCTCCGATAAACAAAAACCACTCTCTATAAGTCGCTCATAATTCCCGTCCTGCTACATGGTGTAGAGGCATGGACAATGTCAACAACAGATGAGTCGACGTTGCGAATTTTCGAGAGAAAAGTACTGCGAAAGATTTATGGTCCTTTGCGCGTTGGCCACGACGAATATCGCATTCGATGGAACGATGAGCTGTACGAGATATACGACGACATTGACATAGTTCAGCGAATTAAAAGACAGCGACTACGCCGGACATGACCTATGTTGTCCGGATGGACGAAAACATTCCAGCTCTGAAAATTTTCGACGCAGTACTCGCCGGGGTAAGCAGAGGAAGAGGAAGACCTCCACTCCGTTGGAAGAACCAAGTGGAGAAGGACATGGCTTCGCTTGGAATATCCAATTGACGCCACGTAGCGAAAAGAAGGAACGACTGGGGCGCGGTTGTTAACTCGGCTATAATCGCGTAAGCGGTGTCTACACCAATTAAGAAGAAGAAGAAGAATTTGGTGTATATTTGTAATTAATTGCATAGTTTATCGTAGTTAGCATTAAATGTTTTAGAGGTGCCAACAAAAGTTTTACCCTTAAAACCTTAACCTTAAAACTACGTGGTAACCATGTAGAGTGGGGGATTGTCCGCTTTCTTAGACTGGAGTGTTGACTTAAATTTTGTTTAACCTTGACAATGTTACGTAGGTACTGGGGAACAGAGCTAGAGAGAGGCTGTGAACTGCTACGGGCAAGTTTGAAATATTTCGGTATTATGTTATTATACAGTTAAGCCACTCGTTTCAATAACATCTTTTATTAGAATCATGCCCCCACTGTTGGTTAAAACAGCTAGCACACTTATTATTGAATTATCGTATATTGAAAGATTATTATTGAAGTCTAATTACAACTGATCAATCCAAAGGTCTAAATTTCGACTAGATTAGACATATAAAAAAAACTAGGAATATTGATAACCGTGAAACAAGAAAATAGTATTGCAGATGAGTAAAACTCAACCTAGTGAGAGTAATTACTAAGTAATTATTCCCAAATAATAATAGTTCCTAAAATTTCAGAACATTACATTGACGAGTGCTTTCATGAATGAGTCCATCAGCGTTAAAAAGATTTGAGAGCTTTAGTTTTGCGTCAGATACAAAGCGAATATTTTTCTGATGCTAACCAAGTAGAAGCAGCAAACGATGTCTCGATAGTTCTAGTTTGCGTATGCACTATGACTTGAAAATTTAGCATTTCATGCATAAATTTAAGAACCATTTAATAAGCCCAACTTAACGCGTCAGTGCTCGGCATGTCTTCGTTTTTATCGTAAAATACAATATGTAATACATATACTAGTATGAAATTTATGTCATGTCCATCGCGTATAGTAAACTCAATATAACGTGCACTTCATAGGACGAGGTATTTAATTCTTTGTATTGACCCAAGCAAAAATGCATGAAACTATGCAACATATGAACATGATTTATATGCAGTACCGCTACAACCAAAAATCAACAAAAAATGGTGTTCACAATATTTTTTTGTTGGCTTCTAGCTGTGTAGAAGTGACACAATGGAAACCTTGCTGCTCGCTATATCGAAAAAGAGTTTTAGTGGCGACCGCAACAATAGTTTACGCTGAAATATTAATAATAAAAGCAATAAAGAGCGATTTGTTATCTGCAGCGTTGCGGCGTGCTTTTAGGCGCTTTTTCCATGTCCCGTCTATTACTTTTTCCATTTGTTTTGGTGAGTCTCGGTGGTCAGCAGTGTTGATGAAATGAAAATCTCACATTGTTTGCCCACTGTCTGTTCGCGCTTTGTCGTGTCGCCGTCTGTGTTCCCATGCCCACTAGTTCTTTACATGAAAATTAATGCTTTTTAACAATATTTGACTTACTATGGCTTGCTTTCCAACCGCTCGGTCGAGACTTGCCACATTACATTTACATAAAAATACATGAGTCCTCACATATGACCCATGGTACTATATGACTATTGGTGGTGAGGTGGGTGTATAAGTGAATTGTCCGTCTGTCCTCTGAATATTGCGCTATTGTAACATAAGTTTGAATTTCTCACTGCACTCTGCTATAGTCGCTGTCTGCGCTCCATATTTGCTTGAGTTTCCATTTTGCGATGGATCTATAAAGATATATAAACCACCATTAGGGTATTATAGTATCAGCGCCACCTTGAGTATTTCTATATATACCTTTCGAATGGACGCAAAAAAGAGGGTGCTACATTTGCGGAGCTCTGCGGGCTTTCATAACGCGGGTTTCGAGAACAAAAACCTTTCCAGATCTGATACGGAAAAAATTATTTCTTTTAATTTTTTATTATTTGTATTTAATCTATGGTAGAGCCTGCCTTTCTTAAAGCTTTTACATACTTTCTCAATAGATTTGGTGGATTTGGGAACGGTCATCGCGACATATTTGTATTTGATACTGTTAGTGAGAAAAAAAATTGCTACGGAATGGAAATAGAACATTTTTATATTATTTAACACACATCATTTTGTTTTTAAACGAGCTCTTTAACACCGCTCAATTACAACACTGGGCGTGTATATCCCTACGAATTTTTAACAAAATATAGAAATGTGCACGAATGCAGGCAAAAAAAAAACCGGAATTCACAATTAAAAAAAAATATTTTTAAAAACTTGTGTAAATATTCGGTTGACTCGTTCTATTCCGCGCACCAGTAACCTCAACTCATCTAGTACACACGTTGCAAACACGTCTATGTATGTGGGCTCATTGCATAAAAAATTTTGTCCTTCCAACATTCGAATTCGAAATATGTTAGCTACGTAAAGTAAAAAATTGGATTAAGCAATGTTGGAAATTTCGTAATCGCTGAAAAGTATGCAAAGCGATTTCCGTATGCAAAAACTAGCGAGCGCTTAGTACGAAAAAAGGAAAAATACGATGATGCAACTATAGAATTCAGCGCCGGATAAATCGTTTAACGGTGTGCAAAACGATGATGTTATACGAATGGCGCGCTGTAAAATATGCAAACATTTTTAGGGCGAATTTTTTAGAACCCCATATTCGATTCGGAGTGAACGTTTTTATGCTCTCGCAACATGTTGCTAAAGAGTATAATAGTTTTGTTCACATAAATGCTGCTGTATCGCCTAAAACTAATCGATACATATTTATGTATATATAGAAATGATCAGGATGACGGGGCGATTTTAATTGGTATAAGAGTTCTTTGTAAAAAAATGGAGAACTATCACGTAGATGGGCGTAATTGTAATATGGCACAGGAATCGCCTGTGAGTCACAAATTTTGAAAAAGTGTTTTTTGGTTCGTCTTTTAACATATTTATAATACCCAAATTCGCCCAGAGTAAAAACTAAGATGTTAACTCCGTAAACTCCCATATAACGCTACTATTAAAAATTACTAAATACCAGATATTAAGTTTTCCATCCGAGATGGTAGGAGAATGACCGGGACCGGGACGTGAGAAGGACCGGGGTGAAAATTGGGTGATGGGCGTGACACATTCTGCTCAAAACATTATTTTGAAAATTAATTCAATCGGGTCAAGACTTCTTTTATAACTTATGTAAATATTTTCGAATTTCAGGGTAATAACAGTGCACCTTTGTGATTGGAATGAATAAAATCGGATGAAAAGTTGCCTTCGTAGTCGTATAATTAACAAGCCTTATGTACCTGAAAGTATTACCCCGCTATTCATTCTTGCAAGTTGCGCAATGTATGGAATGTTCGGTTATACCCGAATTTAGCTTTTCCTTACGTGTGTTTGTTTGCTCATATAGTCAGGTTAAAAAGGAAATAACTTTGTTGGGCTCGAACAAGAAATTAGTGCCTATTAGAGGCTTTAAAGTTTTCACGGCAAATCAAATTTCCACTGAGCCAAAATTTAGTAATCCTTAGGAGCATCTGCCTGAATTTGCTTGTCATAAAATTTTATGCTCGTAGTTGATACATAAATATAAATATATAGCAAATTGTTTGTAATGCTAAATGTTAACCGTATTGAGTGCCGTCATTGGCTTTTTCTTCCCACCCCCACAAATATATGCTGTAATCCAAGTCGTAGTGCCTAAAAGCTTCATCCTTACCCCGTGCTGCCTTCTCGCAATTCAGCTTCTACCAACCGCTATGAAGAGTCGTAAAAAACTTGCTGAGTAACCACAAGAATGCGTGAGCCTTCGACAGGCAGTAATAATATATGAGCTGCTAATGCGCCTAAAAATAGGCGAACGCACGCACAAATCGCATACATTGCTTTGACTGTGTGTGAGCGAGCGTTTGTTTCGCAAATTACATTAAAATCCGTAGTGGCAATGAAATTTCGCCTTAGCAATAAAGTGATTTTACGTTTATAACTTTTTCTACGACACATGAAAGCGAGTAGGTAGCTTGGCACTGGCATACATTAAGGCGCAAACACAAACACTATATGGTCGTGTAAGTTCACCTGTGAGTAGCGCAAAGTAAACGTGGCACACATGTACTTTGAGTATGTGACTTTAGCGAAACTCAATATTGTCGCCACTAGCAGTAAAGAATTGAGCTGCTCCTACAAATGGCTGCCCTCCCCTGATTTGCGAGTGAGATATGTAGTTTTTACAAACTTAATAAGACTAGGCTGAAGTCAACTTTTCGGGTGTGTATTCAAGTTTTCTGTTTGCCACATACTCCGAAATAAATTTCACTCACCAATATATGTGTGCGTGTGTCTTCTATGTCAAATAGCTTGACAGCAGTGCGTGACTTTTGCCAACGTCAAGTGTGAATTATAGACGCTTGTAGTACACACGCCACCAAATGACAGTATATTAAATACATATACATACTCAAACACCCTGTATATGCTAAAGCTATATTTAAGGGGAAGTAGAGAGAAATGAAGAGGGAGCGCTGTGCAGGCAAATCAAATTGGCGTTTGCCTTCGAGTTTGACATTTGACACTGCTGACACAGCTGCACAAGCGTCCAATAAATACCGTATGTGGTGTCATTTTAGGCGCTCAGCCTCATCAGCCGCTGAGTAATTACACGACAAAGCAAAGCAAGTAAGCGCATTAAGCTAATTTGATTATACCAGCGCATTAAAAGCACAAAGTCGCATTGTTTAATTAAAATTTGACAAGCGCAGTAATGCTCCATATTAAATCAGAATTGTCAGGGTAAATTTATTAAACAAGCATTGTGTCGCGCTAAATTGTGCAGATACATTGAAAAATGAGTATAACTTTGTATATATTCCTCTGACTTACACAGAAGCATAACTCGGCAGTAAATTATGTTTATCAGTGAAATATTTGAGCGCAGAAGCTTCGTGGAACAATTACTATAACTAATCTGTGAGCCTTCCCCTCTTTGCAAAACCAATGTATCCACCGCACCTTGTTAAATTCTAAGAATGTGATGGAAAACAGAGACAATGAATTTCATGCTTGAATTTTCATATCCGAGAGTATGACTTTTTCCTCTATTGATGGCTATGCATTAAAGATGTTTCGTTTCCATGTCGCTGAAACTAAAGTTCTCGGAACAGATTACACATACCCACGTTAAGTAGATGCCACTTAAGTTTAAAGGCGTTGAAGTAATTTTGATAAGGGCTCATAAAGTTGAGCTGATAAACTGCATTAACCACGGTTTAACTCTTAGAAATCTAAAGCTTTATTTGACAAATACCCCGAAAACTATCTAATGTTGCAAAAATTGAAATCAAACGTCTGCATGGTCAACCCCATTCCTTTCAACATATAATGCAGCCAGCAACTTTTTGTAATTGCGCTGATGGCGTTATCAATGTGACGTGCAATTACACTGTTTGCATTACTATGCATTTATCTGTTACGTCGATCTGCGAACACAATTGTCTGTCTATCGATCGAAGCGGCGCATTGTTCGTGTCCACTCTGTGGACGCTAAGAGTTCACTTGTTTATGTATGACCAATTGTTTATCCCTTTTAATTCAGTTGAATATTTATTAATCGAAATTTATTTTTTTTTTCAAAACATTTGGTTTACTAATTGTGAAATTCCTTGAATATTTACGCTCACCAAAATGATAGTCCTCATTTTTATCTAAAATATCTTGTTTCCACTTTTCTACCGACTTTCTTCATTGTACAACGCCGTTAAAATATTAATGGGTTTGCGTTTATGTATACCTCTGTGAGACAAGATATACGAATTGATTTTTGAACACATTTATTTGCTACTTTGTGGTTAATAAAATATGTGGATAAATTAATATAATTAGTTATTATGCAAATTTAAAGCAGCGCGCGAGTCATGCGTTAATTAAATTAGGAATTCGTAATTCAAGATATGCATGATAAAATTAATAAATTGCTTTATTATTAGTACATTATTGGCAAGGATGTAATATTTTTTCCAATAGTAATAAAACCAAAGCGAAATATGAATTAATTATTCAGTACAGCGCTTGGATTTTAAACGTGAGTATTATCGAAAGAGCGTCTCTCAGATAAAACTTTACAATTTAGTTCAATCTGGTCTACTAAAGGTTCAGAAAATAGAGTCCCCAGATTACAAGTTATATTTTTTTATTCAATATTCAAAAATTATTTATGAAAGCGTGTTTCTTGGCAAATTTGTAAGAATGTTATTAAACAAATAGTTTCCACACATATGTGCTTTCAATAATTCTGAAATAATTATTAAATAATTTTTAAATTTCATATTCAACTTTTGAATTTAAAATTAAGTTCCAGGTAATTAATATCAGTATTCTGACTAAACATACTTACCCGTCCCTTTCACAAGTATATTCAGAATACGAATATTCCTCGAACAAAATTCTGCTATGAAATTAGCTGCTCTTAGTTTATTGTTGCTTATCAAGTCATAGGTAAATTGAAGAGTCCGCGGCCTACCATAGTTAAACACATGTTTTGGTAAAATTCTTTTTTTTTTATTATGGCGGCCTTTTCGATACCATTTTTATACTCTTGCATTTGTTGCTAATAGTTCACTTAGCGGTTGTAAGTATCACCTAAAACTAATCGAGTTAGATATATATATAAATGGTTACATATATATATATATATATATAAATGGTAAGGATGATGAGACGAGTTGAAATCCGAGTAACTGTTGCCTATCCATCCATCCGTTTGTCCGCTCTAGACAAACATATTCCTTGGCAAAAAGGTAAGGCGGATTTCCTACCACGATCACAAGACGCCATTAAAAGAAACCCTATAAAGTGCCATAACTAAGCACTTAATTAAACCATACAAATCTAATTTGGAACAGATGATTGCAGTAACAAAAAGCACCTGAGGTTTAAAAAAGTAGGCGCGGAACCGACGTCTTATAGGTTTAGTGTATATATGTATATATCTATTAAACCATTAAAGCTACAACAACTAAATTCCCAAGGCGCAAATAAAATAACAACTGCTGCCGACAGTGAAAACAAATGAAATGGGACCTAAATACCGCTCATTCCCCATATAACGGTGTTAAAAGCTACCAAAACAGAAGTGGTATCGCCCACTGTTAGGTGATATTACATATCTCGGAGTGCGCTCCACTGAATTCACATTTTTATTTAACACTGTAAAAATGGACGAAATTATAAAACATTTTTAAACTCAATCTGATTCTTTACTTTCCAGTGAACAAATCAAGAAGCGATGAATATAAGGGGATGAAGTTTTACCCAAATAATCTCTTTAGGATCATTTTAGGACAAATAATTGTTCAAACCCGACAAAAACTGCTCAATCCCCAAGGTACCGAATATTTGGACCCCAGTATATATATATAGTCGACTTTTAAACGAAAACAGCGGTCAATGTGTGAGATATATAATTGAAATTCAGGAATTATCCTTACCTGACTGTGGTATGACTGTGGGTCAAAAACGGGTTGAATTTGGTCAATACTAACATTAGCCCCAGGTGACTTCATACCGCATATATCGGCCAACATGTGAGTTATCTCTATGAAAATCAGAGAGCGTTGGTAACATTGAATCTTTTTGCGTAAAATTGATAAATTTGGGCGAAAACTTCACCTAGCTACATAACTTACACATAACATCTCATTTGATTTTCCTCCATGTGAATGGTGATATTATGTGAGGTTCCGTCTATTCGAATCTCAGGTCGCCGTTTATTAGTACGCGAATATCTATAGTATCTAGTATTGACAAATAAAAACTCTGGATTGATATTACGATGGAACCACTGTATAATACGCATGTTCTGATATTCTATTCTTAAAATGCGGCTGTTTTTTTGGTGATTCCGTCTTTCGAACGGTCGCCGTTTAATCCAATATCACATATCGATGCAAAAACTTGGATTTATTACGATGGAACATGTTAAACGCTGCTCTGAATCATCAAATCGTCGTTGTTTTTGGTCAAGAGTGAGCTCGCGCGGCACCAATTTTGAATTGACTTTTCAGTTATGTGAATTCCTTGACAAGAGAGTAGCATTTGAGGCGAACAAGCAGAGAAATAGTGAATCGACACTTTAATTAATAAACTTTGTTGTTAGGTAAAGGTGAAGTTTCAAAAACTTCGAAATTACTTTTTGACGAGTTATTGGCTGAGCACAAATTTGTTGCTGCCTTTCCAACAAAAGCTAGTTTCTACGAAGTGTTGTTTTCTAAATTGATATAATCTTGAAAAAACCCCAAAAAAGAAAACTAAAGAGACTTTCGGTTTTCAACAATCAACTATATTTAAACTTTTTTGAAGATATTTCATCGCTTTAAACAACGATTAAATACCTTCAAAGGTTTTACTAAGTATTCATAACTACAAGTTGCAACAACAATGGCTATATAAATTTTAACAGCAGTAACAAAATGTTGACAACACAATGACAATGACATTAACTATCAAACAAGGGCATTGCCACGGCAGCAGAGCGGCTACATGATGGCCTGAACACCCCAGCAGGCAGACATTAAAACATGTGTAGGCGTTTGCAGACACTTTCGGTTAAATGCTTTCACACTTTTTATATGCTTCTATGGTATATAACGGCACTTGCACATATTTACAGCGCAGCAGCAGTCATAAATGCAGTTACAGCAGCTGTTACTTTAATGTTATTGCCAGAGTGGCGTAGATAGTTGGCGATTATTATGATGCTGATGCCATTGTGACATGGGAAATAGTGGGATTTTAATTGTTGCAACAATTTAAGAGGCAACCGCAACATTTTAACACCGCAACAATGCCGTGGCAATGGTAAAAAGTATAACCTCAAATTATTTATGTGCGACCAACTGCCGACCAACCGAACGGCGCTGCACTTGCGCCGGTGACCGCGGAAAAATGTGTGGAAAATCGCTATTTATTATTACAACGAGGCTATAGATAATTTGCAATGAAAAAAAAAAACAGATTTTTATAGGAGCAAAATGACGCGATTGAATACAACAACAACAATAACGCGTCGAAAACTTTTTAATTAGAGCGTAGTGAAAGGCTGATTAAAAAGTTGGTGAAGCGAAATTCGCTTGGGCATATTAACAATTTCCCAGGAAATCTTCGACAATAAAAGCATAAAGCAGCCAATCAACAATGCATTATATGCCGGTCTCACATTTGCATGAAAAATAGTTGCAACAGTAAGCATGCTGCTTAAGTGCCTGTAAATAGGCTTAAATTTATGGCGAGCGGTGACAGCAGACTGTGCAGGAGAATAAATTGTTATAAGTGCTGGTTGTGCTGATATATTTGTATACAATATATACATATATCAGGTGTGTGTGTAAATTACCATTTTCACTATCTAATTATGAGTTTTTCTTTTCATTTCCAAATATTATTGTCACGATGCCACAACTTGTCGTAATTATCTGAGCTTGCACCCTCTCACCGTTGCATAAAATGCCATCGGGTCCACCGGGTCCTTTAGCGTGTGACATTTTAGTGGAATTTTACCGCCATACAAAGGCGCAGTTTTATATCAGTCACTCCGCATGACTATGAATGTTGTTGTGGGCACAAATAGCTCACAGCGTGCCGCAGAGTTGGTTCGATGCTTCATCATCCTCAATAAGCGCGCAGCTGTGTTTGTGTTAGAGCAGCGTTATAATTGCTATGGCTAAACAAAAACTACAGTTATTCGTGTGCGGAGCGTCATAACACACACTGGGAAAGTAGGGAGCGCTGTCGCTTGTAAAATATGCTTGATGTTGGGACAAACCCATAAAAATGTCACATTTATTATCAGCTCAGCCGCTTCTCCTATTGTTGCTATTGTATTTTGTTTATTACATCTGTTTTGGTGTGCAATATTTTGAAGAATTTCATGTGCTTGTGGTTTCGCTGAAACAAAATATTAATTCGAAACAAAAATTTGCATAACTATTGAAATAAAAAAAAAATAATAAATTAAAAGTAGATATTTGTCCTCGTTGTTTTTTGTAACAAAAAAGCGGTATTTTTGCAAATTAAATTGAACAAATGGGATGTTACTTAATTGTAGATCCAGTTTCAACAAATCTGAAGAATCTGTCTGACAATTATTCGGGTAAGCGGCCATCGGCAATACTTCATAACATCCCTAACTTCCAAAAAATTATCTCAATAATAAAATTCAAAATTTTACTCTCGTCTTTAAACCGAGTTATGTAGGTCAATTAACGCTTCTTGTACATAGCCCGCCCGAACGTTAGAGGACACGATGTGAGCTAGTAGATCTAAAATTTCTTCTAGGCCGGGCAGTGTAACCATAAGGTTAAATTAAGAAAATGGTTTGTTGAAAAATATCATAATCATCTGATGTTTTAACAAATTTCGTGGTTATATCTTCTCAAATCAAAAAGTTGTTCATACAGGAACTTAATTTTGAGCATTCAGTTTTATCGCAGCTATATGTTATAACGGATTCGGTAAACGAGCAGCTTCATAGAATGGAACAATTACAAACAAAAAAACAAAAATACAATAAGGACATCACTTTTTGGGATATATAATTATCAAAATCTTTTCTTAAAATTATAAACTGAATATCAACAAATAAGTAGAAAGCAAAAATATCTGTATTATAAAATATTTTGAAATTTTAATTACACAACAATATTTTAATAAATTTTTTGTACATTTCATATTATAACACTCACCCAAATTAGGGCTTTAAGGCTCTGAAAAAAGTTGCACTGTACTAACAATTACCTACTATGTATTTTACTCACTGTTATGCAAGGACGCTAAAAAATTAAGGGATTTAAATTTTACCTCACACGTTAGGGCTGAGGTGCAAATGTGCATGGTAGCCGCAAAGGCGCTAAGCCAATAAATTAAATCAAACAACAGCGATAAACAGTCTCCTACCACCACTCACACACATAAACTTACAGACTCTTTAAAAAGCATATCATATCAGTTTGCATATATTAATTCACACATAAATACGCACAAACCATATACTATACTGCAACACGTACCTGTATATTCATAAATATGTATATATACTTGTATTTTAAACTTTTTTTGCTTTTTGAAATTCAGCAACGCATAAGCGTTTATCGCTGCCAAAGCGTTCGCGGCAGTTGATTAGTTTTTTGTTGTTGCACTTTAGTTCTACAACACAGTTCGAACAGCAAGTCCCTACTCAATCAGGCGTGCTATATGCGTGACAGCCAAGCTATTCTGCTACACTTCTATAGGATATGTTTGGATGATATATGTGTGTATGTGCATATCAGCACGATAAAGAGCATTAAAAAATAAAATTTGTTTTTCGTAGCTGCGGCAACAACACAACTCTTCCCCTGCACCAACAAAAAATAGCAATCAAGCCTCCCGCTTTCGCTCACGCCTGCAGTTGACAGTCGCCACAAATGTTACAAGCGCCACAACGCTTGCCACCACATAACGCCCAATGTAGCTCCTTCCAATTTTCTCCACCAGTATGTCAATCTCTCCTGCCCCAAAACTCTTGCACGTGCGCTCATGTCGCAGCATTCTAGCGTTGCTAAGTTGCGCCAGCGTTGCTCGTTTGGCTGTGTCATTACGCACATTTGTTACCGCCATTGTCTTTTCTACTTCTATTGTGCGGGAATTCGATGCCGTTACCGCAGTCGCCTCTGCTCATTTTGGAGCTACTCTCTTCGTTTCGTGTAAGTCGGGTTGCCTGCTTATTTGTTTGTGTTTGCATAATTTCGTTAATTCCTGACACTTCATTTATGAATATATTTGACACTTTGCAAAATAAATCACCAAACAATTGTGGGCGCGCTGCAGTGAAAAAAGTAAATGTTGTGTATCGAAAGATAATTGAAGTCATTCATCAAAATGCGAAACATATTGAAATGGAGGCGGCACTATATACATACATGGGCTAAATACAAGCCTCAAACAGCGATGTGGGGATGTGTGCTGTCGGTATCTCTGTGGATACATTTCATAGAGGAATAAAATGTAGATATAACATATTATTAAAGCGTTGCCGAAATTTATGCAATATTTAGTTTAAAATGGCATTTAGACGGAATTGTATTTAATGTTCGTATAGACTCACCAATTCTATCATTGCTTCTCAATATCTTATGGAAGAATTTTGTAGTATTGATCCATTCCGTTTTCATTGTTTCATGATGTCTTTGTTCTATGCACAAAGCCATATCTGGCGAATAAGGTACCCAAAGTAATTGAATCGTTTCATAAAAGATGTTGGATCCACTGCTTACACTATGATGCCAACACGACGTTTTTCAATCATACATATATCAAGAAGGAGGAGAATTTCGCACTGTGTCAAATTAAAAAAAAAACACCAATATACATGGTTTATTTGCTTTTGCAACATGTTACTACAGCGTCCAAATACATATTGCACAATTTTAAATTTCATACTATTCTTTTATTTTCCAGTACACAAACAAGCACCAATAAATATATTCGAATAAAACTTTGCACAAATAGTGCCTTTGAGGTATGCCACCTCGAGTCTAAAAATAAACGAACTGTGAGACATGTTATTAAAATTCAAGGAAAATGTTTCTTGATAATAATACACTTTTATCAAAAGAGGATTGAATACTTCCTTTTACCCTCATATATCTAACACAAGGTGTGTTCCCATAAACAGGACTTAAAAGAAAACAGAACAAATGGTTTATTTATTTTATTCAAAATAGCCTCCCTCTGCTTCAATATAGCTTTTTGCACGGTCCAAAAGCATGTCGGACGAGTGTTTTAGCTCGTTGACCGGTATGGCCGCCAGTATGCCGGTGCAAGCCTTTTGAATGGCCCTTACGTCTGCATAACGTTTTCCTTTCATGGGCAAATCCATTTTTCCGAAAAGGAAGAAGTCGCACGGTGCCATATCAGGTGAATACGGGGAGTGGTTAATGGTTAAAATGTGATTTTTGGTCAAATAATCGGTCACAAGCGTCGATCGATGAGACGGCGCATTATCGTGCAACAAACGCCAACTTTCATCTTCGCGATATTCGAGCCGAACACATCAAATACGGCGCACCAAACGCGATAAATCGATGTTTTGGAGATATTCAATTCCATTTCCATGAACTTCAATGATGATTTCGTCTGATTTTTGACAAATTCACGCACAGTGTCGATGGAATTTCCGATCACTACTAATTTTGATTGGCCCACATGTTGATCGTCATTTATGTCCTCACGACCACTTTGAGAATGTTGAAACCACTCGTGCACTCTGCGACGGGATAGGCAATCATCGCCATAAACTTGAAACTTTTCGGTAAAAGTTTTACCAATTTTAAAACAAAATTTAATTTTGGCTCTTTGTTCGAAGCTCATTTTCGCACCGATAACACAAACATACTGATACTTAAAACGCAATGGCTTCTATGAAATATCATGAGATTCTCACTGAACAATCGATAAACCATTTTACCATTACACTCAAACTATTATTATGTTTCTTTTCAAAAACAATAAATTATCCGTAAATGATATTCAATAAACTAATCCAGTAACAAATAATATTCTATGTGCAATTGATCGATAACAACGGCATCCGTATTAGCACTACATCACTGTTTCTTTCATAGAGGATACTCTTGAGAAGAATTTAAAATTTTGAGGCTTCTGATGTAATTTAATGTTAATTTTTTTTCTCTGATTCTGGTCTGGCTGCTTCTAGACACATACATATTTTTCTATAAACTTGAAACGATATTTTTGACATATTCTTAATTTGCACTCACTACATAATAATTCGTTTTGTTTTCATTGATGTATAAGTATTATATATAGAGCTAGGATACTTTTATGATCTGCCCTCTGGCATTTCAAAAGCAAATGCAAAATTGTATATGTTGCTGTCAATCCAGCCATATTTTTATTGCATACAAACCAAAAACTGCCAAGTAATAAAGCGAGAAAACCCATTATGTGGCTACCACATAAAACAAATCGCCTTAAATATGTTTATGCCTAATTTCGCAGGCTTATGCATACAATAAGACACAACACGATACCGTATACTTTTATTAACAGAGGTATGCTGTAATACCAAGCGCTTATATGTATTGGGTCAAGTAGTGTGTGACGGTCCGATGGACTGGCCAGCCACACATGAATATAAAAGCAATTTTCTGCTTGAAAAAGCGTGCGAGTATAAATACATTGTCGAGAATTGGCAACAGATGGAAATAGCCGAATTAAATGAACAAGAAATTGGTGAACATTTTCGCCAATAAAATCGGCAGCAACAAAAATAAGGCAACATAAGTAGTGGGGAAAATTAAACATAAGATGTCATATAAAACAAGTAAGATGGACTTAGTACATACATATATATTTAGCTTTATTTGTATCTGTGAGAGCGAGAACTTGAGAATATAATGCTTTCGGTTGAAATTTGTGGCGCAATCACATACAGAAAATGTTCAACAGCATTAAATTAAGAGAAATTCAAAATAATTTGTAAATTAGTTTTGCTAGTTACGAATATTATATGCATACATATATATTCATAAATGTACAATAATCGGTATATATAACTTCTCTATGACGGACTTATAGCTAATATCCACATTTCTTTCTTCTTCTCTTTTCAGTTGATTCTACTCACCGTTGCACAAGCTTATAAGGAAGCGAAAACTGAGAAGTAAGCACAAAATGAAGAAAAAAGATGCGACTCCCAAAAAGTCCAAGTCAAAGCAATCAGGCTGACACTGAAATTAAACTCACTAAACGTGGAACAAAAGCAGCTCAGATTCTGCACAGGAAAAAAGACTCTTTCGAAGGCAACTGTGTAAACAAATACACGAAAAAAGCGACTTTCGGACTCGCATTTAAGCTAATGAAGCCAACAAGCATGTGATGACCTCCAGACAATTTGTTCAATACGCAAACACCAACGCTTACAGCAACAACAATAAGTGTGCAAATAATAATAGAATAGACTAGTGAATAGCAAACAAAGTGGTGGAAGAAACCGAAAAACGTTTGAATAAAATTCACGAAAAAATAGAAAAATGTAATCAAATGAACTCTATGAAAGCGGACAAAAGCAATAAACAAGCACAAATTGTAATGAAATAAGAACTCAAAAGACTTATGAGCGTTGTTCAAAGTAAAGTAGTAAAAAAATGCAAGGAAAAATATTCATTAAAATATCTTTGAGGCAATATAAGACCAAAATAACACAAGAATGAAACAAAAATAGCAGAATTGTTAAGTTCTACGAAATATTTTTCAAATGAGCTTTAAAGACCTTCATAGTTGAACAGGAGCGGTATATAATGATTATTGTTGCAATTTTTAAATGAAATCAAAATACGTAACCATTTGTTTGACAATAACAGCATTTTGATGATGATTTTTTAATTTCATAATTTTTAATTTTTTTCGGTATTTTCTTTCCAAATATTTCCTAGTTTATTATTGTGAGTAACTTGAATTCGAATGAATAAATGTCAATTTTAAAGATTTGCCACAACTGTATATCAAAAAATTCTAAATGTGAAATATTTTCAATTATTCTATTGCTTGTCATTTTCTAAGTTAATTCTGAAGTCAGATACATTTGAACACATTTTGAATTGAGTCAACATCCATTTCGCATTTCCAGCCTCCACACCTCACTGCGCTACCATCAAGCAGGTGTGTCCATTCGACAAATCCTACACTCACTTAATGTCCGATTAAGTAGCATTAGAGTCACCCTCATAACAGCATATTTCCTTTTGGCAGCAACAGCCTTTTCAAGCAAGTACTTTACTCCCTCAAAGCAGCGCCAGTACTAATCGTAGTAAATAGAAAAATTATAAATTAAGTATGCACCGACAAATGCTAAGCTCACACACAGAAAAAGTGTACATGCCTACGTACCTCGTTTCCTTAGTTTCGCAAGGGCAGGGAATATGAGTTGGTGTGGGGGAGTCGAAGTGGAGTGGTGCAGATTAAAGCGCCCAAAAGTCGACTTCATTAAGCGCAAACTGCTACGAAACAAGTAAATAATTTATAAGCTTTGTAGTGCACACATGCGACCACAGCCGCAAAAAAGTACAGCAAAAACAATCAACAACAACAGCATTTGCGTTCCAAACCTGAAGAAAATACAAAAATAAGTAGTGCTGAGGACATCAAGCAAATGCTACCGTGTGTGGCTCGCAAATGACTGGCTAGATGGTGTTTCCACTCCTTCATATGGTGTTGCCTCGGACAAACGGCATGGAGGCAACAAAAGTTGGATTTATTTTTTCACAGCATTTTTTTTGATGTCTGGCCACGAGCTAAACCTTTGTCTGCTGTGCAAGTGTGTGTGTAGAACTTCGTTAAATTTTTTCCAGAACGAAGTGATTGAGCTGTAATACGCATACACCGCTCGCACACAACGACATCTTCAGTAGTCATATGTCGAGTGTGGGTTTATTTGCCACCGTATAAGACATGTTACGAACTGAAGCCGCTCACATGCAGAGTTATGCGGGGCTGTGTAGACAAATACTCGTAAATTCCTAAAGCGCTGTCGCTGCTGCCGGGGCGTATGAGTGACATTGATGTGTGTTTATTTGCCCACCGACATGTGTCCGCTCGTCTTTCATCCGCAAGCATGGTCAGAACTTTTAGTATGACGCTGCCAGCTGAAGTTCCGTCACAAAAGCATACTCCCTCACACACGCTGTGAGACTAATACACTGGCATTTTAGCTTCCTTGCAAGTTATTTTCAACCTTCTTCTACACAACTTTACCTTCTTCGCCCCCAACCTAGTCCTCCTAACATTCAATCAAACGAGTCAAGTCTAAGTTTGCCGCTTTCTTCCACATTTCATTTTTGGTTGAGTATGCTCGTCATACACACACACGCACGCACAAATACGAGTGTAAGGGGTAGTTGCTTTGGCGCATTTTAAAGCTTTTATGTCTGTAAAATTGAAGGGTAGTTATGTTGGTTAATATGTAGGGAATTTATTTTGAGTTGGTAAGCTTGTGTAATAACGGAGCAATGACTGCACGAAGATGACACGCAAGAATGGTAATAAAACACTGCACAGAATAAAAGAATGACGGATTACTGAGACTTTTTATTCTCATGCTATTTTTTATTAAAAAAGCGAATGACTAACTGAAAATATATCAAAGCAGAAAATTGATTGAGGATTATGTTGTTGGCTTACTACGAGTGCAGAAGACCCAAATAAATCCCAAGCAAAGCTTTTTATGCGAAATTTCTTCATAAAAGCTGCAACACTAAATTGATTTCATATTCACATACACATATATGGATATATTTTCATATGCAACTTTAATAAAGTATAAACAGCTTAGTAATGTGTGAGATAATTGCTTGCGAAATGAGGAGATATTAGCTTCTTAAGTTACACTTAAAATAAAAATTTCGAAATAAGTATTTTTGTACCTTCGTTGATTAAAAATAACGCAGTGATGTACTTCGGTATTGGGACACAAAAATTTTGAAAACACAAAAAAATGTTGGCGTTTTTGTTTGTGTTTCAGAGATACCAAAAAAGGTATTTTTTTACCCATTTTTTTAATGTAAAGAATCACATATTTGAAAAATAAAAATAATATTGGATATCAAAGGTACATATTTAAACAATCACTTTTGGAATTTTAATATAAATATGTTGAAAATTCAGCCGTTGAGACCTCATCTCCTTGGGTGTCTCACAAAAAAAGTGCTCTTGCCGTGGACAGCAGAACTTATTATTGGTTCTTCTTAAATTAAAAACGTAACATATTCCATTAGTGCATATATAAATTTCATTTTTGAACGAAGGAAATCAAAAAACAATAAATTTTTTATTTTCCTCAGACTTTAAACAAAAAATCCCATTTTTTGGTTAAGTTTTCACAATTTATTGGTTAGAACAAATAAGATTTAATGAAACAAAAAAATCCTTTGTTCAATACCTAGATAATGTTATTTTAATTATGTGTACACAATTCGAACTAAATCGGTCGATAACTTTTCGATAAATCGTATCCACCAACTTTAAGACAGCGGACTTAGCCCTGTGAGCCTCGAGTATCTCCGAAACTGTTACTCGGATCAACAAGAAAATTTGGGATAATATTCTAAGGCCGACCTTTTTAAATTCTCAAACCCATGTATATATGTGATTCATAATTATGCTTGTACGCATATTGATTTACAAAATCTAGTATTATTTGTTTGAAGCAAAAGGAAACCGTCCTTTGTTCGTGGGAGGGTAACTCAATGAAAATTAGGTATATCCTTGAAATTATTAGCAGTTTATGCCAAAAATGTTTGGTGTGGTAATGAAAACAATTGGACCGTTGTTCAATTGACTAAATATATAACGGCTTCATCGCATCTGCAGCTTCCATTATCTTAAGTTTCGCTCTATTTTATATTTGTTTTTATAGATAATTACGTTTAAAAGAGACTTTTTTAATAATTTCCTAATAATTTTTCACATGCTTTCGGTAAAGAGCCTGAGTGGAGCTTACGTGATGTTTGTAAGCGCGAAAAAGTTGCGCACATAATGAGGACATTCAATATCTTCATGAATAACGTCGCCAAATTTGTTAAAATATCCACGCAACACGTAATTTTGTTTTTTGTTTTTGTAGAGCTGTATTATTATTATGTCAAATTCTCACAAAACACTTTAATTTCTAGTATTTCTGTTCACCATAACCTAAAAAATTCTGGTTATAGTTATTTATATTAGGCAAATTAAATAAATTCATTCCAACAAGAATAAGTAACTCTGTTAAAATTTTAAAATAATTTCGAAAAATCATTTTTTACTTCTCAACAAGTTGTATTATAGTACATTCTATGCTCTTATAACAAGTATAAACCAACCGAAGCTTCTTAATCTGGATGACACATTTTAAAAACTTTAATTTATAAAATCTTACAATTAAAAAAAGTTCTTTAATGTTAATGACAAGCAATTTTCTGAAACTTTTTGCAAGAAAAAAAATTTTTTAAGTGTCATAGGAACAATAAGCCTAAATAAAGCAAATTTATTATTCTCTCAGAAATGAAATATATACACAATTAAAAAGCCAAACTTTTTGTTGGCACATTTTTGGCTTTGATATAACCGTCGTTTAGTAGGCTTTACACATACACAAAAATAACATTATTTATTAAGTAGCGCGTGAAGCAAAGGTTATACACTCACGGAGGATGTGCTTATACACCCATAAATGCATGCAACATGTGTGGTGTGACTTGCCACGATACATAACCTAATTGCGTGTAATGGTGCGTAAGATATAAATATCGTAAGAAAATAGGAAAGAAATCAAGCCGTACATGTTGTTAAAGGGATTGTGGCAAGAGAGTGGTATTTTTCAGTTTTTTTTCCACCCATCATTTGACCTTCATATTCATGATTACGCTTTATTATGCCTGCGTACACGGCTTTGTGCGCCAACACATACAGCTATATTTGTACCTTGCGACTTTTCGGCCTACTTTTAAGTATCTTAGGCCACAAGCCGCACATTATTAATGTCTTTTGACCCAGGCATCGCTCCTGGCAACATAATCCAACTAAATAAGAATGGGAAGTTCCAATCAGCCAACGCTGAGCGCCTTGAGTATGCTGCCGGCAGGTCAATGATTGGGTATGCTACAAAGGGGATTCAGTATTTCGTATGTGAAAGCTTCAGCGCCTACTAATCTGCAACATGTGCAGGAGTTCTTATGAATGTATGTATATACAAATGTTTCTGAAGTTCGTATTAGATTAAGATTTGGTGAAGATGTTCCCCCCTCCCATTTTCGCATTCTTTAGATATTCCCCTCCGTTAAATATTTGACTTTTTTATATTGTCAACATTTTAGTCTCCTCACTGCTCTTTCCACCACTTCCTAGGCATAAATTGAGTTATGATTATTTAATCTACTGCCAGTATTGTTTGCCGCTGACGATGCTTTAACTGTTTATCCATTGGGTTTTGCCAACATTTTTCGTGAAGATACGAATTTTCTCATTAGAATTCCAAAGCTAGAGGCGCTGGCTAAGCAAATACAAACCAAATTTGATTTTTTTATACCTCTGTGGTCATCTTCTGCACCATCGCACATATTCTGCAGTTTGTTGTTGTAGCGGTAACTTAGCAAAATGATTTTCTTGTTAGACATATCTGTATATGCATATGTAATGTTTTTTGTTTAATCTCTCATTTATTGCCTACTAACCAAAAACATTTAAGTTGCTCGAATCCTCTCGACCATACGAGTCGAATATATTTTGCCCAGAAGCAATCAAAATTTATTTCTTTTTAGCATTTTCCGAACAAGCGCCAGATGTACATTTTTCACACAAACATATTTGATTTTATTTTGTCAAGATTCATAAAAAGGTGAATTTTTTATTCTTTTTTCGATAACATTATCTGCTAGGCAAATAAATGTAGACAGCAAAAGAAACAACTACACAAACCCTCACAATAGATGATAAGCATGGCTCAACCAGAACTGTCTTTGTATGTATGTTGTGTATATACATAAATATGCTATAGTTATTACTTTGGAATGCAAATATTGATTCTTCATAACGGCAACAACAACACTAACAACCATTTAGACAAGCAAGCCGGTCTTGTTGACGATTTCATAAAGTTTATTATTTTAGTTTCAGCCTCTCTGGCTCAATCGTAGACAAGGCAATCAATAGCGCAAACAAACAAAAAACGGAATACTTTGGTTTGGATTAAATTTTGCTAAAGCGCTCGTATGATTTCCTTGTTTCTTGTTTACTAATGTTAAAGTTTTCGTAGAGCTTTTCGTCTCCATATGAATATTTAAACACCATGCACCTAAGCAAAAATACCCATCACAAATAAAAAGTTTGTATGACAGCTACATCGGTTCAAAATATTGAAATAATTACAACTAATACAATTAAATAATTAAAATGAGGTTTCTTCGAATTTTTGCTGTAAAAGTATGCAATTCAAAATTGGATTCAGAAGTTAAAACTAAGCTCATAGCTGCTTTTTTGGTCTAAAAAACGCTAAAGGCTTTAAATTAAATCCAGTTTTAAAGGATATAGTGTCTAGATTTGGTCTAATATTTTGAAGGGTTTACTTTAGTGTATGAGGCTGATTTCCGTAATCTTCGTCACAATCATTCGCTTAGCAGTACAAACTGAATTTCTTTCAAAACATATTAACGTAGTTTCAAGATTTAAAGTACCTTGAACAAGCAAAACATTTTTAATTTTTAATTGTTTAGAGTTTTTCTTTAATATTATTGGTTTTTGATTTAAAGTTTTCTACTTATTTTTGAAAAAGACAAATATTTGATGAACTGATTTGACGTTTTTTGAAAATTTTTAATTTAAATAAAAATATAAAACGAAAAATATTCGCTTCACCAAACATTGTTTGCAAGAGTCAAAGCACCCATGCGAAGGCTCTTCATATTTGGTAATCACAAGTCAATTGCGCCTGAAAACATTCGACGAACGAATGCATGTTATGTAATAATGTGCATAACTTTTGAATAATGTAAATAAGGACAAATCAATGGAGTCACAAAAATATGAGCACATTTTGCGAAACAAATGTACACTCCGGCATAACCATTAAATATGATTTCTATATTCCGCACACATACGTCCAGACGTATACTATTTTCTCGGGTGTTGGCAAACGTCCTTCGAATATGAGTATTCTCTTATTTATGTGAAAATATTTGATTATGTGCGATTGATCATCAATTCGTAGCTGCTCCTTTGATTGTTGATTTATTTATTTGCGCATAACAATATGCCATTTCAATGTGAACAAATGTAAGTGCGCATGTATATGTAGATATGTGTTCTAATGCATGCTTGAATATACAATAACAGAATTGTCAGTCAATCGACAACTCTTCAACAAAATATGCAGAAATTCGTAGCATACTTCTATGCGCAACTCATAGCTATATGTAAAACTAAAATCGATGTGGCAGCGGCAGGCAGCTACTGCCTACAAGTCCATACGCAGCAGATCAGAAGTTAACAACAACTCGTAGTTTGATTGAATTGAAAGTTTCAGCTTCAGCGATTGCTTCGATTGAGTACATTCTCATCTTTGCATATCAGCTCTGCCACATAACGGTAGTAGAGCGCAAGTAGCAGATTATATTGCATAGCACAATATTCAGATATTAAATAATTTTCGAAACTTTGTTGAAAAGATCAATCATTTTATCTAATTAAGTAAAAAACTATACTTTTCTGTCAATGACGGGTATTTAACCTAATAGAGTTAAATTTAATAGAGAAGAGAAATGATTAGTGACAGTGCTAGCCTTATAATTGGGGTATTTTGTTCTATTTTATGTGCTTGCGAATTTTAGCTTCCCAGACGAGAGAAACAATTTCCACAGATTTGGAACACTTTTAGTCATCTTTCCCAGTTAAACCCCATTTTCATGAAATTGCAGTAAAATAATAAAATGAACAAACGACGGTTATCTACTAAAGACAATGAGATAACTGGTCCCAGTAATCATGCAAAAAACATTGCATATAGTTCCGTATGCTTGCTGTTTACGAAACAGGAAAACGTAACTGATCGGAAATTCACTAATGTATTTCATAACTTTTCAATTTGGCTAATAGCTTTTGCTTTGATACATCTCTTAGTATATAGACTAATTTTTTATCTATCTTCAGTGTAATTAATATTACTAATCTGAAGGAAAAAAATGTGAAGGCAAAATGCAGCCAAAAAAAGTGGGCGACTGGACTTGCAGTGCTGTATTGTCTGAAAACGCTAAAATAAAAGCAAGAAATTAAGCTCCAACCATTTACTTTTTAATTTAAAAGTTCATTATCAAAGCAGTTTATATTGTTTTTGAGGTGATTAACTGTGAACAAAAAATAGTATTCTGGCGTCACGCGTCGTTGCCTCATGCTATTTGTCTGAAATGGCCGGAATTATGAGCACAGATCTTGGCTCCTTCATTACAATAATACAGCATATCATACTACATTGGTCTTTTGCGACCTTGCGTGGCAAAATCTCGAGTCCTACCACCGCATTCTCCCGATTTGGCGCCGTGCGGCTTCTGGCTATTCAACAAACTCAAAAGATCAATGCGCGGTGTTGGCGTTTTTCCGTGATTGAGGAGATAAAAACCGATTAGAAGAAGGCCCTTAGGCTATATCGGAAAAAGATTATTCCAACTGATTCAAGAACCGAAAGCAACGTTGACAAAATTGCGTTTTAACGGGCGGGGATTACTTTAAAAGAGATGAAACTTATTTGGAAGAATAAATAAACAAATTCACCTAACGATTGAATTGAATGTGTGACGTTTATTCAAAAATGTCTTCATCTTTGTTTTACTTTTCTTGATTCACAAAGGACTTGTGGTTAGACGTCCAAGTGTAAACTCAATATAGGTCAATACTATAATCCTGAAGCTTATTATCTTAAAACTCAAAATTTTAAACTTTTTCAAAAGTTTTCAATTCGAAAAATTTTGTATTTTTTACCAAATGTTTCCTAACAACTTTTGGGATTCAACAATAGTTGTGAAGAAAAAATCTCTGAAGATATGTACATACATACATAAAAATAAAATTCAGTTTTTATTTTGTCATAAACAGTCAAACCTGGGTAAGTGAGAACTGGATTATTGAGAAAACTCTACAAGTGAGAGTAATAGCCAGAACCCGTCATTTTAAGCTCCCAAAGCTTCTATTATCGAGAAACAGGAACCTCTGTAAGAAAGAGTCGTTTTTCCCTTCTGGACCTCCGTAAGTGAGACTGCTACTTATCTATACCTCTATAAGCGGCAGTCGAGCTTTATTTATTTTTGAATATTATTTTGGAGGAACTGAAGCTACAATAAAACTACATACATACATAATAGGTTCACACTTACAGTAACAAGTGACAAAATAAATTACAAATTTAACATCTGGTATTTTATGACTCATTCTTAACTTTCCTGGAAATTCCTACCATTGCTTTTGTTTTGTTTTTGTAAGCATCTTGATATCGACCCTTATAAAATACTTATATGTTGAAATCTAATGAACGTAAAATATACACACTATTAAAAATATATTTGTACATAATATATGTTGTGCATATTTCGTACATATATAATTACATCGTATTACATATTAACTATGTATGTACATTCGTTCTTGCTGTGACTTGTTATTGCTGCGTACCTCTTTAAGCGAGAAACTTGGGTTAGTGAGAAACCTCTATAAGTGAGAATGAGATTGTGCTCCCTTGAACTCTCGCTTATCCAGGTTTGACTGTATTGAGTCGATTCGAAGAAAGTAGCACTAGAAAATCCGAATTGACATAAAATTCGTGGCTATCCTAGATATTTTTATTATTATTATTCATAGTAGATTGTTGAGTTGTAATTCACAGTTTTTTTATTTTCTTTCCAGGCTTAATTCGAAACCAGCTGTTATGGAAATGTAATTGCTACTAGAAATTTCATCATAATCATTTTCGAAGAGTCATTGCAAGCAAATAAAAATATGAAGTGAGAATTAAAAACAAAAGTAATGATAAAAGTGAAAAATATCTTTAAAAAACTTAAAGCCATAAAATTCGTATTCGGTGCGCTACAGCTTCAGTATCGTAATTGAATAATAATAAAACGCTGTTACTGTAAAGCAAAATCAGTGAATAGAAAACACTCTCCATCGTATTGAGTAATCGAATACAAAAAAATCCAAAATTCACTTCATTGATCACAATCAAAAGGGTTTGAAACAAAAACATCATGCAAACACAAATCAATCGACCGACAGACATACACACAGACACAAAGTAAAACAAAACACTAAAGAATATACTTGCGATCAGACCCGGCGGCGGAGCAGCAAAAACGACCCTGAAGGAGTAAAAGGAGCACCAGATCCTACGATAACGGAGACGACGACGATAAAGTCAGTGACGAAGCCGAAGACGAATGTGCAAATACACCAACAAATCTTTGTGCAACAACAAAACTTAAAACAACACGAGTTTAGATAATGTTATCAAGAGCACAAACAACCTGAAAATAAAAAACTAAAATTGTTAAAAACAAATTCATAGCTGCGCGAATATCGGAAAAGGAGCGACGACTTTGGTTGGTATTTAAGCATTCTCAAAAATATCGGAATTCAACATTATCAAAATATTTTAATATTCAACTAATCTAGTCGTTTAAAACAACAAAATTTACCTACATAATTTAACAAACAGTTGACGCAACATTTGCCTGCAACATGTTGCTAGCCAAACGAAGAGTACCGTCTAGGATGGTGGTCCACAACAGAGTTGTCGGCATGCTGTTGACAGTGTTGCTGACTTTGGTGTGCAGCACACCCACGGAAGCAGCGATAGGTAAGTCACAATATTTTATTCAGTGTTGTGTTGTATGTATTGATTTTGAACTTGGTAATCATTTTCATAATGGAAGAAAGAAATGAGATATCAAAAGATACTGGTATGATATTTGGATTACGAGCTAATAAACCAGCTAATTTTTGTATTTTTTAAAAACAAAAATTTAATTATGTCGCTCCTATAGTAATTTAGGTAAAAAGTAAAAGCCTAGAAGATAATAACTTTTCTCTTCTGATCTGTAAATGTAAAAATGTTCTTCAAAGAAGACAAAAAATTAAAAGGTTTGTTTCATAACTGCTAACTATTATTAGCTAGCATAGTTTCTGCTAGAAACGCGTTTTTTAACCGAAAAACTCACAGAAACTACCAGAAGAGAGCACAAGTTGAGAGCTTAAAAAGCTGAGTGAGCAGCTAGTTTCTGCCAGTGAAATTTCTACTAGCAGAAAACAGCTGTTAAAGCACCTGTATATGAAAGCGATATTTGACGCATTGTTTTGGTTCTGTTAATATGAAGTGATTGTGAAAACCAAGATTTTGATATATTCCTGCTATTCTCTGCAGATTTTTCGTTACTTTACTTTTTCGTTATTTCGTTCGTTCCAGATAGCTAGCAGCTACTAGCAGTTAAGAGACAAAGCTAGAAATATATTTCGAAACAAATAATATTTACTCTGCAACTTTTCAGATAGAACTTGTGTATTATCATTTGGATAAGCTATTCATGAAAGAATTCGGTCAGCTAATGAGCTCAGCAGCAAGGAAATTTAAATTGCAGAACTCATGCAACACGGTCACTGTCAACGGCTGCGTGCTTCGCCTTGCTCGTGTTAGATCATAGGAAACTTTTGTAACACACATATATGCTATATGTACGAGTATGCAATTGTATGTATTTTCAAAATTATTAGGTCATAAAATTTCGTAGAATTCTACATGACTGGCGAGCTAGCAACTGCATACTTTGCCATATAAATTTAAATGCATACACGCAGCTAAAAATAAATATTAAAGAATTTGAAATTAGAAAAGGTCTAATAGAAAGACCTAATGCAGAAACGAATTGACGGTGGCTTCCCGCAATCAGATTGACGCTGCAAGCATAAATATGCAACTCAAGGGATTTTTTTTTTTAATATTTTAAGGGAAGTGTTTAATTTTTAAGCATACATGCATATAGTATTCACTCTCAGCTAAATTAGTATTTACTTTCATGTACTTCTGTCAATTGGAACACATGTATCTGGCATTCCTTAGCATGGGGGAGCGGCGGGTGGTGAGCGCTTATTTGGCAAATCGGCCAATTCGCGGCTATTAATGTTTCTATTTTAAACGAAATGCCAACGGACACAAACAGGGTAAATAAAAAATAACAATTATAAACACACACTTCTCTATGGCTACCCGGCAGAAAATTCGCAAGTTCGGGATTAGTTGGCGATTACTCGCGATCATTTTGATATATTTCTTTGGAACAAACTGTGCTTTTTGTTCGAACATATCCCATAAAGAGAATAATTATACCATTTTGCGTTCGAAAGGCTCTGAGAGACTAGTAGGCTCTTTTGGTTCTAGTTTTAGCATTGTTCAACTTCCATATAAGATATTCGCTTCGACCTAATTAATACTTCAATGTATCCTAAATGTATGAGTTGAAGAATTCTTACATACCCAATTTTTATAGAGAATAATGCAGGTATACTCTCGTTGAGATCACTAACATAATATTTGGCAGAGTTGGTTGTAGGTGTGTTTTTACACATTTGTTCACTCGCAACGTTGCGTATTTAGCTTCCCGCAATCAGATGATGCATTTCATTTGCGCGTTGTCTTAAGCATATTGGCAAAAAGTAAAAGCGTGAAATGAGCGTTGCTGGTGAAGAAAAGAAAAATTGACAAATTGCAAACGAGTGCCTGAAATATATTGTACTGTGAGTGTTTATTATAAATAAATATAATAATAGTAAAATAAAATGATTTGAGAATTTCGTATCTCTGAGTTAGCTAACCCGCGGCGAAGGATTATGTTTAATTATAGAAATGTGCAAGTATTTGGGAAAACAAAAGCAAAACGAGAAATAATAACTATAGCTTCTGAGTGAAGATATAAAATATGTCTAGCTCTTTGAAGCTTTTGAAATCGATGTCGAAAGCTCAATATCACACTTTTATAACTTTACCACCTCGAAGTATTATATTTGGTTACTGATTAAAATATTTGGCATATTAAACATTTTTTAACCGAACTTTGAAATGTTATTCCCTAAAAATACAAAAACTCGTCACGCAACGAACGTAAATGAAGCTTAAAGGACTGTTTGCAAACAAAGTTTAAAGTATTTTCAGTCTCCACCCATCTTTCTAATGCGAAATTTTGTTGCCTACGAGTCTTTAGAACGCATAAGTTTTCATTATTTCCATGTAAATATTAGCATGCAAAATAACGAGTACCACATACATACGCCCCAAAATAGCGGTAATTACAATGGAAAAGAACGAAAAAACGAAATCTTCTTTTCCATAATAACTAGTCAAGAAAAAAAGGCGGCATTAGAGCCACATAAAAATAAAGCAAGAGAATTGTTAAAGGAAGTAGCTCAAAAAGTGTCCTTCAAGCTCGTAATTTCTGGCATTTATTTTTGTAGTGAAGACCTTTTGTTGTTGCAGTAAAGATTTTTTTCTAGTTCAGACTTTATTTCATCCAACAGAGCTTTCCACCTTGTCGCCTAACCGGCTGTCATGCAGTTTTTCTACACTTGTAGCAGCAAGTGTTCACTGATTTTTTGCTTTTTTCGTTCATTAGCATTTTTACATGCCACCCTTTATGCAACTTTCCACACACACTCTACCTTAGCGCTTGCACTTTTTTGCTGCCCAACAATGTATGGCAACAACAGTTGCTGCTATGCGCTTGTTAGCAATACTTTTTAATATCTTTTTTAAATTTTTTTGTGAATTTACTGTTGTCTTAATTTGGCTTGTCTAACAACAGCCATAGTCGCCAGCGCCGCCCTCACGACAGCATGAAGGCGTAGAAAAAATCGCTGCCACGCTTTTCCAGCCTGCTCTCTTAGTATATACTTTGAACATGCACCTCGTCACTTACGACTTTCGTATTTTTTCGTCCTTTTTGAACTGAACTTTGTCAGCATTTACCGTAGTTTTTTTCTACAGACATTTTCTGTGTGAAACACACATTTACTTAAATACCTAACAAAAATGGGCTTATGTGCAGGTTTATATGGTGTGGTCTTACTGTCGTTGTTCCCGCGCACGTTTTTCTTTGTTGTCGTTTTGTTTTGTGGTCAGTTTATTTTTCTGCGTTTTCACTGTGTGTCTGTCATTGTCAACTTCAGAAGCAGCCGCACAGCGACAGCAACAATAAAACACGCGACAACTAGCCTAGCAAACAACAGCAACCATTTCGTGCACTACAATGGTGTGAACAATTTTTGGTGCAACAACAAAAGTGCATAAATAAAATATGTTTTAAGACCGAGGGCCATCCACTGCAGCAAATAAAAAAGTATTACTCATACGCCATGGCTGACCACATCTGTTCTTATGGGTAAACAACAAACTCACACGCATACATACATAAACTGGTTTGCTTTTCAGTAACGGCCGTACGCCATTAACTGTGCTTTTCGCTCCGCTCTCCCGTCTCCCACTCGTTTCTCTATTTTTCCGCATTCTCTTGGTTGCACTTCATTTTTCTTCTCTGCTTTTTCGTGATTTCGCAAGCGTGCTGCTCAGCGCAGCTTTAAGCGCAGATTACGCCATTGCACTTTGCCGGCATTAATGTGCGGTTGGCAGCCACATCGGCAGCGCGCGACGCGTGCAAGTAAATTAATTTGCAGACGAAATTCCGCTCATTTGTTGCAATGACGTCAGCCAAGTCTGCAACAACAACAGCATCAGCTACTTTTGGGTGCTGCTACCGCCAACGCAGCAGCTGCGTTCAATTGACTCGCGTGTGTGTGATGGTGTGGCGGCTTAAGTAAGCCCGTGTTGTATGCTGCGGCTTGGAGTGAAGATTTTGCAACATTTTCACGCTGTGACCCAAGCAAAAGCTTTTAACAAATTCGCGCCAAAGTAGTGCAATTGCTCAACGAGCGCGAGGCGTGCGAAAAGTAAATGTACACATTTCAAAAAAGTATACGCTTGTGCAACATCCAAGCAAATAGCTGCGCGGAAAGCTTTTCAAAATAAATAGCAAAACTTTCTCTTATATTAAAGGCGTTATTAATTTGTTCGTATTTGCTTGGAAAATGCGAAACCAAACATTTCAACTTTGCCAACATAAATACAAACTAAAATAAATGAGTGAATGACGATGTGAAGAAACTGTGGATGCTGTTGCTGACTTAAAATACGCCTGGTGCCTGAAGATTCACTGGTAGGGTAATTGTTAGATCAATGTGCATTTTTTTATGACTTTTCCTAAGAGAATTTAGTTTTCTTTTTAACTAAGAAAGTTAATAACAACTCTGGTTAGTGAAAGGAGAAGAGAAGGAAGGATGCCACTTTTAAGAAGTATCAAAGATGACGCACTGCAAAAGAAAGCCGGTCTGGAACAATCAAAGATTAGATTTTATTAGTTGCAAATATGTTATACACACACAGAAGTTGATACATTAGTTAGTTGATAACTAGAACTACGCGCTTTCAGCGCCAACTCGCGAAAATACCGCAAGACTTTTTTGACAACCTAATATGACCGATAATCGCACTTTCATTTGTGAGGGAAATTACCTTTACTCCAAAAATACTGTTGGGATTCTTTAAGTTACTAAGGCTGATTAAGATAATTTTTGTAAAGCATGGGAACAATAGACCAAAGGTAGCTGTGAATAATGATGAAAAGTTCCACCTTCGTAGACCAGAAGATTTTAGAACTTTGAAATGACGTCTAAAATATTAAAAAAAAAAAATTAATTTCACAAACAAACGAACACTTGTAGTTGATAAGGAAATGAGAGTGTCAAAGATAGTTCTACATCAAACATAACTATTCAATATTTCATTGCAGAATTTCTAAATAAAGTACATAAATATATTTATTTAGGTTAACGAAAGATTAATATCTTGAGTTCCTATCCAAAAAATAATTACAGGCTGCTATATAATATAATATTTTACTTAGTTAAACACAGAGAGGTTGGGAACTACTCGTACTAAATTTTAGGATGTTATACTCCTTATTATATATTATTACTCGACTACCACGCTCGGAGTATTTTCATTACGTACAATGAATTCAGCAGATTCAAGATTGCTTACACGGATCCATGGTGACGTTTAAGAAGTACTGTTTTATACATTTTTGTACAATCTCGCACTGCTTTCGAAGCTGGCAGCTAATTACTTTCTTAAAGTTATGCAACATAACACAAATTGCATGTCCAATGAGAAAATTTTACTTACATACATATAAATTGATGTATGTATATTTATACTGCCACGGCATTCCTGAGCATCGATACCTTTCTGCGGAATGGAAAATATTGTAAATAATATTACATTAACTATTGAAAACCAAGCTTTAGAAACCGTACAAATAGTTGTGCAGCAGAGTCATCATGTGACCATTAACACATACCGCGATATTCTCTCATGCAGAAACATTAACAGAAGGCACATATACGTAAGTATTTCAGCACTTGAAAATTTAACGCCTCATAACAAATTCATCATAATTCATGCGCAAAATCGGCTTCAATTTTAATTGTGGGTACATTATTAAATGGCGTTCACAAACCGCTCCTGCTGCACCTTTATTGTAGCTCCACCATTTTTGCCCTTCATTAGTTAGCATTTTAGGTGAACAAATTCGTGAATTTGTCTCAACTCGTAAATAGCTGGGCATGCATAAATTATGCATTAATTTTAAATGGTTAGACATTTTTGCCGCCGAAACACGTGCGTCCACTCACAACGCTTCATTCATATTTTTACCACTCTGGACCTCTGCAGGGCGCTAAGTAGGAAGCGGCCCTAATGTGTACACATTTTCATAATTATATAATCTGTAATCGTATTTTTGTTGCTTGATTGGCAGTTGGATTTTCGATTTGCTACAGTGTGAATTTTAGTGGAACATTTGACTTTAATTGCAGGCGATAAATATCTACAGTTGTGGTGTGGTTTTGAAAATGTATGTATATGCATATGTATAAGCTAATGTTATTTTGCCCAAATTAGTATTTCAATTAGACTGGTTTGCAACTAATTTATAAGATGCCATTACTAAGCAGTTATGTATGTACATAGGAAATAAGCTTGTAATTTGGTATAAAGGATTGCATTTGAAAGGCTGGAGGCTATAAGTCTAACTAATTGAGTCTAAAGCCTATAATACAACTTAATAAAATCAAAGAGTGGCATCTGTGGTCTGAAAATTTTGAAAAAGTAGGCATGGCTCCGCCCCTCAATAAGTTTATTATGTATATATTCCAAATCAATAAGACTATATCACCCCAATTTACTCAAAATACATTTTTGTAACCCTTTTAAAGATCGTGTGAAAATAGGAGACGTCGTATGATACCCTAATCACTCCTGATATAACGGTTCTCTTAAAAACTACAAAAAAATACGATAAACTAATGGCTAATGAAACCCAGAGCGCATATAAAAAGTTTTTATGTATTGACTAAAAGACATTAAAAACGGCTGAGGATGATTTGGTATAATTTTGAGCATGAACCTTGTCGCAGCATTTTCCAAAAAGGTAGTTAGCCGTATGAAATCTTCAGTTGCCCCCGTACTTGACCCTTCCGTACATGTCTTTATTTATGTTTATGTGCAAATACGTAGGTTTACTTTCATATATCGGGGTTTTGCAACCCTAGTACTCGTATAAGGTCGCTTCGAATCAGCTGAAATTTTTTCGTGAATATTTTTTTACTTTAATACCACCCTTATATAAAAGAGCTACGGAGGTAGTACTGGAATTACCGTTTAAGAAAACAATGTAGTGTTATTCTCCACTATAGTATACTTTTCCGAATAAGTTTCATTCACCAAACTCAAGACATCTTACTCTGGTTCCGCTTTTCACCATTTTTTATTAAATATATAAAATGCTGATTGTAGTTCAGAACGTTGATTCCAACCGTTATTTTAATTTGTATAACGGTTGTAAATATAATTTTTTGTTAAAGAAATATTCGATGTCATCTTTCCAGCATTTTCTAACTCTTTCGTGAAATATCGTTTCCTTTGATAAAGTTTTCGAATAAACTTCAAATCCTTCATCTGAAAGTAGCGTCGTACTATTACGTCGATAATATTTCGATTAGAAAGTAGGAGTCTGTAATTTACAGAAGTATTAAAAAATCATGAAGTACAAGTTACAAGAATGCACCAAACTATAATCCAATTTGAACTTTCATGAAATCAAAGTATCTGAACGGACTAGTTATGGTAGCCAACTCATGAGAATGACGCCAGTTTCGAAACATGGAACCCGCCACAAGCTACATGCATAATACACGAACTAGCCACATTTACAGAAAATTAAAATTTTGCATATTCGCATTATAGATCATATCCTGTCAAGCGTGTTTAGCGCATTATTTACAATTTATTCATTGTTTGCTAAATGTTTTCCACTTTGCATCATCTTTTTTCGTTTCTCTTGTCGATTGCTGTTGCTGCGTTGTAAAACAGCTGCATTCCTGATGAGTTTGTGGTGGAGTTGTGAAATTCTGTTTTGCGGTCACCGTTAAATGTAAACGCTTTCATTGTTGCAAATTTGGCCAATGATGCAAAATTAAATAGCAATGAATTTTAATTATTGGTTTTATAATGAATGTAAATTTTAATGAGACCTGAAAATTTCGCGCCACCAACGACGCAATTATGTTGCATAGAAAATGAATTATGGGTGAGCACAAATATGAGTGGTGTACTGGGTTTGCCTATTTGCTTTAATGGATGACATATGGGAGATATAAGGTAATGGTGTACAACGCTACATATATATTAATGATAAATTTATAAGGATAAATTATAAATGGAATTTTTCATATTTTATAAGTTCTAATATTGTGTTGCATCAATGTGAAATACGCAAATTATAAAATATTTGTCTAAAGCCGTTTTTAATTCATACAAAAATTTCAAATTGGCCGTCTGCCTATAAAATTTATTGATGGGGTACGCTCTTTTTATGTGAAATTATAATAGGTGTCAAACAGCTCCCGCTTTTCAGTCCAGAAAGTTTGTTTTATCATATCAATCATCACATACTATACTATAAAATCCAATTTAATTTTCATTACATAAATATAATATTTATCTAACAATCTAAAAGTGGCTACAGTGGGAAATCATCATTAATCCTTTATTATTCTAAATCCTATTCTGAAAAGTCATTTCACTCAGCCGGAGTTTCCGCAGAACTCAAACACAAGAATTATACAGCACAAATACAACAAAAAATACGTTTAATGAATTCAATATGCTATACTTTTCTAGCAGACTGTAGTCGCATGAGTTCACTTACATTTCGCTCGCCTTTATGTCCACAACGTAGCGCAAAATTCCCACGACATCGTCAGCAGCCACCATTAAATCACTGACCCTTAAAAAATCATCATAAAAATGAAAACAATAAAAGCGGGGAATACGATAAAAAATTATGTAGCAAGTAGTTATGCGTACACACACACTCACTGTTATATGTATATTCACAGTAATAATGATTACAAAGTATGCACACAACGCCATCGCTAATGATAACTCTGGGTTCCCAGAGCTGAGCGTGTAGGCGAAGCTGACCACCGATTGCGTCCGATGAAAAGCACAAGCAAATGAAAGCGCGCCAAAGAAAAATAAGTATCTGCAATGAGTAAAAGTCAAGTAGCAAGCATATTTAATGCATACTTATGTACTTACATGCTTACTTTCTTATGTGTTTTGCTACTTACATACTTATTTATTTACGTATATATGCTTTCATAGTTTTGTACTACAATACTTACCAACTTAGTTACTTATGTATCTATCTAGATTATTTTACACCTATAAACTTACGTACTTTCATACTTTTCTAACCACATTTTAACATCCATACATACATATCTATGATATATACTTACAACTATGTACTTTTACAATTTTACACATTCCGTGTATCCATTAGCATAGCTTAACATTTACATTCCCAGCAACTTAATACATAGACAGATAGTAGAGCATCCAAGCACCAACCATGCTCCTCCAAATAGCCACCTATAACAACAACAACAATAGTTTTTAAGCTGGCTTTGGTGTTTAGGCCAGTTGACGGGAAATGCTGAACTTATTAAATCACAATGAACCAACATCAAGTGCAGACAAACAAATGCACGCGAAACCAAAGCCACTACCAAATCGACTCAAACACATACACATGCACAGCACCCACCAAGTGGAGAAAAAGCCGAACGAAACGCCAGCACGCAATCTTGCGCTCAGCTCTGCGCTGGAATTGCTGAAGAATTGCACCGCAGTGGCCAGCAGCGAAGCTCACGCTGTACGTGTGAGTGTGTGTGACTACAGCTGGCTAATGTTGTCGGCAGTCGGTTGGAGCCGCTCTTTTGCGCGTCGTCATCAGCTTCGCGATTATGTTAATTAAATTAAAGTTACTCTGCGACTATAATGATAATGTAAGCTGCACCACACACACACACACATACAAACACATGTACATGTATTTATGTTTCTGCTGTTCTTCTGAGCTGGGCGAGTACATTAGCGGTAATGGAAACTTGTGCGCTGTTGTACTTAGCGGCTTGTTTGTGATTACACCACACACATAAAGATTGCATTGTTGGCGTGGGTCCACACGCCTGCACAAGTAGTTGCGCACACATTTTTATGCGTTTGCTCGTAAGCGTATTATCAAATGTGGAAATGATAGTACTTTACTTTTACTTTTATTTAAATATGCACATAAAGGAAGAGGACTGCAGCAAATTAAAGAAATAATTACAAACGAGCGGACCTGGCGGTGCTTTGGTGTAAGTGAAAGCAAGAGTAAAGTGGTTACCTGTGCATAAGTTGGTATCTTATGGAAAAGACCTTATAAAGTAGTAAGAACTTTTGGAAAAACTATTAAACTAATTTATCAGCTAAAGATATGTATGTCTAGCAAACGTTTACGCAAAATCTCAAATAGTCTCCACAAATTCATAACATAAAATCCATATTTTTTAAAGAAATAACGATATCTTTGAATTACTGAATTCTTAAAATTAATTGCTAATTAAAATAATGAAGACACTCATAAGCAATGGGAGAGAGATTCGGCCAAGTCAAACTAAGCACTACTTAGTCCCTTTTGTATATCTAGATTTTTTCATCTCGAAACACCACATCCGTACATATAATGCTTTGCCAAAAAGAGACTCCTATCTTTGATATAACTATCGTAACCATAGCCGAGAAAACCGCTAAATAGTAATTATTTTGAAAAAAAATTTCTGGCGTTTATTTCCCTTCTTATTTATTGGCGTAGACACTGCTTACGATGGAGATTCCAATGTAGTCAGGTCCTTCTTCACCTGGTCTTTCCAACGGAGTGGTGGTCTTTTTCTTCTTCTGCTTCCCCGTCGGGTACTGCGTCGAATATTTTAAGAGCTTGTGTACTTTTATCCATTCGGACGTCATAACTTAGCCAGCGTAGCCGCTGTCTCTTAATTCGCTGTACAATGCACCATATAACAGGACGGTGATGATGAGTAACTTGTAGAGTTTGACCTTTGTTCGTCAAGAGAGAACTTTACCTTTCAATTGCCTACTCAATCCGAAATAGCACTTGTTGCCAAGAGCTATTCTTTGTGTGATTTCGGGGCTTACGCTGTTGTTGGTGTTAATGTTGGTTCAAGATAAACGAAATTATCTACGACTTCAAAGTTATGACTGTCAGTGACGAATGAGTCAAGTCCCGATGATTGCTTGTTTGATGACAGGAGCTATTTCGTCTTGCCCTCGTTCACTACCAGAACCATTTGCTTCGCTACCTTATCCAGTCTGGAGACAGCAAAATTCACTAAGCGTTTATTGACGCCAATGAAATTAATATTATCGGCGTACCGACAGATTGTTGTATCTTCTCTATTTAGTACCTCAGCTCGAATTATAATACCTTATATATATAATATCGACTGGCTCGGAAAGCTTTTGGTATTCCTCTACGTCAGTTTACACAGCCGTTCTTCTTTTCATGGGGGTGGTTTTTACGTCGCAAACATCAAACGGATATTTTTTTATCTACCCAGAGGATACTTGATCTAAGACCGGAAGTCGTAAGCTTCTACATATGACTCCATCCTCCTTATTTATGCCTAGTTAATAACACTTGATTTTTCCAACTTTTTTAAGATACTCATGTCACGTTTCCATTGGGCTCTTATTATGTTAACAATATTTAGTTATTTTTTAATTGAAGATGAAAGACGAAGAAATTTTTGAATTAAACCAAATTTTTAAATGAAGGCCCTGCTTTAAGGATGTAATAGATTACAATGAGAATTTTTATTTTCCTTACTGATATTTCATTTACTACTTCAAACCCCTTAGAGATGTTATGATGTTAAAGTTCCGAAATTTATTCTCTTAAGCTGAATGGGAGGCAAGTTATTTTTCCACAGAACGCAAGGATTTTCAGTAAGTATTTTTTCCTCAAACCTTAGACTTATACGAGCATATTCATTTCACCTTCACAGACAGTTGTTTCGTAGTTTGATATATAAAAGAAGACTCTATAAAGTATATACTCCTATATAAATGACCAGCATGTCCAGCTGAGTCTTTTTAGCCATGTCCATCTAGCTGTCAGAGCTAGTCCTCAGTTTTTGAGATATCAATCTGAATTTTTGCGCACGTCCTTTTCTTTTCATAAAAGCTATTTTATTTGAAGAAAAATCTCAAAAAAATTTAGGATTTTACTTCTACAAGAACTTCATACTTAAAAGTTCCCAGTTTTCAAAATTTATTTTCCCTTTCAATTAATTTTCTGCTTTAGATTAAGATATGCTCTCAAATTATTCGAATAACAATAGAAAATTGATTAGGGAATGGAAAAATGGAAACTAACCCGACAAGAAGTTCACGCTTATCGCTGTGGAACCGCCCTTAAATCTAAAAACATATTTTAAAGCGCCTCATTCTTGTACTCTTCTATGAAAAGTTCTGCTAAAGCCCCGACGCCAATTAAAAATGCGAAACTCACTTACAATTTCCTTCTCGTGTGTAATTCCCGTGGACATGGAATGCACCTTAAATACTGCCAAATAAATTACGGCGATGACAATGTGCTTCTGCTACTTAGGCTTCCGCTTTCGCAGATTGCCGAGCACCTCCTCCCGGCGCTTACGCCGCCAGCTGAACAAGTAAAAGCATTCTAACGGTGCCGTGATTAAACCTACGAAAGTGAGTTTGTGTGTGCATTTCTACAACGTTTGGCGCTTAAATGCGCGCCAGTGTGTTGGTGCGTTTAGTGCAAATGTGTGCACTAATTGTGCATTTCCCTAATTATGCGCAGCGGCACACCGACACACACCGTCACGTATACTTATATATGTAAATAGGGGCGCCAAAGGGGAGAAGTGCGAAGCCTTTGCATGCAAGCAAGCGAACTTAAGCGAAGTAAACGTGTATGAGTGTGTTTGTATGTGCTGACATTCTTAGTTCAGCACTTTGTGGCGCGCTGGTTGTGGCAATGTTAATGGTGCCATGGGAAATGCGTTTGCGGAATTTCCAATTTCTTCATTCGCGCGAATAGCAAGAAGAGCGGCTCCACCGAGTAACAAGTGTGTGCGTGTATAGTTATCTTTACATGTATATGTGTATGGGGCTGAAACTAATATGGCTGAAAGCATACGACAATACTTGCCAGTTCTTATTTGCTTACTCCTCCCCCATCCTGCGACGTCTCTGCCGGCACAATTCACAGCATTGTTTTGCCGTTACAGCTACAAAAAACAAAACAGCATTCAAATCAAAGCAAGTTATGTATGACAGTAAGTGGTAGGAAAGGCAAAAAAGCAAGGAATGTTAAGCAACACATAATTTTGCTCTGCTTTGCTTTGTGATCTTTCCACACTTGGTTGCATTTGTGAAATTGGCAGAATATTTATATGTTTTTGTTTACCGATTGGTTACTTTCACACCAACATAATGGCATGTACTATATACATATAGATATGTGTGTTTGTTTGTAAATTCATGCGGCTTTTCAACTGCTTAATGTGTTGCATATCCGTTCTCACTCAATTTCACCGAAAGCAGAAGCACAAAATTGCTGTGGCCGTAAAAGTTAGTGTGTATTTGTAAAACAATGTGTGTCTGTGTGTTATTGAATAGCAGAGAATTGAAAAAGATATTCTTATGGCAGGCATAAATCGCCGGCAGCAATTAAAAGTGGTTTGCACATATTCTTCATTGTAGTTGTTGTCTCCCAAGGATAGAGCAGAGAGAAAGTTTTTTTTACATGTTTAAGCAAATGTGTTTGTTATTATTTTTTGGTCAAGCCTTCATTGATTAATGCAGCAGCGCATGTATAATTTCTCACGAGCAGTTTTATTCAGTAGTGGATGTAGATTCGTTTGCAACAGTGCCTTCGCAATGCGCAAAGAAACATCATGATATGCAACAACGAGTACGTGCAATGATGGCAATCAAGAAGAAATATATTTGTAGGAGAGCTAGTGACTAGTATGCATTAATAAGCTGATAACAGAATAAGATGCATGAGGAGCCCGAAAAACGCTCGTTTGAAATGAGAAGATTTGCTGATTGCAGTTCTATTAATATTTTTTTTATAGTAACAAAGGGTAATAAATTCTATAATTATATTTTCAAATACAGATACTTAAAATAATGTTTTTGTAGCCATCTAACAACAATTTAAGTAATAATATATTTTAAGATTTAAGCTCAGATTTGTTGAGTTTCCAGAGATTTTTCGTTATAGGTTTGAAGTTTCAGCGGTCCTTCTACAAAACTTCTTTTGAAATTCACTAATTTAAACGTATAACCTCAATTTATTTGTCTTTCCGTCGCTCCCTCTCTCTCTCACTCTCTTTATAAACAGAAAGTCTCTGATAACTCCAATAGTTGTATAGCCGAATAAATTTCTCATTAATATTTAATAATGTTCTATATGGAATGCAAGGTCGTTGGCTAACAACTTTCCATATATTTGATCTCGGCGTCGATAAGTTGCTTTTGTTTACGGGCCTTGAATGGCTTACATGGTTTTTACAGGACAATAACCATTCAGCGGACTGCTGATTGAATACAGGCGTGTAATAATGTATCCATGCTTCATCCAATATCAGAAACTCGTTCGCGATGCGTTTGATCAGTGGCAGATTTTTTTGTGAATCACATTTTTCTTCTATAAATGTTTAAATTAGTGGAACGATTCCGACGAAAATTTGTTTCAATGATTTTAAGTATGATAACTTGCTGGTTTTCCGCCGCTACCGTCTCGTGTGATCTTCCTGAACAGGGTCCTTCATTTGTGCTATTTTATTTTATTAAATTATTATACCATGAGCACAGCTCACGGCATAAGTTGTAATAGAACTTTATCGCACATAAGCTTTTTCGTAGTATTTAAAATTTTGCCATTGCCTGTCGAGAGACGACTTCATTACATAGTTTTGGGTTTTTAGTTTAAAGACTACCAATATATAGTACCTACTACCGGCGGTGTTCATTACAAAAGACAAACAAGTATCTTTGTACGTAGTAAACATTTTGTATTCCACAAAAACAAAATATAGAAACAAAATGTCTCCGAGTGGCATTTGCTAGTAAACATTCATTTACCATTACTATTTGTTATTTGCATCCGCAAAGTTGTGAGGTATTTTTGCCTTGATTTGCAGAGCATTTGGTAAGCGTTGATTGCTTTGTACATAGATTCACACCCGCAAAATCTAAAGTATGCATCTAGGAAGTTGTTAGCAACGTGCGAAAAAGCAGAAAAGACAAAACAGATACTGAAAGTTTGTAAAGTATTTAGGTAATAGGGGCTTGAGGTTTAAGTAACTCTAAAACCTGAAAAGCTCAGTCAACAGAAAGTCAGTCATCAGCTCTGGCCTTATTTTAAAGAGGCTTCTGCAAATGTTACGCACAAGTTTTCAAGAATATACTCCGTAGTCGGTACTGGAACAGACCGTGCTAATAGCTGTTACGTTCAGGCTCAGTAAGAAAGTTGATGAAGACATTACGCTAGAGACTTCCGACTAGTGGAGACTTCCTATTCTATTCCAGAAACTATGTTTTCTACGGACTTCGTTCTCTCGTTTGTATTATAAAATGAAAATCCCCTTTGAGTTTATTCGCTGTAAGCCTCTGGCTCTTTAACATCCGCATATTTCAATGTACATGTACAGTCAGAGTCATAAGTCTACAAGCAGTCAATATAAAAATGTTTGTTTCAAAATTTGTACAAAATTTATTTATTTTTTGAGTTCAAGTTGTATTTTTCTTATACTGAATTGAATGTAGAATGCTGGCGCCAAGTTTCTTTGCACGTGTTCGCAAAACAGACAAGTTAACGGCACTTTTCTCTTTCCACGTAACAATACAAGTATCTTTCTTTCCAAAAGTGCCCATAAATGCTCGATTGGGTTTAGGTCTGGTGATTTTGGAGGTGTGCATAGTTGTTTGGGGGCGTTGTAGAGCAGCCAAAGCCGTACGATTTCTACAGTGTGCTTGGCAACATTATCTTATTGGAAGTAAAACCTATTTGTCAAACCTAATTTTTCAGCGCTCGATCGTATATTACGCTTTAAAATGTCTAAATAAATATGCCTATTCATGGTAGTCTCCACAAATTCCAGGAACATCACCCCACCACCTCCATATTTCACAGTGGGATAAAGATTGCATTGGTTGAAAGCTTCACCTCACTTACGCCACACTAATTTGCGTCCTTTCATACCGAATACACAATACATCGTTCGTCGGAGAAAAGCCATTGTTCCAGAACTCATCTGACATGTTTATATATTTGTTTGCGAATGCAATTTGCTTTATTCTATTAATCCGTGAAACAAAAGGTTTTTTTCGTGCTACCCTACTATGAATCCCAGCCCGTCTCAAAACCTTTCCTGCACATCACGTGCAATTGTTGATGCAGTTATTCTCAATTGAGTCTAAGAAAAATACAACTTGAACTCAAAAAATAAATAAATTTTGTAAATATGTTGAAACAAACATTTTTATATTGACTGCTTAAAGACTTATGACTCTGACTGTATATGTATTTATAAATTTTGTTTTTACTAAGTAATATTTGCATATATATGTGTATATATAATGTAATATACATATGTATGTAGGTATGGGTTAGTATGTGTTAACCATTCATATGCTACTATGGACACACATTTATTTGTCATCTTCTGCATGCGACACTTACAGCAGCCGCAGTTGCAACACTCTACCCATGTGACATTCAGCATAGAATGTTGTTGTTGGCGCATGGTGTTGCAACCATTGTTTGTATGCCTTCCAGTGGTTGTGTCCTGGCGATGTGCTCTCCCCACTATTTGAATGTAAGTGTGTGTCTGTATGTGTATTGTATATAAACATTACTCTGTACAGTATTTTGCCGCACTTCCTGCCATTTCAAACTCAACTTGTCCAACCATTTATGTAGAATCGTAGTTATTTAGCTGCTGGTGATTGCATTTGCAACATGTCATACAATCCTACGGTGCTCACGCATTGACGCACACATGTAAGTATTGAAAAACACAACAATGCACGAGAATATGTTTGCTTCCAGCGCCGCAACTGTGCCGAGTGGCAAATACTTTTGTTTCGTTTTGCTATTGAAAATACATGAACACGTATGCGTGTGTATATGTGTGTACTTCCTGCTGCTGGCAACTTCAACTTCGCTTCACTCATACAAGCACACTCACATTCCCATGCATGCAGACGAGTAGAGCGCGAAAGAGCTCTGCTAATATTTGCTAATACCGACTGTCGTCTGATAAAATGTTGACAGTGATTAAATGTGGCTCCGGCAACAATTCGCTTTGAGCAGCAACCTGACAAGCAACTAAATCAAAGAGAAAAGCACGCAGCGGCGACGGTGGCAAGTGTGCAGTAAAGCAGCCATCTGCATGAATAAGAGATGAAATTATGAGAATATGATAAAATATGCAAACGGAGGGAGTTAAAGGAATATGCTAAAAGAAAGCTTCTGCGGCAGTGCAAGCTGTAAAACAAGCATATTTAGCTCATGTGTGTTGGTTAAATGAATGCATTTGCCACATGCAGCACATGACACACTTATTTCGAAGCTTAGTGTACCGGCTTCCGCTGGTGAATTATGCATTAAATACAGATTTATGAATTACTGACAACAAATTCGGGCTATTACTAAAGATAATGCCTTAAGGAACGTAACGGTATTTTGGGGTAGAGAAGCGAGAAGCTTAGCTTTTTTAAGCGAAGGTGGCCGTTGAACTTCTATTCCCCTAAATATATGAAGTTTTGTTTTGGCTTGCTAACTAAAGATTATAAAGCATTTACTCATAAGTCTGGTAAATTATGCCTATTTTCATGACTTCTTTGGAGGGTGGTTTTTTATAGGAAAATAAAAATGAATTATCTTGAATTTTTAGAGTGTTGTTATTTACATATTGAAAATATAAAAAAAAATGTACTTGAAAAAATTTAGTACTTTATTACTATTATTATTGTCACTCAAAGTTGGAACCTCAAAAAAAAAAAATTGTACAGCCCGGATGATTTTGGCTCTTGATGTTATCTGAATTCAAATATTCTTATTTATTCTTAATCTATAGACATGTCATTCTGGTCGGAGCTACTGCAGTTAAATTTCAAGGGTAAATAACAAAATGGCGGACTTTCGTTTTAGCAACGAAAGGGTTGTAAAATAAAAAGTTAAGTGTGAAAAAAATTCTCGTTAGTTGCGATGAGAACTATAAGTGTGTAAAACAGCCTGTTAAAATTTGAAAGCAATCGGTTTAGTAGAAAAAAAGTTAGGACCCCCGCCATCCAGAAATACAATGTTTTGGGAAAACGCGTTTAAAGTTCAACAACTCCGAGAGAGAGGACTCCGAGGCGCTCTAGGAAACTCGTTATAACTCCCGAAATATTGAATCCCTTATCGATTTCACTTAAACGGCCCTTAAACAAAGCTGAAAAGCGGCCTCACGGTGGCCTCACGGTTCTCCAGAGGAACCCCTATTTATATTTCTGAAATTATTTAATGGGCAAACCGTGAAAGAAATTGATCACGACTTTGCTATTCGAAAATATACGTAATATTGGCTTTCGAAGTTAGAATAAGAATCTTTTGTGTCAAAAAATCGTAGATCTAAAATAGTTAAATAATTTTACTCAAACAAAATTTGAACAAGTGTCTGCCTGACAAAGGTCACATGCCTGAAAAACCAGAATTTCAAAACAATCACATTGAAAAGTGTTGCGTTGAATGAACAGATGAGCATCAAATGTCATAAAGTAAATGACAGTTTATACAGTGCGGGGTAGCGCTGATAGTACCAACAACAAACAATACGCCGAGGACTTCAAGTTTCTTTTAAATTATTCCTTAACACTAGATTTTCCAAGTTTTGAATTTTTTTGCGAGAGCAAATTCTTTAAAAGGATTTTATCAGTAGTAAGCCCTTAACTGCTTTTTCAACTTTGCTTTAGACAATTCTATTTCTACTGAAATTACGGCTGTTTTGTAGTTTCTTTCGAGTCTTTTCTTAGAATTGACAACTCATGGACAAATAACATGTTATAAAAGCTAATCAATTTAAAACGCACTATTTTTCGTCAATATCATACAAGCAAAAATTTCCATTTGGAAAGAAATTTCTTACCAAAGTAAACCCTGGTAAGTAGTGCGCCATTATTGCTGCACTAAGTGGTTTACTCACTGAGTGAGTGAATGTCTAAGTAGGCGAGCCATAGTGCTTGCTGTCTGTCGCTGCCTTTATATGCTCGAACACATATACATGCTCACCTGTGTGGCAGCTACTCCCGCCACTCAGGCCGACAATGCAATTTAGTCAGCTGTCAAAGGCGTCCGCGTACTTCGTTGTTCGTCGACAAAATATGGTATTAGACCTTAAGCGGGTTTCGCATGGCGCCTCAGGCTTATTTTCTACATTCAATGGACTCTTTGTGTGAGCATTTGTGAGCGAGTGTCATGTCAAAGCTTAGCAACATAACGGAGAGCCAGTGAAATAAAAGATAAAAACGGCAAAATGTAGCGAAAACAGATGACAAAAATGAAATGCAAAATGAACAGAAATGAAGAGCAATGAATGCAGCACAAGCTCATGAAGTGAGATTTGTCAGTGCAAAAGAATGGTTGAAGGAAATCGAGGGAGTTGCGCAAATTGACACTGAACAAGACAGCAACAAATCCGGTTCATATTCAAACCGCCTAGAGATGCACAACATTATTGCTGCTATCTTGTGCTGCCTTGCGGGTTGTAATAAAAATTGATAAAGAATAATTTTAAAATTACGAAGCATTAAAGAATTAGCAATACTAAGGATAAAAAATAATTGCAGGTTGAAAAAAATATGCTGGTTGAAATAATTGGCTTTACTTTTCTCAAAGAAATTTATGGATATTTTTCGAGCCATTTTTAATTGACCTTATTCAATGAAAATTTTTATTAATAGTTCAAATAATTCAAATGGATTTTCGGGTACTACTATTTCAGAAAAATATGAACTGAACACACTGCGATTTTATCGCTACTGTCCGCTTTATTTTATTAAAATTTTGTTAGTGTGATGCATAATGCTATAACAACATTATTAAGGTGGTTCCGTGGCCTTTTTTATATTATATTTTAATAATATTTTTAATACCAAAGATTGAATTAATAATTTTATCATTCACTAAATCAGACGCTAAACAAAACTGTTTCCGAATGCCATAATTTTCTGCAATTAAAAAGACTCCAAATTCGTATCCCTAATATAAGATTGTTCTATTAGCAGAATTTGCTGATTTTTATAAAAGACTGAATTCTGCAGCATGTTTCCATGGTTTTCCCCAAATAAATCAAATAAATGAGAAATTCCGCTTTTAATTGAGTTTGAAAGTAAAAGGTAAAATTTTTAGTAAACAAAAAGTTGAAAAAATAAAGCCAATTCCTCAAGTAAAATGCTCTATATACATATACATATATATAAGGTGGGTTCCAAAGTAAACAGGACTTAAAAAAAAAACAGAACAAATGTTTTTTCGGCAAAATCAATTTATTTTTTTCAAAATAGTCTTCTTCTGCTTCAGTACAGATTTTTGCACGGTCCAAAAGCATGTCGAACGAGTGTTTTACCTCGTTGGCCGGTATGGCCGCTAGTATGCCGGTGCAAGCCTTTTGAATGGCCCTTACGTCTGCATAAGGCTTTCCTTTCATGGGCAAATCCATTTTACCAAAAAGGAAGAAGTCGCACAGTTCCATATCAGGTGAATACGGGGAGTGGTTAATGGTTAAAATGTGCTTTTTGGTCAAATAAACCTCTTTAATGATATCCTTCGAATATTGGATTCTAAGCAATTTTTGGTCGTCAGTCAATTTGTGCGGAACAAACCGTACGCACACCTTTGGTAAGCCCAAATGTGCGGTCAAAATGCGATGAACCGATGTTTTGGAGATGTCTAATTCTATTTCCATGAATTTCAATGATGATTTCGGCTGATTTTTGATGAATTCACGCACAGTTTCGATGGAATTTTCGGTGATCACGGATTTTGATTGTCATTTATGTCCTCACGACCACTTTGAAAACGTTGAAACTCTGCTACAGGGTAGGCAATCATCGCCATAAACTTGTTTCATCAATTGAAACGTTTCGGTAAAAGTTTTACCAACTTTAAAACAAAATTTAATGTTGTCTCTTTGTTCGAAGCTCATTTTCGCACCGATAACACAAACAGACTGACACTTAAAACGCAATGACTTCGATGAAATGTCATGAAATTCTCACTGAACAATCGATAAAGATAGCAGATTCTAACGCACCAGTCGACAAATAAATGGCACCACCAGGGGGCGCTATATTCAAAAAGTCCTGTTTACTTTGGAACGCTCCTTGTATAAAGAATTTTAATAAAATTTTGTTTCGAAAAAAATCGTGAATAAACAAAGATTCGGAAAACTATGTTGAAAAAGGTAGTAATAGATATTGACTCGAAATTGCAACTGTCATAAGATTAGTAGCCAGTTGCCATGTATACTGGGAATTCAGGAAAATTGCTAACTGAAAATTTATATAAATTATACTAAGTTTTTTGCAGCATGGAAAATGTTACTCAGAGACAAATTGACTGTTAAACTAAAAAATCATAGTATCCTAAAATTATACTATCCATACCTAAATGCATTCGTATTAATTAAGTTTAGATGCATTAGAGTTCTAAGCGAGTAAGAGTAGAAAACTGCACAACGATGATTGCGATTTATTTCTTTTGCAATGCAATAAACTGAAAGACTTACTAATGGGCGCAGTATTTTATCGCATTCAATTCAATCCACTTGAGATTTGTGTATTTATGTATATCGCGACAAGTATTAAATATTCAATCACTTTTCAGTCGCAGTCACAGCTGCGCAAAAGTCGCTTAAATGTTAAATTTCAATCATCTCGGGAGCAAATTAATGCTTGGAAATTTAAAAAAGCCGTTATAAGTGTGGCACATTGCACAGATACATACTTTTTCAATCACTTTAACAGGTGTAATGGTGAGAATTTTGATATTTATCACGTTCGCGACACACTTTCAAGCGATTTAGTCGACTTCAGTCGCGATTGCCACCCAACGTTAAGCGACTAAGCGTAAATACTGCGACTAAAATCAACCAAGAAGTCACCGCATTCTTCTCGTACGCCTGAAATTGGCGGTAGGTGTAAAATAGAAAAATCGCTGTTGCGATAGGAAAAATTGCGCGTGAATAATTTCGAGCAGCTGCGCGCTTTGCGAAGGCGCTCAACCGCCTGTCGCGTACTTTAATTTGCCTTCGGCGAATACAAACAATAAATAGGTGTCGTCGACACCATTAAGAAGTTGCGTGTGTATGAGTATGTACTGTACATACAGTACAGTATGGCGCTTTTATAAGTATGGATGTGTGTACATAAGCGCGTAACTACTTTAGCGAGTAAATATTGTAACAAGTGTCGCGTCATCTCCGTTTTGCTCTGCACTCGTTTCGTATTGCCACTCAACGCGTTTCTATCGCATTTTCAATCAAATCAATAAAAATCAAAGTAAACGCAAAAAACAAGTAAACAACAAAAACAACATCGCGTGACAACGCCCAAATGAATAATGTTACAAATTTAAAACATCTGTTTCTTACGTTCCAAAGCTTTCGCAGGAGCGCAAGTAATCAGAGCGCTCAGTCTCCTTGCCATACGAGCTTCCAGCAGCAAAATGTGTCGCTAAGTTTTCCTCTTGTTGTTACGCCAAACGCATAAAATATTAGTACAGCACGCCTTACTGAAAAGCCGGCGTCGCAAAGGTGTGAAAATTTAAATTGAAAATGTTTATACGCTGCACCATTTTGTTTTTTATATAAACGCTTTAGGCTTTTTGCTCAGCTACTGTACTTGTGAAATGATTATGGTTGCCAACTTGTAACGTTAAAAGTGTTTATTTGTTTTATTGCTTAGATTTTTTGATATTTTTTGCCTGGAGTGTAATGACTACTTCAGTACTTCTCACGCCAACTCGACGAGTTTGTAGCAGAAACAATTTGGATATATCACACGTGCGATCTCTGCTAACTCAGATAAGCATGCAAGTAAAGAAAATGGTCTATGTGTCTATGTTATACATATTTCACTTTAATATGGTCATGCATAGCTGTAAAGGAGACCAAATTGCATTCCGCAGGCATTTCTATGGACAAGTAAATGTATTTCGTGTCCTTCTCGCAGTGAAAAAGATAAAAAAAATAGTCTACAAAGGAACACTCTCATCGAAATTAGATATTTTTTAAATAAGCTATATTGGCCATACATATTAATTTATAATTCTGAATAAAATATCATTTAAAAATAATGAACAGCAGTTTTTATAATATATAAAACGGGAAGAACATATACTAACATTTGCAATTACTATCACTATAGAGATATACTCAATACAACATTGGGAGATCGAAAAAATATTTCCAAAGAATTTTTTCATATAGAATCATTGGCAAGCCTGCTCTCTTCTGACCTTGAGAAATGTTGGCATCGGTCGTTCTTCGGTATGCTATACTAGAATAGACATGATGAAAGACATTAATAAAATATTTTTTTCAATGCGTAAATGAAGTATTCTAGATTACAGTTTATTATAAATAGTTTTGCCGATCGGTCCAAAAACACACTTATTGAAAGTTTTATTCAAGTTTCGTATTTTAATTCACATACCACATGGGGTTATGATATCTGATTATATATAAATATGACAGTAAAAATATAATTGCTAAGCAAAACTTTTTAAACCGAAAAGAAATATTAGATGCAGGACTGGTTAACATACACAAGTTCCATAATAATTTTTCATTGAGACCAGCTGCTAAATTAAAAAGTAATAAAACTTTCAGTGGAATACATGAGCCCTACTTTGAAGGCTTTCATTAAATTTTTAATCTCATATTATATTATCATTAATAAAATAAAGATCTCTTTAGACTAAACAGAATCAGGGTTCTGACGTTTCCTTAACTTGTTGAGTTATGTCAATATTAATGTTTAAAATCTAAACGAAAAACGTATTACATTCCCAAAAAGTAGATTTGAGCCATTTAGTCTGCCTTAATTTTAACCTGTTTTTTTGTTAAATCTTAAATCGAGCATTTAGGTAATGCAAAATGTATTTCATTAGCTTACCGTTAATACTTTGTCTTCGTCAACCTTTCAGATATTCAAGAGTTTTAGGTGTTTTCTGTGATCTTATCGCTTTTTGCAAGTCAAACACATTTCTTTAGAACTCAATTGCAGCAATTTGTTAAGCTTAGTGCAATCTTGAAATAAATTAATTTGTTGCTTTTTATTCCCACGGCATTATTCATTTCATTTACTAACCATTTAGTAGACAACAAATTGTCGGCCTTTTGTGGTAGCCTTCTTTCGTAGCTAGTCTGTATTAAAGGAATTAAGCAATTAAAAGCTAACTGTAAACGGAGATTATTGACGCTAGAGTACATTTTATTTATACACTTACAAATATACAATTCTTCGTGCATCCATTTCATCGACAATTTTCTTTTATCAATAGTTACATTGTGTTTCCATTTTCGCAGTGTGTAGGCTATATACAGTCTTATACATATATGCATATATGTATATATATGTATATCTTATTCGTATATAAATTGCCGATTAAATGAATGCACGATTAATTGCTGGAGTGCCGAGGCTATGCTAATTGCTCGATTCAATTAAAATATTTGTTTATTGCTGCTGTTGTCTTTTTTACGTAAAAAGACCTGGAGATAATGCAAAATTATTTCTTCCTTTTTTGGCCTGCCATTGAGCATCATATACAGTCTAACCAAGTCACTATTGGCTTTGAAGTAATTTCATTCCTCAACTTCTTTTTTTAATAAATATTTCCTATCCGGAATTTCGTCGTCAAAAATTGAAACAATTTGATTACAGATAACGAAATCTTCACAGATCTGTTTTAAAATAGTTAAGCTGGCGAAGAGTTCACCGAAGCGTACTTATAAATTCTATGACCTTTGAACCGACTGTTAAAGAATTTGATTTGAGAATTTGACTGATAAATTCTATGACCTTTGAACCGACTGTTAAAGAATTTGACCGTATCTTAATTTCCATTTAAGTCTATTTATCCAAAAAACTATTTCTCAGTCCCTTCCTGGTCGAAACAGCTCGTTTTCTAAATTTTCTATTTGATGACTTCGCTGACAAGTAATCTACCTGCACACCAAACTGTGTGGCAGATAACCACTACAAGACCAATAGCAGCCTCAACCGTCTTTAACAGCATTGCTAGGTTACTGAACGTTGCAATAAATTACCAACTTAGGCTTTGCCATACATTTCCATTCTGACTATCATGGTTTAACAGTACTGAGAAATAATTTTGAGAAAAACTGGTACGTTCAAAGATCTTGACCGGATATAATTCCAGATCCATTCGCTTAGATGGATTATATTGTCAGAATGTAGAAGGAGTTGAAAACAAGCATAGTAAGAGATAATTATTTATTTGAAGATAATTCATTACTGTTTATAGCTGCCATACAAACTGTACAATCAAAACTGAAAAAGTCTTTGCATGGGCATTTTTTTTATTCGACAAGATATCTTCTTCTGGATGGATAATTGTCCAAGACAAGTAACAACTGAACAATTGTCGGGATCGGATCACTTATATCCCATAGTGATGTCATAAAACTGACCTATCAAAATCAAGTTCTTTTATTTCTGAACGGTATCATAGTTTATAGTTGTGGATAATGCTGCTAGGTGTATAAGTACACACAAGCCCATTTCCATTTCTTGGTTCCAGAAACGACTTTGCAGGATACTCTCTTCGATTTACCGGCTCCTCAAGCTCATTTTACATTGCATTCCACCTGCAAACTCTCTTTCTATTTATTCTTATCGCATTGGATTTACTTAGTTTTTAATTGATTTAGCGCTGTTTACTAAGGTCCCTCAACGCCTTCAACAACACTACCATAGACCGCTATCACAACAAATATCAGCATTGCGCATCCTCGGCGACCATCAACAATATCATCAGTGACCACTTAATTGTCGCTAATTCCAATTTGAGTGGAAAATTTAATTGCGGATTGATTGAGAGCGCAAAAGAGGCGGTCTGGCTGTCGCTTCACCGCAACACACGCCAACTCACCTCTGCCACTACAGTCGATTGCAGCACTGCTGGTGTCTTGGCAGCGCCACATCCTTGTAGGTTCGAAGGTGGATAATTTGCTTTTGAGCTAGCGTCAGCCGCGCGTATTTGTCAGCTAATTGGCAGAGCGACTTGGTCAAAGGTCGCATACTCAATTGAAATGCCAGCGCTTAGCCAGTCGACTGCTTACCTGGACTCCGTTGCCCTGTCACTTCATTTGACTGACACGGCGATTTCCATTAAATCGCATTCACTGCAATTACAAGCACCGCTGTGTTTGTAAACAGAATTAGTATGACCAGCTAGCCAAGTACGCACACATGTACATGTGTTTGGGAGTGTGTGAGCATGTGGCGTGTTTACCTTTGTGGTGGTGAATTATTGGTTGTATTTGTGTAAACGTGATCAATTCAATTAGACCGTTAATTGTCGCACAAATTACCTATATCCAATCACCGCATTTCAGAGAGAGAGAGAGAGAGAGCGGCAACATCACCAAAACGACAACAGCGGGGAGAGGTCAAATTTATTTGTAGTGCTTGAGTTCGGTGTTTGGTCTGAATATTTGGTACTGATTTGTTATGCTTATAATTTTTTAGCACATTACAACTAATATTTTAGTCATAAAGCTCCGATCAAGTAGCGCGATAAATAGCTAACACAACCATAATCTTTTTCGTTTTTGTATCCTTGGATCGACCGTCTTATGATCAACCGTCCTATAAAAAACACCTTAAGATGACTATGCGTGATTGGCGACAATTTGTTTTTAATACTTAGATATTTTATGTACCTATATTTATGAGAAATCTCACATTGAATGGTTATGAAGTGCGGCAATCAAAGATATAGAAAATAGAGAACACTGAGTAATATGGTTGGGTTATCGCAGGGTTTTTACCACTAGGGTCTCATCATCCGAAACTAGATAAATAAAATCGAATACTCACCTTTGACAATTCAAACCTAGTGACTTATGAAATAATGTTTAATTGGGACTGACTTGACATTGTATGCTCTTAAGGCTTAAATGTTGCGGCTATACATTGTGAGAAAAACGTTTCAGGAAATTGTAAGTAAGAAGCAAAATATTTAATTATTCATCAATACCTACTTATTTTGTCGCCTTCAAAGTATTCCCCACCAGCTGTAATACACTTATGCGAACGATTTTTCCAGACCGCGAAACACTTTTTATAAGCACTTAGGTCCCTTAGTTCCTTCAGCGAATTTCGTTTGTCTCTTTTGTCTGTTTGTCTGTACCGATGATTGTTGGCTTGCTTATATGTTAAACTCATAAACCCATGTTTCCTCGGCAGTTGTAATGCTCTCTATGAATGTGAGTCTAGCCAAAATGAGTTTCATCCCCAAAATATCCACCGAAATCATTGAAACGAACTCACAATATCACAGATTCACCGAGAAGCGTTATGCCAAAGCTTTATAGCAAATATATCTGCAAACCTATGCCTTTATATATCTCATAAATCATAGTGTATATTTGGTCCCTGCGGAAAATTGGCCACTGAATCTGTAACATAAATGGTTGTATGTAACTTCAAAGCAGTTATGCTCAATATTTTCACTACTGTTTGGAATTAGTTTCTCACTTTAAAGTCAAACAATTTTCAAACCGCTGTTTGGTGAGAAATTTGATATTTACTTGCCATAACGAAACTATTGGCTGCACTTCAAGCTTCGATGTCAAGATTAAATTCAGTATGCTTTAGCGAAATCGGTTTCTATATCATATACACATAATTATTGTTTATAGATATGCAGCATGTCATGAAATCAATAAGCATAAAGAAGTTTGAAAGTTTCCTCATGATATATAGTATATTAGAAAACGGCCAAGTAAAAAAAGAAGAAGGTATGAAAGAGTGACCGCTGAAGAAGTTCAATCAGTCTTAAGCGCGTCTTGTATGTTATTTGATACCTTGTCACATTGAGTGGCAACATGAACAGCAACCACAAAAGCATAAAAAAAGTCTAGCGCTTGCCGCACTAATTGAAGTGAAATATATGAGTTTAAGCATATGCTAGTATACGTTGTTACAGTACAACTTGTTTGCTACTTGCAACATACGACCAAAGGCGCACCTGTGCCACAGCAACAGCCTGAACAGCCGTTCGACAGCTTGATATGGCTTCCTCACTACATTTTCAAATACATATTTACCGTAGAGAAATACAGCATATTGTATAAATATTGCACAGGAGAGCATATGTGTGGCAGGTATGTGTAATATGGCAATGCTGTGGCTGTGACAAGCAGGAAGCAGGCAATGAAGTGCAAGAAAATCGAAATTGTTGCATGAAAAAATCAAAAGCGCACTAACAAATCCCCAAGGAGCTAAGTCAGCAACAAAGCGGCAGCATAGTGAATAGAGGAAGTCCGTTTTGAGGCCCTGAACAGCATACTACAAACAATATACCGAACAAGAGTGGACAGTAGGTATATCATTAACAGGCACTCAAGTGTTGTCAACACCTGCTTGCTAAGAAGGCATGAGTGTGTGAGCGTTTAGTGAGTCAGAGGCGCTGAAACAAGCAGCCGGTGCATGATTGGAAATACTTTTTCACACTTTTGCGCGCTTTAATCCATATTTACAATAACGTTACGCGGTATAAAAAACTAAAAAAACACAAATTTTAATTTTTTTCTTTTCATTATGCGCGTATTTATCACTACTTCGCTGAATTACTGCAAAAATCATATTTGCGTGTAGCATTTTTGTGCCACACAGGCGGATATGATGTTTTTATTAATTTCCGTTTGTCGGTTTTAATTAAAAAGTATAAACAATTAAGAGAAAACATGTTGGGGGATATAAGGAAATATCAAAAGCCATAATGATGATTTTAATTTCCCCTTGGCGTGCGAGGCATGCATTCGTTGCCTCTGCGGTGGCCACATACCGTCAGCTCCGACAGCCGAGACGGTATTGCAACCCTGCTGCAGCAGGGTGGCGAATGTTTTCAATTGCGCAAGTGTTCTAAATCTTTTGAACAGGAAACATATATTTTGAAATATTTAATAAATGAACTAAGGGTTGATGGGGAGTACGCGATAAAGAATAAAATGAGTTAAAAGTGAAAGAATTCTCTAGAAATTTGAAATTTTGGTTTCTTGTGATTTCTCATCTTTATGAAAGAATATTTGTGCCTATATTGCTAGAGTTTCTTTAATTTTTATTTACTCACTAGCTGACCCCGCAGCCCTTGCCCTTCGTGAATTTATGTGTTTTGAAATGAAAAGAAAGTTGAATTTATATGGTGTTGAAAATCATTTATTTTTTTTTAATGTAGCGCAGGTTGATAAACAAATTTTTTTGTTTTCTGTTCTGGTGCGTAAATATACAGAGAAGATGGGTTTCCAACTCGTGAACACGAAACATGGCTTTTCTAGATTTATGCCACACTTCTATATATCTATCCCTTTGTCCTGTTGATTGAAATTAGTGCCCCCTTATATTCGGTAACTGCGTCACAATTATTGGGGTTCTTTACACAGTTTCGGTGAATAAATGAAGATTTTGAAACATACTGATGACAGATCTAACTTTGAGATGCAAATTATGCTGCGGCATACCAAGCCTATCCAAAGAATTTAGAAATTCCACTGGATATTTCACGGCTTTGTCTTCATTGTCAAGACGATCGATCGATTTGTATGAGCGCAAACCCTTCTGAATTTGACTTTGAATCTTCCAGTTTAAGTCATTAACATCTGTGTTTTTGGCAACTAAAACTGCGCGGGCTCTCAAGCAATCGCAGTTATGACAATTTGCTATTGTTGGGATAAACGTGATAAGTTCTTCTTTCGTTGAAGTGAATTGACAATAGGCAGGAAAAATTTATATCAAACCAATGGAAGTATCAATCAAAATTTGCCCATTTCCAATCATTAGCGAATACAATGTAAAATGTCATCGACAATATCATTTTTTTCGTATCCCTTAATTGACGCGAATTTGAAGGATGGTAAGTTGAAATTATCTTCGCGAAAAGTATGCGAACTTCAGTGGCATGCGGAGTAGCTATCGCATCGTCCATCATTCGATTCCAGTTATTGTCATGTTCCAGTAATTGTACTTGCTGGCTTGCAAACACTCTACCATTCACAGTACGCAATGACTTAAATGAAGTTGAAGTCTGGTGAGCGACGCCGATACAGTGGATATCCATCATTTCCAGTTTGCATTTCCTAAAGAAATGCACGTGGATGGTGTTTCGTGCATTTATTGTCAGGCATACAAACCGAAGAAGGATTGTGGTGTTCGCAATGTTCATGAACCATATTGGTTTTTACAACTTCGTATAATTCTGGATCTATCTCTGGATCAGGAATTTCCGCAAAAATGATTGCATCAATTTAATCTAATGTAACCACCATCCACCATCCAAAAAAGAAGAAGCGGCAAACCTCTTCTTCGCCCCTCAACAGAGTACATCCAGCATCTAACAGCACGTTGATTCAAGATAAAGTCCATCGAACATCGTAACTGTTGATTGAAAAGTCGTGTTGTGACATCGTGACGATCGCTGAGTAGCTATCGCGGTCCATAATTCAGCACATACTATATGTCATGGCATCCTGGAAGTACTTCCTGCATTGCCTTGCCTTAGGCTGCCATAAATTGATGCCAAACAGAACGCCGACCGATATTAGCGCGACCTCTTCGTGGCTTCGTAACAAATTTCAATCTGTAATCTTTTATGTGAAACACGCATAAAGTTTTCACTGAATAATTTTCAGAAATTTTTCTTTTGAATAGCTGGATTAAAAAAGGAAGCGACCGAAATTGAACGATTCAAATAATTTACAAATCAAAATATTGAAAAACAAAACAAACAAAAATTGAAAAAAAAAATATATGTATGAAAAGAAGTTATTTTTTGGAATTTTCCAATTTTCCTACTTTTCCTAATTAAAAGTATAAGGTATTTTTATTTCTAAACCTTCCCCGATCCACAACGAACACATTAAAAAAACAATTATCAAATTTGGATCAGTCGTATGAAAGTTATGAGCGTACATACATTTTGGCAATTCATTTTTATTTATATATGTAGATGTAGATTACTTAAAGATCACATGATGCGTTGCCTAAGCGATCAGTATAAAGCTGTGTTTTATAAAAAGTTTGAATAATTAGGATGTATGCGAAAGTTTTAATCTTTTCATAAGGTTTGTACGTTATCAGATCCATTTTAGGCACAAAGTAGGCCTAGGTTAACCGCATTATTCGGATAAAGTTTAATCCCGATATATTCATTGGTGCTTGATTTGCATTCTGGAAAGCGAAAGAATCAGATATAATTTAAAATTGAGTTATAAGGGATGTAGGCGTGGTTGTAGTCCGATTTTGTTTGTTTTCGCGCTGGAACATAAAAATGTCAGGGTAACATTAAACGCTAAATTTGGTCGATATTGCTCGAGAGCTATGGTGGTGCTACGCCCATCATGCCATTTGGACAACGACTCCTAAAACGTCATCCTGCAATATCCAAAATCCGCCTAAAATTGTATGACTTTGGCGTATTTATTTATTGACTTATCACGCTTTTACTAGTTTTTAACGGAACCGTTATGTATGCACAGGGTGGAGTTATCACCCGTTTTTATTTTCATCCCTTTTTACAGGGTTTCTTGGAGTTTATAAGTAATTTGTCAACTTTATGTTGACGTTTAATAGTGTTTTATGGGCGTGGTGGTAGTTCTATTATGCCGAAAATGGCTACTGGCTACTTAATGTAAATCTTAGTATATGTTTGCGACTACTAAACTTGCCCCAGTCCATGAACCGGCGAGGAAGATGACCAGAAACTGTTAAATAAGTACTTAAAGAAAATTATTCGTTCGGCAATCAAAATTGCTAGCGAAAATGTGGAGAACAGTTAAATTTTTTCTCTTTTAGGTCATAGGGGACATGAGACTTAAAATTACAACTCCTGCACCAATCTTTGGAATCAACGTATTCAAGAGGCCACTTAAAGACGGACAGTGATTTTAGGAAGTCGAATTATCTTAAATTAAATAAAGGCAGAATCTTAAACTCAGACATTAAGGCTTCCTAGTAATGTACGAACGACTTCAGATTTACAAAGATTTTACGCTGAATGATAACTTTGTAAAAAGTTTTCTAATAACAAATGAGGATATTTCCCAACCAAATCTTATATACAAAACTATCGACAATGTATTAAGCTCCACTTCACAAATCCACTTTTATTACACCCGTCCATGTTCCACCTCATTAAATGTATCCCACTTTAAGCTTGGGATTTATTTTATTTGCCTTATAAATCTAAGGTCGACTACAACTAGAGACTTTATGACTCACATGCTATTTACCATACTAAATTAATTTATAACCTACAGTTTTGTACATTTAACTACCTTTTACAATTTCCATTTACTGACCACACACGCAGGCAAACATTTTATTATAATAGCAAAGCTGGAACTACATGCATTTCGTGACATCTCTTTTGCTGAATTTTTGTTTTATTTATTCGTGTATTTAGCTCTATAATTTTTTGCTTACTTCGGCAGCTCTGAGCCCATAAAACCAGGCAGCTTTTACTATCCACATTTACTACCGCCAACAACTAGCTGCTTTTACAACTCACATAGTTTATGGGCGCCGTTTTAGAATTGTTTAACGACACATTTAGCTGCTTAGGTAGCGTATGAGTTGGAAAATAGATAGATATTAATTCATTATCTGGACTATATACATCCATTTTGCAGGTGCCATAAACATTTTTAATGAATCAGCTGTATGCATGGGTAGATTTCAGGTGTGTTTGTGCACAACCTCGGCGTAATAAAATTGAATTTGTAGTCTGCACTAAATCCAATTCACTAGAATTTGTTACCTCCGGTATATTGGCGTTTTTATTAGCTGCTACTCATCCCAAAATCCAATCTATTTCAAATTCGTATTTTTCCGAACGAATCCCACTTTCAATTTAATTTGCCTGAAATCGACGAAAATAATAAAATGCGTTCAACATACGGTTTTGGACATTAACTTTGGTCACTGACCTAGCACAACCCGAACATTTTTGATGAGATTCCGTTTACGGTAAATTTCCTTGCTTATGACTTTGTGTCTCTGGCACTTTTTTCATTTCGTGCAAAATGAGAGAAGCTTACCTTACTCACATACCAACAATACATGCGATTGCGAGACCCTTACAAAATCGCAATTTTATTTGCGTACCTTTTTCTTAACCGCTTATGAGACCTGTCCCCGCTGCGCTTGCGACCGCCACGCACGCACTTCACACGCTTTCCGAACTCTTTCAGCTGCTTTTTGCACCTTTTGCTGTGTTTTTCTTTTTTGCGGAATTTTACGCTGCCACTACAAAGTTAAGTGAAAATTTTCCCATATAATTGGATTTGTTAGCTAAAAAGGGCTGAAAGGTTCCGAGCACGCTGAGGAGGTGAGGAGAAGCTACTGGAACGGCGCGAAGATTGCAAGAAGCGAGCGACAAACGTGACAGCAATAAAGTTCTATGCACACCCTCTACACATACACATATATAGACATACTCATCAGCGCGGGCGCATTTATATGGGCTTCAAAAAATAAATATGAAGCATAAAAGAAAATGCGAAAAAATAAACAAGTAGCAAAAATTATTTCTAGTAAAGAAGGGAAACGAAAAAAGGCACTTACTAAAGTAGCATAAAGTGTGGCGCGCGCGAAAAGCGTAGTGTTGCATTTTGCACAACCGACAGCAACACAAACACCAACAACATAGGCAAAGCAGAAATGTCAACAATCAGGCAGCTTTATCGCTGTCGGCTTTGCACAACAGCCCGTCGTCAGCAAGTCACATTTCCATGCAATACTGCAACTAGTGTGGCGCTCAGCAGTCGGCGATCATGGGTCGGCTGTCGCCACGGCAGGTTCGCTGCCTTGTTAACTAACAAGCCTGCAAAATACAAACTACTTGCATCAAAAAGCTTCACGTATTTAACTTTTTTAGAGCATACATTATTAAAAGGTTACAAAGTTGAACGCCAAAGCGTATTAAAATTTTGTTCAAACGCACCAAAGTGAGGGCGAACAAAGCGCAAGGAGCGCTAAGAACTTTCTATAAAAGTTTACAGCCCGACAACGACTGCCACTATATACCACTACCACAAAATAAGTATAAGGGCAGCGAATAGGTGGAGCACATGAGACCCCTACATTCCTAATTAGGAAATATTATACTTAAAAAGTTGTTACTGAAAACAAAATTAAATAATTTTGTTCTGGTTGTCTGAAAACATAATCTTCAGTATTAATAAAATGCGTATACCTTCGCCTTATTCCCGATTGATATGCATCTATCTGAACTGTTTCTTCGTTCTGCCAATTTCAAAATTCAAAGTTTTGTCAAACCCTACTCTCTTATCTGTGTGTTACCACTAATTTGAAGCAAATGAACCGACACCCTTCAAACCCTAAAAGGCCGATGTTACAGCTTACAGACCAGGTTTATACGAATACTATACAAATAAAATCGGTTCTAAAGGGTTACTTATAAAGTTTTATGTTAAAGCAAAGGGAAGAAACTTTACTTTTCACTTCACTCAAGAAAATGAAGGATCACTTTCTAAATACTACACAAAGTTACAGAACATGAACCACATCAGACTTTCACTTTCTAGGGATAGTTCAAATTAACACAATCAGTTAAGTATAAACTAATTCAGTCTCAAGTCAGTACGTTCTGTACCAAAGAGTGTTTTTTTAAAGATATCCTACGAAAAGGAGACGTCAAAATACATTAAATCGACAATATTTCAAGAAAAGCTTCTACAGATCTTCAGAATTTTCATTCTTGTTTGCACACAGCCTACTCTTTCACTTTGAAATTGGTTTTTGTTCATTACTTTGTGATAATAAACAGTTACTAACTCGTCTAACAAGCTTGCTGAAGCTCCTTAATTAACGGAAAAATTGTTCAAAATATAGAGCTGAAGAAATTTAAAAAATTACTGTCAACACGATCTACTCGGATTTTCTAGCTGGACGTGCCTCAAATGAATATCATTTAAGCTTAACCAGTTTGAGTTTCCCGTATAAAATCACTGAAAGTTAATTTCTTTGACGAAAATAACCAAAACCTCTCGCTTGCCTTTTAACACCACCTAAAGTCGAATGGAAAAGCACAAAGTTTAAGTTTACCCTTTACTTGCGACAAGTGATATATTTTTCTCAGAAGTTAAAATATTTAAGTGTATACTTTGAAGAGTCAACTCAATCTTACATAAACCCTTGCATTTACTCGTTATTAACCGAAAAATAGCGCGAATAAAGCACACACATACATACCTAGACATTTGCAGCTTTCGTTAGCTTGAGGCACAAGCCTAAGGCTGCAAAAGTTAAGCTTATAAGAACGAACGTCACATGAAGCGACAAAAAAGATCAAAATGATTTACTCGTAATCGTTTGTTATTTATACCCATACATGCACACATATGTATATTTGAATGTATGTGCTTGCACGTTTTCATAACTCTAAACGATTGCAGTTGGTATGTCTACATTTTTGGCTAGAAATATTGTGAATATCTAAGAACTTTTTAAGTTAAACTTTTCGGAAAAGTATGAAATCTTTGTCAAACACAATCCAAGGCGAAAATTGTGTATTTGTTTTGCACATACACTGCCGAAAATTTAGTATCACATGTACTGCCACATACTCCCACAAATTAATATCAAAAGTTTCAAAACGGCACATACAAAATAAAATGAAATTGAGAAAACTTTGCAGTGCAAAATGTGCGTTCTCCTATTTTGTTTTCGTTTTTGTTTGTTGCCAAATAAATGTTGCGTACAGCAGTTCATCAACGTATAAATTAGAATCATCAAACTCGTGCGCGTGAAAACATTGCGAAGACAACCACACAGACACAGATTAATTCAAAAGTAAATGATTCCGAACGAAATCCGCCCGGCAAACTTCATCTATCGCTCTGACCTAGCGCTAACTACTCCGCAGGCAACGGCATCAATTGTCAAATCACACTCAACGCGCTCTTCGCACTTCATTGGTGGGATTTTTTTCGTCGTGTACTTGTATACAACTATGCTCCTGTCGCACAGCTATTTATGTGCGCTCTTGGGAAGCTGTCAGACATCAACGGTCGTGTTATGAGCATTTGTGAGCGATTCGTAATTTTCGTCGGCAACTTTTCAGTTGTTTGAGCGCAACTTAAGAACTTTTAATATTTTTCGTGCAATTGCACGTTCTGTTGCCACCGTACCACGCCCCGTTGAACTAATTTTACAAGTGTGTCGCATTTTGTCACATTACAATTTCACAGTTTTCAACTATTTTTCGCTGGTAAATTCCAAAGTCAGGTGCTTGTCTTCTGCGCTTCTCATATTGTTTCTCATTATAAATGCTCAGATGTTTGTCGGTATTGTTGAGTTCTCATTTGTAGTTTCGAAAGTGGATTTATACAAAGTTTCATAAACAAGTTTGTTAAGTTTAATATTTGATGTTTGTCACACTTCTGCATAAATATGCCACATTTTAAATGCGAGAGAATAAACTGATGTCAAACTCAAATGGCGGAATGCCAAAACTATTTAGGGGAAAGTTGTGCGAGCGCTGTGAGGTATTTAACGCCTAACTTTTCGGTGCTTCGAATCAAAATTGCGTCGTGACCATAATTATTTTAAAAGAAAATCTTCTCCAATATCTCAATGTTCTCTTTTGCTCTCTCTCTCTCCTTCAAAGTTCTTCACAAAGCTTTCCAAGTCTGCATATATACTGAAGCTAAGAATTGATCTTTGAAACTATCTCAAAACCAAATCACTTGAATATTTTTTAATGAAGCTTACAGTTATAATTGATGGCACTAATTTCCCGATTTCGGAGAATATATTTCAAGTTACTATAACACTTGTCACAGTATTTCGATTATTGTTCAATTTTGAAATTAAATAATATTATATGTTATAAATTCACCATGATTAAACTTGGTATGCAGAGCTTCAAGAGCTCCAAGCGGATTGTCGTCACTCTCTGCAGCAGTCCCTTCGACTATCAATCGAAATTGATCAAAAATTCGCTGACTACTTTATTACTTATTTTACTGATTTATTATTTCACTTTCGTGTCCCATATAGGTCTTTTAAAGTAAAGAATGACCAAACCAAGTTTTTTTATCCACCACCAGCTGAAGTAACTTTTTAGAATCGGCAATCAAACATGGAAATGTGGAAATATTAATTCAATGTTTTCGAAGGATACTATCCAAGATTTATAAAAAAACTAATATTTATTCATTTACATAACCAATTTACCTATTAGACTAGAGCAGAAGCCTTTGAAAATGATGAAAAATAAAGTACTCGTAGTATGTTGAAAGATCTCGGAAACGCATGGTACAATGACAAACATTAAAGTAAAAGAATTTACGGCCGATCTGAGGTCGAGGAAAGAATCGGAGAGGCGTGGCTGAATTTTAAGAGTTAATTAACACTTAGTCATTTCGATTTACTTCAAAGATTTGAGTTATGTAATTTTCTAGGATTTAATTGTAGGCTTATGATAAGTAACAAAATATTCGATTTATTTAACCTAAAGAAGAAAACTTAGTGTGTTAAGCGGCACACATTTTTTAAAGTTATATAAATCACTGCTTTCCTGTCGGATATATCTCTGGCTATTTTAGAAGTAAATATAAATTTCTCTGTAGCGTCTCTTTCCATTTATTCAAACTTTTTTAAATAACGAAATATTTATTTAAAAGGATCTCTTTCTTTATTTTTAATACGCTTTTATTAGCTTCACTTGTATGTATGTATGTATGTTTGTAACTTTTTTAAGTGGTACTGCAACCTAGAATACTTGAGCGACACTGTAGGAAGGCGATAGTAAGTTTAAATTGACAGGTAAAACCCCATGTAACAGTGAAGCTTTAGAAGAAATGATTCGATTAAGAAGTAATAATTCGTAAAGTCGTCAATAGAACTTGGTCGCAAATAATGTAACAATTAATCATGAAAGGTTACGAGTAGATAATAAATGCTGCCTAATTATCGATTTACTTAGCCAATACTACATGTCATACTTCATATTTTAACAAATTTGGGGTTTCTCACATCAAACTAAAAAATCAAAGAATTATTTTTCACTTTTTAGTTTTATATGCTTTAAAAGCGTGTTTTTTTAGTTTTTTAAACTATATTTATTCCACTTTAAATACATTTTAGTTTACCACATATGTGTCTGGCTCTGCATGGAGCCCCATTCTCAAACTATATCTACCGAAAAAGTTGAATTCAATGTTCAAATAGCGCGCATTTCCTTATCAGCTGACACTTGCAGTGACACCTGCCACACCAAATGGCCGCACATGCTAGTTTGGCTTGGCCGCGTGCACGTTCAACAATATGTGGCACGCTGTTGGCCCTTTGGCGTATGCCACGACAAACTAAAATATGGCGAAGTGGGATAAAAGGGCTGAGATGGCACAAACGGATATAATTTAACAGTGCCACACCGGAAAAAAACAATCTGGATTTTCGACATTATCAGATTATTATTTTTTGTTGTTGTTGTTTTTGTTTTTGTCCTTTTATGGAGGTTGTGGGTTTTCGCAAAATTAAATTTTCCTTTTCCATATACAATATTTGAGATCGAATGCAACATAATTCAATTTTGTGTTTGGCAGTCTTTGGCATACATGGGATTTCGCAAGTTTTTTAAATAATTCGTTCGAGTTTTTCGGTTCGTCATTTGATATTTTGACAAGAAACCGAATAAAAACGTCGGTAGGCCTAGAAGAATTTCGACTTTTGAAATTACCACATCATGGCGTTACAATTCCAAAAATGAGTAACTTAAGAGAAGTTACCTTTAGGAAGAAGCGAAGGCATTGGACAGGACCATCGGTCTACGTAACCGGAACTCACCCAAAATGGCACTCGAAAGTATTCCTCACAATTATTTTTTTAGTGCTACCACAACAACTTGTGTTATTCTCCGTCTATAAATAAGAAAGATATTTCGAAATGTATGGGGATGCTTGAATCTCAGCTGAGTATCTGAAGAAAGACAACAGGGTCGCAATATTGTTGCAGTTATTTGATTGTTCAAACATCGTCTGTCTAACTAAAGTTGCATTATGAGTTTTAGTTTAAATGGCGGATCATAAACGTTGTGTACGGTCACTCTCGTTTTTAAGTGTTCCTCATAAGCTATAACATATTATTTTAATGTGAAAACTAAGTGCACTTATTGGTTGAAAAATTCTAACACTTTATAGGATGACATCAAACAAAAAAAAAATTGAAAAATATTGCCAAGAAAACAAATGTGCTAAATAATTTATTTTAGAATAGCTTAAATCGAGGTCGTTAAGGCTATGCCACAAACTCAGGCTAAGAGTACGTGTTTATCAACTCGTTTCAAGAGTTTTCATTGTTTGATATATTACTCTTTACACTGCACACAAAATTAAAATATAACTCTAAAACGGTATTTAATGCAAAATGAAGTAAAATAATTTGTATGGCAAACTCTGAGTTTACAAGTATTGTCTAATCCTAAAAAACAAATCAATTGTTAAACTCGACTTTTCAGAGAACTTTGCAAGTACTTTCCATTTCGGTATTGATATACTCTCTAAATTTCGTATGGTTAATTTAGAATTTGGCGAGTAGTGTTTAATGCTAAATACCGAAATAAGTTTTTGGCGTAGCTTGTAAACTATTTCGTTTCGGTTTTAATAACTATGTAAGATCATTAACACTATGTTGTACAGTACACTCTAAGTTTATGAGTATTGTCTAACGATAAAAATCTAGATAATTGTCAAACTCGAGTTTGCGGAGGAGCTAGCAACAGTTTTAATTTGTGCATTTAAGTAGAAATAAAGTCTGTGATTTTGTGTGGAAAACCTTTAACTCCATTAAATTCAACTTAGAAAGCCGGCTTTGCAAACCGCATTAACCGCTATCAGCAAATAGGAAATATATCAATTGTTCAAAATCATTCCCATTCTTACACAAATCGACTCCAAGCGAATAAAAAATCAGTGAAAAGAATAAATGAATAGGAAAGCAAATTTACTATTCATTTTGCCTGCGCAATCAGACTTAGCAATAAGTGTGGCAGCCATTTGCATACAACTTCATTAACTTTTGCCTTTTACGTTTCCTGTTCCTTATCATTGATTTGGCTGGTTGCTGGTTAGTCGCCCAACTGGCCGGTCAGCAGCGCAGGACAAGTGAAAAACAAACAAACATATAAATTCACAAGCGAAAGAAGGACGCAGGCAAGCCGGAATTATCAGCACAAAGTAAAATCTAATAAAACAGAAACTTTAACAATAACAGAGTTGGCCGCCATTGCCAACAACCACACAGCAGTGTCGAGCACTCCGTGCTACAACAGACCCGAAAAATGGCACACTTTACTTCACCTGAAATCGTATTTGCGGCGCGCACAGGAGTCATCACGATTGACCTTTCTGCATATTTTTAGCTAGTCACATATATGTATGTAGGCCCTACGAAATTTCTTTGCTGCCCACTACCGTCCGAAGAGTACGACAGTAAATGCAAATGGAAATGTTACAACAACCGCTCGTAGTCGTGCCACATGTCAGCGCGTGATTTTCGTACATAAAAGTTCGCATTAAGTTGAGCACATATTTTTTCCGTGGTATCCTATGGTCCTAAGCCCAGGTACCGTATATACCATAAATTACGGCACATACGTGTGTGGGCAACACCAGCTTGCGTGTCGGTATGTCCAACGATTCGGACGATAAGTAAAGTGGAAATCGCTTTGGATTTACCTTTTCGTCTGGTGTTACTGCTTCTCGTTGGTTTTTGCCCAAATTGCGCCATTTTAATGCCTTTTAAGTATGCGGGCGGTGAGTGAGTGCTGGCGTCTTTTTGCCACCGTATGCAAAGTTAAATTTTTAGTGTCATGCTAGTCCAGCCATTTCACCATGTTTACATATGTTTAGCGCGTGGGCCGGTAACTTTTTACGAAATGAACTAGTTACGGCACGATGCGGCAACACCGTTATTAATAATCGAGGATAACATGATTTTTGACGCAATTAAACTTTGAGCTTTGCCGGTGAAAGAAGAAACTTATGGAGTTTTCGTGTTATACATTGTCAAAAAATTTTGATATACTAACGACTTTTTTTGCTGCAAGTATACTATTTTTATGATAATCTCCTATACTATATTACTATGTAAATCTCCTCTGAACACTACTTGGAGTTTGGAACGGGTTTTCAAATTCGTTTGGGGAAGGCTTTGTTTACAATTACTAGGGAAGTTGGGACACATTGTTTCATTTATAATAAAACGTGGCGAAATTTTCGAATAGTTTATTGTGAGATCAATCTCACAACATTTGAAAATTATTCTGCAACTCTGCCATCCCCTTCAAAGGAGTCCCCTTGGGCAGCTATACAGCGATTACAGCGCGTTTTCCATGCTTCGTAACATTTCTGGAACGCTTGGACTGGGATGTCCGCGAGTACCCTCGTCACTGCCACCTGGATGTCCGTAATCGACTCAAAATGGGTTCCTTTGACCACCGATTTTGTTTTAGGAAACAAAAAAAAGTCAGAGGGTGACATGTCGGGCGAATATAGCGGCTGTTGCAACACGGCGATCCCTTTAGAGGCTTTCGAGTACTTGGCAATAGTATACTTGATTCACAGTTTTCCCCTGTGGAACGAATTCTTTGTGGCCGATTCCACGGCTATCAAAGAAGGCAATAATCTTCACCTTCGACTTGCCCATGCGAGCTTTTTTCGGGCGGGGGGTGCGCGGAGACAACCATTGTGAGCCTAGGCTCGACTAAGAGCACTATCACCATACACTCTTACAATTTTAGCGTACGTTTCCGAAGCTGTTTCGTCCAATCTGGCGCAAAATTTTATTGCGACGCGTTGCTCTTGATTTCGTTTTTTCATTTTCGTGACGAGCACTACAAACACACGTCTACTCAACTTGACGCAGTAGGTGAATAAACAAGCTAGAACGATGGTACATATATCAGTGGAGAGGGGAGGGATGCCGAAAAAAGAGAAAGGGAATTTCAAGGTCACAGGTTTACCACAAGCGCGGCAATAAAAGCAGTCTCATTACTTAATTGTCAAACCTCGTAACCGAAGTGATTTTATTGCTTAAGACTCTCCATTATTTTTCATTATCTGCACCGTTCTGCAAGAATTGATTTACTAATAAATTGAAAATATTAGCATAACTGAGACCACAAACTAGTCCATCTGTCGGATGCTGCCTTAAATAATACACCATTTTCCGAAAGGTGTTTATAAATTTATATCTTATTACTTTTTAGAGATCGATTACAGCATAGCCAGATCATCGGTGTGTCGAATGGCTAGATTCAATCAAAAAATGTGTTGAGAGACATGCTATTGCCTGAAAGAGGGAAGTATTTATTCGTTTTAGGAAGTATTTTTTAACTTGTAACGTTAGGTGAATAATGTAAACAGAGGATTACTAAAAATCCGACCCCGTCGAGTGCCTTCACAATTCTTTTTATACGTTGAAATTTCAAATCCCATCAAGTTTACATCCTCCATCAATAGGAACATTACATTTTGATCAGAGCAAATACACAAACTTTTCTACTTCGTCCTTTTTACATATAGCGGCTGCCATATTTTTGCGCTACTGTTGATGGTCGAAAAGTTTTTTAATAAAAATATTAAATTTGCATATGTTTCATTGCCACCGTCGCAGCAACAACACCCGCCCTCTCTCTGCCTCGCAACAATTTGCGGCTAAGGTGAGTGAAGAAAGTCTGCCTAATGATTTCTTTGTGGTGGCTTCACTGAGTTACCTGAGCGCACCCAACTGCCAGTTAGAGCGCTCAATTCAGTTCCAGCCTGTACGGTATTTTGGTTGTGCCGCAGAAATTCACGTATGTGTGAGTAGGTTATGTAGGAAACAGGAAGCGGCACTGTCGAACTTTAAGTGCTCAACTTCGTAGCTGTGAACATTGTGCAACCCTACCACCCCCGCCAACAACTGCTTGTGGCATGCAACAAAAACACGTCTGACGAATTATGCTTCATCTTGCTTGGCGGAAGTTGAGCTCAAGCAGTGCACATAAAGTGGAAGCTGCGGCTTGCGGCTGCCTGTGTATGGAGCAAAGTGGCTGGCAAGCAAAAGTTTGTTGGCGCTTTGTTGTTGTTTCGTTATTGCCTCGTCCAAATTAACTTCGCTTAAAGTTTGTTCTTGTTTATTTTTAAAGATTGAAACTTGCTTTCTTCTGATTTTTCCCCATATTTATTCCACTTTTCTCACTACTTTGGGAATTTATGTTGCTTCGGCATTGTTATTTTAAGTAGGCGCACGAAAGCGGCATTAAATTATTGGACTTATAAGCGCTGGTGCGTCGGTGAACGCCGGTGTTGTTGGCTTTCTGGCTGGGTGGTAGTTAGCTTGTTTGCGTAATCAAAAATATTACAAATTCCGTTTCAGGTTAAAGGAAGTTTCTTGAAAATTTGATTTTCTATTTATTCAATTTCTTGGCAACTTTTTCAGTAGATATTTGTACCGTTGTAATTAACTGCCATGCAATGTTCATAAAAAGCGAGGAAGTGTTCTTTGTTTACATTAAAAGTAAACAGTAAAATTGTGCTATATTTATCAAGAAAATCGATATGAAGTGAATGTTGGAAAAAATGTAGGAATGAGAGTGTTATAAAGTAACTACAACTAAAACTAAAACAAATATCAATATAAGTATATCTTTATATGCATGTCGAATACAATTCTCCTACTGGAAAACAGAAAATATTTATGAATTAAAAATTGTATAAGAATATATTAATACAAAGTAATGAAAATATAATTATAGCATTTCTTCTTAACGAATTGTCTTAGCCACGGAAGCGTTAGACGAATTTGAGGCTTTTCAGTTCGGTAGATAACGGTGCACAACTGTGCGCAATTAAAAATTCTGTTTGGAAAATTTGAACACTTTCTCAATTCTATCAAAGTAAATTACTTGCGTTTATACTAAAATAAAAGGCGATAACAATAGCCTTCTTTGGTTGAGCATTTCGTTAGCCGTTATTTTGGGGCGGCTGTTGTGCTAAGCAAAAATTACACCTATTTTTATAACTAAGTCTGAAAACGTAACCGGCTAACGGTTTGAATCCAAAGGAACAGATCTTTCTAATCCCATAGTCTGATATATTCATCCTTCAAATCGAATTATGGCGTTTTATGAATATGCTTAATTTAATTTTGATCAATCAGTTTGAAAGGCAGATACTTATACAAGAAGCGTTCCAAAGTAAATGGGACTTAAAAAAACCAAAAAAAAAAAAATGATTTTTTCGCCAAAATCAATTTATTTTATTCAAAATAGTCTCCTTCTGCTTCAATACAGTTTTTTGCACGGTCCAAGAGCATGTCGAACGAGTGTTTCAGCTCGTTGGCCGGTAGGGCCGCCCGTATGCCGGTGCAAGCCTTTTGAATGGCCCTTACGTCTGCATAACGCTTTCCTCTTATGGGCAAATGCATTTTTCCGAAAAGGAAAAAGTCGCACGGTGCCATATCAGGTGAATACGGTGCACACACCTTTCGTAAGCCCAAATGTTCGGTCAAAATGCAATAAATCGATGTTTTGGAGATGTTCAATTCCATTAATTTCAATGATGATTTCGGCTGATTGATTTTATGAATTCACGCACATGGAATTTCCGGTGATCACGGATTTTGATTGGGCCCACAAATTGATTGTCTTTTATGTCCTCACGACCACTTTGAAAACGTTGAAACTACTTGTGTACTCTGCTACGGGATAGGCAATCAGCGCCATAAACTTGTTTCATCAAATGAAACGTTTCGGTAAAATTTTTAACAATTTTAAAACAAAATTTAATGTTGGCTCTTTGTTCGAAGCTCATTTTCGCACCGATAACACAAACATACTGACACTTAAAATTCGCACTGGACAATCGATATATATAGCGGATACTAACGCACCAGTCGACATATAGATGGCGCCATCAGCGGACGCTAGATTCCCAAATTCCTGTTTACTTTGGAACTCTCCTTGTATGCCATTCGATTTGAATAATTTCTTCGAAGATTGACTCACTGTCTTGCCACTACAAAAGTAGACCAATAGGGACAGCAAACCATGTCATACTTTTCCCACTCTTTTGACATTTCTCAACAGTAAAGTTTGCTATTTCATCATGGAAAAATGTACGATTCAACAACGAGTCGAAATTATGTATTAAAATTTACTACAACCAATTTCGAAGTCAGTGGATTCAGTGGCCTCAACCCTTAGAGCGCTACAAAAGTTTTTTAAATAAATCAAAAACGGTTTGGGATATCAATGAAATTTTTTATTCCTGTGAAAGTACATTCATACGTTTTCCTTGAATCACCATTGCTTCCCGAAAAAATTACGGTTTGGGCCGTACTTATTCCGTGATGATGAAGACCGGAACGTTACTGTGAATGGAATCATTTCCGTCTAGGTTGTGCGATTTGACGGCATTTTCCTGTGGAGCAACGTCAAGTCTATGGCCTATGCCAACAAGCCAGCAACGAATTCACAGGAATAAAAAATTTCATTGATACCCCCGTTAGTTTGCCTGCTTATAAGCAAACTAGTCCTTCAGTGTTTGAGTTTGAGTCTGAAATTTTACACACGTTCTAATTTTTCCAAGAACATACGATAAAATTAATGCAGCTGCTTATTTCTAGTTCGACTCATCTTGTCACGCTGATCAGAAATATATGTATTCTTTATAGGAGCTCCTCATTTCCTTCTGGGTGTTTGAAACTTCGTTGCGGTATTGTGCTGTTTTCGAGGTATAAAAAAGTTTGTGGGAGTATATTGCTATATAACGTCGATATTTTACGATACGAACTGATATTTTATATTTCAACCATTGAATAAGTAGTTAAAATTTGTTTTGTTGTTTATTCATTTTTTATTAATATTAATTATGTACATGCTTGCATTGATGCACTCACCAATTTCGGTAAACAGTTAATCCAAAGCGCTTATCTCAAAACCCGTTTAAGTAATTGTTCATACATATAATATTGAACAAGAAGCACAACACCAATTTCTGATCACTCATACCAGGCAAGCCTAAACAAAGCCTATTTGTTGCTGGTATACCAAAGTAAGTCATGACAATGCAACACCCTCATTGTCTCCTTGGACACCTGCGTCACAGCACTGCTGCCAACATTCGCCACACTGCTGGTGCTGTCCAGTTGTTGCTGCTGTTTTCGTGGCTGTTTTTGTGTCTACAAGAACATAATATTTGCCACAGTTGATACGTTGACTGAGTATATAAACACACGCATTTACATAAGTATATTAGGTTAGGTATCTACTGGCACTGAACTAGCTGCTGTTGCCGTTGTTTTTACTGCTTCTACTGCATTTCGGCGTATGATTGTTGTATTATCGCTTCACGCATCGTTAGTTGGGGAGATTCGATGTCTGCCGCCAGCTTGGACGGGCCATGCAACATACATAGATATACCTGTGCTATGCAACTAAATGCTGAAGTGCAGCGTAGGTATGACAAAGTCGATAGGGTGAGGGTCAAATATTCGCATTGTGTAATACATAAATAAACACGCTCATATAAAAAACATTAAAAAAGTTTACACCTTATTTTTTTCTTTTCTGCTACCCAGGAGTAAATGCAAGTGCTTATAGAATAATGCGAAATTAGCCTGTTCAGGGAAGCTACCGGCCTAGATTATTTTAAGCCAGTCACCTCACTCAAATATTTGTTTCTGTTTTCAGAATTTCTCAAAAAGGAAAATACAATAAATTTTAATTTGATAAAATACGAGTTTCATATTTGCCTTTTTAGAGTTTTTCTGTCGGATTGTTTCATCCATATCCGATATTTTCTCTGATAAAACTGATTAAAAGCTGTAAGCGCTGAACTTTTCGTTGAGAACAGGAAATGCAAAACAGGGGCACGTTCCACCTTGTGCGCCTAATTGTATGCACGTGCAAGAACAACTTATAGTTTGAATCATATAGCACAGTGCCATCACAGCGTTTACACATTTCTCATCTTTTTTGTTTGAAATCACGTTGTAGTTTTTTTTTGTATTTCCTGTTCACCTGCATTTTTCCATTACAAATAATTATATTTTCCTGTGTTGTTTATCACCTGGTCTTCAATATCACACATGCAAGTATATATCTATGCAACTAATATTTGGTATTATTATTGTATGAAAATAAATATTAATTGTGGTTGTATTTTTGGAATTGGTCATTAACTTTATGGTGCTTTTGAAGAGCTATCTGCTGTAAATATTTTTAATTTTTGGTGTTCCTTCACAAACATGACATATGATTACAACGTCAAATTTCTCCCACAGCAACATTTACTCTATTTATCCTTCATAATATCAGTTTGTTTTCCTCAAACTACAAATGTACATAATAGAGAAGAAATTCCACTTTTCCAACAGTTCGCACCTTTGCCATGCCTATGGCTCGGCGAGTAAGTAAGGTTTATGTAAATGTATATAAAGAGAAGGAAGTTTCTTGCCATATTTTTCGTATAAGTTCAGGCAGAAAGTGAACTTTGTGTATTTTTATCGCTTAATTATACAAACACATGCAAAAACACATCTACATGTGTACCCCTACATTGTAGCATTAAACTTGTGCCCAAAATATTAGAATTAGTATTTCCTAACCAAAACTGCACTAGTTCCGAAGTGATCAAACATAGACAGCATTTTTTGGAAAGTAGAGAGTTTTGCTTCGTCGAACAAGTTATACTTTTTCAACAAAAAGAAGAATAAACTGAGTAAAGTCGAAATTTTTTTTGTTATTATTTTTGTAGTTTGCTGTGCTATATTTCTGATGAAAATCTGACAAAGGTCTGACTAGTTGCACATTCGGTTTATATCAGTAGCCAGAAAGATTCTAACTACTTAATTTGACTGTAGGGTAGTTAATAAATGAAAAATATTCGAAGTAATTACACAAAAGCCGTCATCAATTTTACTTATTCTCAGAAACTTTTTCTCGCTCCTGTATGTTTAACGAAACTTCCCGCAAATACGTTGATAAGTTCGAAGTAAATTAAAAACAAAAATATTATTTAATCTCATGTAAATATGAAAATGTAAGAACAGCCTAATCGAGAACTCAGCATGAGTTCTTTCCGTATGCAAATATACCCAGATATTAGAAAGTTTCTTTATGCGCAAATTGGAGCAAATCTTAAATTTAATTTATTTTTGTCTTTTAAAGAAAGCTTATTTATAAGAAAGAATATAAGAATTTAATTCAATACAACCACAATGCACGTCTCTTCGCAAACGTAAAATTTTAAAAATAATTCTTTTTTGCGGACAGAAAACTGAGTTTCAAATGAAATTATGAATAATTCCAAATCCTCATAAAATGTCTAAATCTAGACATCTTGTGCTTTAACATAAGCAGTATAGCTAATTACGGTAGTGTAAGGTATTGCTAGAAGCTACGTTAGAAATGAAACGAACTATTAAAATTTTATAGCAATTGTAAATAAATCTCATTTTCTCGGTTTTATGTTTACGACGTCAGAAATTATGGTATTTTTCTGTGAAACGGTACAAAGTAACGGGACAAAACTATTCGAATACCAAAAGATTTCATCAGAAATAGAAATAGGGGAGAGAGAAAATTGAGGTGAGGTAAAAAAGAATTTAAGCGAAAGAGAGTGACAGAAAAAAGGAGACTTATAAATTCCGATACCCATTTCAGAGATGATTTCTGTCTCGATTCATAAATAGACCAAATTTCTATCTGAATTAACTTCTCCTTATAGCTTGTTACTTCATGCCTGTAAATAATGTAATAATTGCAGGTGACACTTTTAAAACCTTTGCATTATCTCACCAACAAACACTAAATCCATAAGTGGAAAGCACTGCATGCCAGCCGAAAGCGGCAACCCTTAAACATTGCAATGACAATCCTAACTGGTTTTATGTCGCATAAATGAATAAATAAAATCTACCGTCTCCCTGTTCACCTGTGTCACTACACTTAACGTTTTATTTAACCATCCCAAAGGACAAGTGTAAGAAAATTTAAAAACTTTACAGCAAATACTCGTTTATGTAAATACTTTATTTGTATGCATGTGTGTGTGTTCATATCTTTGCGACGCAGAAAAACACACTTGTCAGGATTTATTTCAATTTTTCTCCAAGCAGCGCAGAACTGTAGAACTAAAAGGCAGCACATCGAAAAGTGTCCCAGCAGCAGTAGTTGGTTTTGACATTGAGTATGTCTGGTGGAACACTCACATACATATGGTATGTACATTTGAGTGTTTGCTATATGAAAGGGTGTGGTTAACAGTCACATGCGTCTGGCGCGGCACGTCGTCCTGCGGCACTGACAAGCACATCGCATGGCGTGCACATAAATATCGGCCGCAACAAGTTCCACTCGAAAGCAGCCGCCAACGCACGCATTTGCACACACATAACTCGAAATGTGCTTACGTATCTATGTGTGCGCTGCCACTTCGTTGAAGGATTGCATCCAGAGTGGCGAAAGGACGTGTAAAGAAGCATGAAATCTTACAGCCAACAATACGTACGTGTAATTTTCTTCTTTCAATTTGAGCGATACTCCCCATCTCGCTCTAAAGGCGTCCTCTTGCAAAGGCCTACTGTGTAAGTAGTCTTCGCTGTTGGATTTTTTCTGCCACTTGCGCGTCCAGCAAGAAAATTACAGTTTATGATTGAAATAGCAGACCGAAAGGTACTGGCCGAAAAATCAAAATAAGCAAAGGATTTGTTAGCTTGATGGACGAAGTCTGGTGAGGAAAAATTACGCCGAGGTTGTACAAATTTTACGAAGTTCATAGAAGTTTAAACGTGTGGACTTAAAGTTTTTTGTGAAAGATGGACAAATAGTGAAACATAGTCAGACGTCGTTCAGAAAATACAAAATAGAAAGTACATATATTTCTTCGTAATACAGTTTTCTCTTTCAACTAGGGGCATGCGAATATTCGAAATTTCGAATTATTCGACGCGAATCGAACCGAATTATTCGATTCGAGATTCGACTCGAATATTCGCATTATTCGAACTATTCGAATTACTCGAACTATTCGAATTACTCGAGTAATTCGAATAGTTCGAGTAATTCGAGTAATTCGAATAATTTTAATATTTGACTATTTGCATGATTTTTTAATTAGCGCCAGTAGTATCTGAATCTCTGTCATGCATCTGACGTACATTTGTCATTTTCGTTTAAAATTTTCAAAAAATCAAACGTTGGTTATTTTTTTTAATTAAATAAATGTCTTCCAATAATTCTGAAGAGGAAAGTGTGATTATGGAAGTGGAAGCTGAAATTGGTGTGGGAAGTAATAATGAGGTTGTGTCTTCAACACATCGGAGTCCTGCTTGGAATTTTTTTAAGCTCAATACTGAAGGATACCGAAAAGCAATATGCAATACTTGCTCGAAAGTATTAAAATTACCAACATGTATGATGTTTTTTTCTGACTTATATACACATATATATCTATACTAATTAATCATTATGTTTTTCTAGCTACTACGTCACCCATGTTAAAGCATTTATATTCAACACATCCTATTTTATATCAGAAATGTGTTGAAATAGGAAAAAAGGGTATAGTTGCAGAAGAAAGTAAGAGTACTAAAGAATCGCCAAAACGTCAGAAACTCGGGCCACCTACTAAAGCAGAGCTAGATCAACTATGTATGGAGATGATAGCAATTGATCTGAAACCTTTTTCTTGTGTAGAAGATACAGGTTTTCGAAGATTACTAAAAAGACTCGATTCTACATATGATCCGCCATCAAGTACTACTTGCTCCCGTAGTCTCTGTCCTAATTTATACGAACAAATCAAACAAAAATTGATGGACGAATTGCAGAATGATATAGCATCTGGCTTAATGAGTTTATCTTTCACTACTGATGGCTGGAAGTCAAGATCTGGGCATCATTACTTATCATTAACCCACCAAGTTTTGGGACTTCATGAAACAGCGACAAACTAATAGAGAAGAAACAGTAACTTTGCGTCTTGAGAAAGACATTGATCAAGAACTTATTCAATACATGTATTCGGAAAATATTGATCCTTGGGATGATCCTATTCAGTGGTGGAAAAAAGAATCAATTAAATATCCTTTGTTATCTCTGATGGCTCGACGTTATTTGCCAATTCCATCTACGTCTGTTGAAAGTGAGCGGCTCTTTTCGACTGCTGGAGACATTGTGACTGAAAAACGAAATTCATTATCACCTGATAATGTTGCTCGGTTGTTATTTTTGAATAAAAATTTAAATCGTTATGTTTAATTGAATATTATGATTAAGTAGAGGAACGTTGTTCCATTAAAACACGTGAACAAACGAACTTCTTAGAAATAAGTATTTAATTAGAGACGTTTATGAGTTTATGATTAATTATATTGTTCAAAACGTTGTTAATAAATGTCTAAATCAATTTGAATTAAATAATAGTTTTATTTTCTTTAATTTTGTTCTATTACTGCAATAGAATAATCTATTTAAGATTTTACTTCTTTATTCGATCCGAGATTCGACCCGTATATTCGCATTATTCGAATAGTTCGAATAATTCGAATAGTTCGGACTATTCGAAATATTCGATATTTGACTCGAATCGAACTGGATTCGCATACCCCTACTTTCAACATTTGTGTTGTAGATATTATAATTGAAATATGTCTATATGTCTCAGAATTGTTACGAGGCTATGAGTTCGATCTTATCCTATGAATTCCTACTCCATAAATTTTGTCATTTTCTAATACTTAAACTCTTCAGAAGCAACGACGAATACCCATGTATGAAAAAACCTGGAACTAAATCTATCTATTTTATTTGTAATGAAATATTTGAAATTATGAGATCATTTTTCAGACTAAAATATATAACTGCTGCTAATTAAGGGGCAGTTAGAATTTGCAAAAAATTATTATTTTTTTTCGTTAAGTGTAAATCTTAAAAATATTATCTGAAAATTTTACGTTGATCCGATAATTAGTTTTTGAGTTATTCGACAAATAACAAAGAGTGCTCGGGCATTCAAAGCGCAAGTGTGAAACTTTAAACGCGTTTCTCTCAAAAATATATATTTTTTGAACTGGTGACAACTGTAACTCGAAAACCGCTCAGTAGATTTTAATGAAATTTATACAGATTTTAGAATACTTAATAAACTCGGTCCTGATCGAAGATTTTTTTTTCAAAAATTTCGATTTTTTAAGACCAATTAACTGTTGATTTTTTCCCAAAAATTTAGAAAAAAGTTTCTTGAGACCGCTATTTTGTTAATTTTGAAAAAAAAACACAAATCTTTCGATCAGGCCCGAGTTCATCTATTATAAACTAATTTTTTTTGTCAGATTGATTTTAGATGAATCTCCAAGGACTTATAGTTGTCACCGCAAGTACCTTTTTTGGAACTGGGTCAACACAAGCAACTATAACTTTGGAAATTAAACTTTTTTTTTGAAATTTTCGTGACTTCAAGTCAACACATTTTATAATAATGCCATATTACTACTTTTGTAAAATAACACGATTTAATAGCAAAAAAAGAACTGCTGAAAATTCTAATTTTTTCGTGCCTCTGACTACCTCTAACCCCATAAGTAAGAAGCTTTTTGTAGCCCTAAAAACGGGTTTCTGCTATCGATCATTCTACTGAAATCCATTTAGGTCAGAGTAAATCGGCGCACATAGAGGTGAAAAAATATATAACCTTTATCCAGCACCTAGTTTTAACGTTTTTGGCTAAGGGACTTCCACATATTTTAAAACAACTTCAACGTTAACTAAATTTTTTGATATATTAAGACTTAAAAAACAATGCAAATAATGTAAGTTTACGTTTTTTCAGTTTTAAGTAATATTTACTTTCTCTGTGAAAACGCTGAGTTTGAGGTTCCCTCGATATTGCTTTGAAATATAAATTCCACTACAATTTATGTTATTTACGAGCGAAATGCATTTATTTCGCAATTATTTTGCAACTTTCTTCATTAAGAGTGCACACATTGCCGGTTATATAACTGGAGTGCCCACAGAGGTGCCACTCGTTTTGTTATTGCTTGCTAAGCAGCAGTCTACAGCTTGCTTTGAGGTGTTTATTTTCAGCAATGCATTTCAAATTATATGTACAAATGCATATGCAAGAACAGAAAATATTTTTTCCATTAATTTTTTAGCAAACTTCATTTAACATGCACCGCAGCTTTACACCGTTGGTAGCAGTACTAAGTTCATGAGAAGCTGGCAATGTGTGGCAATATTCATAAAAATAGCGATTTTTTCATGCACAAAAGTGCACCCTCAACGAAATAACAGCGACTGCAGCCGAAGCACTTGACACCTGTGGATGTGGGGGCCAGCAGTGGCAACCGTGTTACCTGGAGCAGTGAATGTGCAACACTCCAATTCTCAATTAAAATGGAATGCAATAAAATTTACATTTCGTAAAAATGCACCGCAGAGGAATAAAAATTTCTAACGAATATTTGAATTTTCACACGAACCAGCAACCCAATGCGCTGCGGGCCAACGAACCGGTGGACTGGTCGACTCGAAAACTAAGCGCTACCACCGCACCAATGTGCTGAGGACGGTGTGTAGCAAACAAATCACTTCTATTAGTATTTTTTTATATTCCTGGAAACATAAAATAAAATGGTCGCAATGCCACAAGTGGTCGAGGGCGCTCTCTTCCATTTGGCACAAGTTTAAATAGTAATGCAAATATGTACTTACATTTATATAAAATACTTAATTTTTGAATTACTCTCGCTTGCATTGCTCCCTCTCTCCCTCCACTCTTCCATTACCCATTCTTTCTGCTTCTGTACACTTTTTGACTTTGCTTAGTAAATTACATTTTTATTACTCCTCTTTGCTGACAGAAACTCGGTTTTAACTGGCCACCACGCGCTCGGCAAAATGTTAAATTGCAGCCAGGTGACCTCCTGCAATTCTTAGCGTTTGTAAGAACAATGAAGACATGTTGCGGTGCAGACCAAAGTGGTCGGATGTGGAGCATAAAACTGCCAACGTAATGCTTTTGCTGCTGAGTGAAAATTGTTGCGGTTAAACCTGAGTGAATGTGTTGGTGTAGCATATGGCATTTGCTTCGTACTTAGAACATGCCAAACGGACGAAATTGTTGCTACCAAATGCTTTTCAATTTCGAAAATTGAGATTTCGAGCAAATGGGGTCTAACAACTTCTGATGGCCGTTCACTTTTTTCGAAGGAGATCTATACGGACAAGTATACATATACATTTATTGAAATAGGTCCATTTTGTGACTAAAGCCAAAACAGTGTTTTTGGAAAGGCGTACACTTTGCTACTTGAAACCACAGGAAATTATGTCAAAACTGCATAGACTCATTCCCAATAATGATCTAGTGATCCCATTGTCCTCAGTTGCTATGTCTAGGCTGTAGGGTTAGGAATCTTACCAGACGTCATCTGCTGAAGCTGTCTGGAAAAAGATGAGGAGGAAACAACTTAACACTCCCTTCTTGACTGGCCCGCGCTTGGAAGGTCAAGACTTAAACACTTGGGAGCGCATACCTTCAACCATCCCATTGAACTGGCGGGAGTGGAAATTAAACGCCTGTGCAAATTTGTATTGTCTAGTAAGCGTTTTGCCAAGTTATAAGTTAAAACACAGGAGTGCTTCGTTTTAATGGTTTCACAAAAGACTACACATAGCAGTCCACGTGCTATCTTTGATGAACCATCTAACCCAGCCTAATCCCCAATAAAAACAGAGCGTAAATTCGTCGATATTACTTCTTCTTTCTTTAAGGCGCTTTTATTTTTGTGTCTTGTTTAGGTGTAAAAAAGATTGTGCCGAATTGAGGTTTCTAAAACCTGTCGAATGAACTTCATTGTTTAGTAAATTTGAAAGTTAATGATCCTTTATGATCCTTTTACATTAAAGATAGCACTCCCTGTATATTTAAACATAAATTTGTTAATATGTATTTGGTTATGGAATAAAGTGTTAATTATTTTTAAAAATGTAGTCATTTAAGTTTAAAAATCCTTAAAAAATAATTAGTTAATTTTTATATAAAAGAAACAAATATTAATAATTTGTACCCATTATCGTTACAGGTATGTAAATTATACAAATAAAATTGTGTTCGTAAGGAAATCAAGTAAGACAAATTTCGTAAGTGTGTAATTATTGATCAGTGCATTTGTATTTTAACTCGAATACGTAAATATGTGGTAAAAAATAAACATTTATGGATTTCGAGTGGAGAAGTGTTTATGATACTGAATTACTCTATGATATTAATATACAATTCAATCAGTTGTTTTTAGAAACGTAGTTATATAAACAAAACTTTTTTTCTTTTGCACTTCAACTAGATTATTATTCTGAGGTTGCCTTATTATAATTCTTCTTCTTCTTTACTGGCGTAGACACCGCTTACGCGATAATAGCCGAGTCAACAACAGCGCGCCAGTCGTTTCTTCTCTTCGCTACGTGGCGCCAATTGAATATTCCAAGCGAGGCCAGGTCCTTCTCCACTTGGTCCTTCCACAGGAGTGGAGGTCTTCCTCTCCCTCTGCTTCCCGCGGCGGGTACTGCGTCGAATACTTTCAGAGCTGGAGTGTTTTCAACCATCCGGACAACATGACCTAGCCAGCGTAGCCGCTGTCTTTTAATTCGCTGGACTATGTCAATGTCGTCGTATATCTCGTACAGCTCATCGTTCCATCGAATGCGATATTCGCCGTGGCCAACGCGCAAAGGACCATAAATCTTTCGCAGAACTTTTCTCTCGAAAACTCGCAACGTCGACTCATCGGTTGTTGTCATCGTCCAAGCCTCTGCACCATATAGCAGGACGGGAATAATGAGCGACTTATAGAGTTTGGTTTTTGTTCGTCGAGAGAGGACTAGGATTGAAACTTTTCAATTGCCTACTCAGTCCGAAGTAGCACCTGTTGGCAAGAGTAATCCTGCGTTGGATTTCCAGGCTGACATTGTTGGTGGTGTTTACGCTGGTTCCAAGATAGACGAAATTATCTACAACTTCAAAGTTATGACTGTCAACAGTGACGTGAGAGCCAAGTCAAGATATTTCGTCTTGCCCTCGTTCACTGCCAGACCCATTTGCGTTGCTTCCTTGTTCAGTCTGGAGAAAGCAGAACTAACGGCGCGGGTGTTGAGACCGATGATATCAATATCATCGGCATACGCCAGAAGCTGTACACTCTTATAAAAGATTGTACCTGCTCGATTCAGTTCTGCAGCTCGAATAATTTTCTCCAGCAGCAGATTGAAAAAGTCGCACGATAGGGAGTCGCCTTGTCTGAAACCTCGTTTGGTATCGAACGGCTCGGAGAGGTCCTTCCCGATCCTGACGGAGCCTTTGGTGCTGCTCAACGTCAGTTTACACAACCGTATTTGTTTTGCGGAGATACCAAATTCAGACATCGCGGCATAAAGGCAGCTCCTTTTCGTGCTGTCGAAAGCAGCTTTGAAATCGACGAATAGGTGGTGAGTGTCGATTCTCCTTTCACGGGTCTTTTCCAAGATTTGGCGCATGGTGAATATCTGGTCGGTTGTTGACTTACCAGGTCTGAAGCCACACTGATAAGGTCCAATCAGTTTGTTGATTTGGTGGGCTTTAATCTTTCACACAATACGCTCGATAGAACCTTGTACGCGATGTTGAGGAGGCTTATCCCACGGTAGTTGGCGCAGATTGTGGGGTCTCCTTTTTTATGGATTCGGCATAGCACACTTAAATTCCAATCGTTGGGCATGCTTTCATCCGACCATATTTTGCAAAGAAGCTGATGCATGCTCCTTATCCGTGTTTGAATAGCTCGGCCGGCAATCCGTCGGCCCCTGCCGCTTTGTTGTTCTTCAGGCGGGCAACTGCTATTCGAACTTCTTCATGGCCGGGTAATGGAACGTCTGCTCCATCGTCATCGATTGGGGAATCGGGTTCGCCTTCTCCTGGTGTTATGTGTTCACTGCCATTCAGCAGGCTGGAGAAGTGTTCCCTCCATAATCTAAGTATGCTCTGGGCATCGGTGGCTAGATCACCTTTGGGGGTTCTACAGGAGTATGCTCCGGTCTTGAAACCTTCTGTAAGCCGCCGCATTTTTTCGTAGAACTTTCGAGCATTACCCCTGTCGTCCAGCTTATCAAGCTGTTCGTACTCACGCATTTCGGCCTCTTCCTTCTTCTGTCTGCAAATGCGTCTCGCTTCCCTCTTCAACTCTCGGTATCTATCCCATCCCGCACGTGTTGTGGTCGATCGTAACGTTGCGAGGTAGGTAGCCTGTTTTCTCTCCGCTGCGACACGGCACTCCTCGTCGTACCAGCTGTTATTTTGCACTTTCCGAAAACCAATTGTTCCGGTTGCAGCTGTACGTAAGGAGTTTGAAATGCCGTCTCACAGTTCCCTTGTACCGAGTTGTTGACGAGTGCTCTCAGAGAGCAGGAGTGCAAGCCGAGTGGAAAATCTTTCGGCTGTCTGTTGTGATTGCAGCTTCTCGACGTCGAACCTTCCTCGTGTTTGTTGGCGTGCGTTTTTTGCTGCACAGAGGCGGGTGCGAATTTTGGCTTCAACAATATAGTGGTCCAAGTCGATGTTCGGACCTTGGAGCGCACGCACATCTAAAACACTGGAGACGTGTCTTCCGTCTATCACAACATGATCGATCTGGTTGGTGGTTTTTCGATCCGGAGACAGCCAGGTAGCTTGAGGTATCTTCTTATGCTGGAATCTAGTACTACAGATAACCATATTTCGGGCCCCGGCGAAGTCGATCAGCCTCAACCCATTTGGAGATGTTTCCTCGTGGAGGCTGAATTTACCGTTCGTAGTGCCAAAGACACCTTCTTTGCCCACCCTGGCGTTGAAGTCGCCAAGCACGATTTTGACATCGTGGCGGGGCATCTCTCATAAGTGCGCTCCAAGCACTCATAAAAAACATCTTTGGTCACATCGTCCTTCTCTTCCGTCGGGGCGAGGGCGCAAATCAGCGATATGTTGAAGAACCTCGATTTGATGCGGATTGTGGCTAGACGTTCATTCATAGGAGTGAATGATAGTACTCGGCGACGGAGTCTCTCTCCCACCATGAATCCAACACCAAACTTACGCTCCTTTATATGGCCACTGTAGTAAATGTCACAAGGACCTACTCGTCTCTGGCCTTGTCCCGTCCATCGCATTTCTTGGACGGCGGTGATGTCAGCCTTTATCTTTACGAGGACATCTACCAGCTGGGCAGCGGCACCTTCCCAATTAAGGGACCTGACATTCCAGGTGCATGCCCTCAAATCATAGTCCTTATTTCGTTTGCCATGGTCGTCATCAAATGGGGGGTCTCTCATCCGAGGCTGTTTTTTCCTTTTCATTGGGAGTGATTTTTTACGTGGAGGGTCCCAAACCCAGCCCACAACCCTATGCAGGGGATGTTTCGCCTTCGCACTTTAGCTCGCCTTCAAACGGATGTTCTTAGGCTACCCAGAGGATACATGGTCAAAGACCGGAAGTCGTGAGCTGCTTGAGTCATATGTAAAAGAATCGTTTCTGGCCACTCCCAAGTGAATGGCGATCAGAGAACTTTCCTCACTTACGTGAACTTCTACACATGACTCCATCCTCCTATAATTAGATTCCTATTTTTAGCTGCCTCCGATTGCCTACTCTTCTGCTCGTTAAGTTTGAGTTCTGCTATCTTGTCAAAAAGTTTATGTGTTAATAAAAATAAAGTTATCATATCAATGTCAAACAATGTCCATATACTCTTAGAGAATTTAGTTTAGACGCTTGCTATTCAACTTATGTTTAATAACGTCAGTTGTAACGTTTTTACCAGCTATTTTTGCTATTATTAACCAAAGTAAGTCGTAGATACCAACATTCAAACGTTAAGTAAGGGAAGTATTGACCGGATTTTCCTGGTTTTAGCAAATGAACATGCTGTCAATCACCTAAATATTCTCATAAATTTTCAATACTACACTTCACATATTAGTCAAAATGTTCAATAAAAAGTTAGCAATATGCAGCGAGATCCACATATTTGATATCAAAAGTACCTTGAGGACACTATTTGTACAAAGTGTTATTCTGATAACTTCATTGATGTTTGATGTGAATACAGTAAAGCGAACGAACAAGATGCATGGTTGACACGCCCGTCCCTTTCATACCATCTTGGTTGTGAAACTAACTATTTGTGGCGCAGTTATTCAGCGAATAATCGCACTTTGAACCGTTATATGGGGAGTGATTTTACCCATTTTTACAGCATATGAAAAGGTGCTAAAAGACATTATATCCAGCATTTTTAGTAAATTTAACCTAAGCGATTTGGACTGCATACACATTAAACCATTTAGGTAGAGGTGTCACGCTTAATTTTTAGCACACAGGTACGTTTCCATACCCCGATTTCCTGTACCAAATAAGTCGCGTTTTGTGGGCCTGGCAGTGGTTCGGTTACACCCTACCGACAACCTTTAGTTGCCAAAGAACATATCTATGCATTAAGCTTCATCAATATATCTTAATTTTACTCAAGTTACAGCTTGTACAGACATACAGACAGACAGTTGCTCGGATTTCAACTCGTCTCTTCATTCTTATCATTTATAATTATATATAGTATATACTGTAAATACAACTCCTTATATCTTGGTTAATGTTGGGTTTTACAAACAACCGTTCGCTGAACAAAACAATTACACTTTCTGTTGCAACGTGTTGCGAGAGAGTAATAAAGGCTTTCTGTAAGATCTTAGTCACAATTTCAATTTAATGAGATATGAAATCTTAATTGTGAAGCACAATTATTTTAAACCAACTTATTTAATACTGCTAATATTGATCAATAACTGTTGTTCTTGCTCACTGGTAAATCGAATTTCAAAGCCTGACGTATAAAATGTGTATTACTGTACACAGTTGTAAAAAGTTGGAACCTTCTTAGATAGATAAATTTAGATCTTCAATAATATTGATCAACAATTTTCGATTTGAATAAAACGAAAATTAACCATTATTCTTTAAATGTTTAACATTATTTAGGTTAGGTTAGGATAATCTGGTAGGCCAATAAGCCACGCATAGAACAGTTTGGTCCTTCTCGACACCAGATGGAGTTCACTTTCTAAGTCCAAGAGGAGTAGTCACGCCTGCGCTTTTTTTTATTTCATTTTATTTACAATCTGTAGGGTGACAATAAGAAAATTTTGTTATATCTAAGATTCACTTTGACGCTAAAATTGCAATTTGTCCCTTAAATACATAAAGGCATTTGGAGTATAAAATGTGTACTATATATCACCATTCACTTAATTTAATATTAAATATACTTTACAATTTAATTAATTCAGTTAAACATAAGATCTAAATGGTAAGTCTAAGGGATGTAGCCTTTGCAGTCAGCGAATATCTTCACTGTTGTCCAGAAGGTTAATGGCGTGTATTTTGGGTTGGCAGCTTAGGCGATTAAGATATCATGAACTGAGTTCTCGCTCTTCACCAAATTTATTTCAGGGTCTTTGTCTAGGTTAATATTTTTGATGTACCATGGAGCGTTTGCAATTAACCTGAGTGTTATCTACAGATATCTTTGAATTAGTTCTACGTTCGATTTACTAGCAGTTCCGCAGATTTGTATTCCATATGCCCAAATCGGTTTTAAAATGCTTTTATATAGGATCACCTTATTTTTGAGACCAAGTTTCGATTTGGGAACCAGAGCCAATACATTTTTCTCGTCTTGATTTTTAGCTGATCTCGTTTAATTTTTATGTGTTGCTTCCATGTTAGTCTTCTGTCTAAGTGCATCCTGGGGAACTTAGTGGTAGTGCATTCTGGAATAATTCTTTGGTAGAGATTGACGCTGGGGCAATCTCCTGCTTTTATGGTGAAGGTACCATGCGCTGATTTTCTTTCATTTACCAAAATGTTCCAATTTCGAAGCCAGGATTGAACTGTGTTCAGTTGTTTTTGAACAGTTTCAGACGCTTCGTTTGCAGAGTAAGTATATGAAAGAATGGCGGTGTCGTCCGCATAAGTGGCAACACCTATTATTGGCATGTCGGCATTAAATATCGTGTACAGTGTAGGACCAAGCACGCTGCCTTGCGGAACACCTGCTTTGACTTCGTATATGTCGGAAGTGTCATCATTAATTCTAACGTAAAAATGTTTGCAATCTAGATATGACCTAAGAAATAGGTATAATGCATCAAGTAGTTTCATTTTTATTTTAAATAACAACTCCTCATGCCAGACTCTGTCGAAGGCTTGTTGTAGAATCTAAGAAAGCGGCCGAACAATACTGTTTCTCTTCGAGACATATTAGTATGGTTTTCACGATTCTGTGGCACTGTTCAGGGGTTCCATGTAGTTGCCTGAATCCAAATTGATGGTCTGGTATAACGGATAAGGAATCCAAAACTGGCAATAATCGACGAAGAAATATTATTTCGAATATTTTAGAGAATATTGTGTGCAAACTTATTGGTCTTTAAGAGGTTTTTTCGTTCTTGGGCTTGTTTGGCTTCGGAATCATTATAATTTCGGTACATTTCCATTGCGTAGGAAAGTTTTGCTTGACTTAGCCTAAAACCATAATTAAAGATTAAAATTAAGAATAGCAGGTATTTCCTTGGTAACTGTTTGATTGTTCATACATCAATATTATTTGGGTCAGGCGATTTAGATATTTTCAACTGTGACACTTCTGATTGTACTTCAGTCATGGACTCTCAAGAAAAGTCCGAACATTTTGGCGCTGATGGTCAGTATTGAGAGCAGACGTATTCGCTAGGTGATTGCCAAAAGCTTTGGCTTTTCTTTTGTCAGATTTACACCATGAGTTGTTTTCATCTTTTATCGGTACTTATCGCTTCGGAGGATGTTTCAGGTATTTAGTAGCCATCCACAGTTTGTATTCATCGTTTTAATTTGGATCTGCATTCTTAAGAAATTCTGCAATAGATTCTTCTTTCAACTCTGCCAACTTGGATTTTAACTCTTTAATTGCTTTGTTTAGCCTGGTTTTGTCAACCGGATTTCTGTCGAAGTCGTCTTTTATTTTGTACCATCTGCGCTATTTCCTCTGAATATGGCACATTGTTGGTATAGTATGGTTTAGAAGAATTAAGAGGAGAAGCTACTGAAGCGGCTTGATGTATTTTTTGAGTGAAGTTTTCCACAGCGTCATCTAAGTCTCGTTTTGTTGTTATTTCCATGTTTAGGTTTACGTGGGACTCCAGCCAAGTTTGGAAAAATCCTATATTCGACCTTTTACTTAAATGACGCTGCTTTTGGGATGTGACAACAACAGGTATATTCATATTGATAATGAGAGTGGAATAATCTGACCTCATATCTTCATTATTCGAAATTTCTAGATGATGTGAGTTTATGTCGGTATAAATTGCGAAGTCAATTAGATCCGGGTCTGCCAGCAGATAAAACATTTAGGTTTTTTTGGAAACGCACTTGTACAGTTCGCGGCCTTTGGGATCCGTAAGGCGTGAACACCACCATGGATGTTTGGCATTGAAATCACCACCGGCTAAAAATCTGGGACCCATTTTGTCGAAAAATTATTTAAAAGTTTCTTTGCTTATATTGAATCGAGAATTGCCGAATCACCGTGTAATTTACTGTCGGTGTGGTTTGAAGTACTGAAATCGAATCCATTAATTCTAAAATAGTACTTAGCGGTAAAGTGGGTTTCTGAACCCAGTAATATATCCATTTTAGTTTTTATGAAATACTAAACTTCCAGTCTATGGCTGCTTAGTCCATTAGCATTCCAAATCGCTATCTTTAGACTTAATTGCATAGCTTAGTTAAGAGAGAAGACATCATATTTATTAGTGTAGTGGCTAACTCAATTTGTTTGGTAATTAATTCTTCGAGTTTGTCAATTTTTTCAGGGCGTACTGTGGTTGTAGTAGAACTAAGTTGTCCTCTAGTTACATCAGCATAGCTAACTTTTTTATAGTGAACTTGTTGTTCGGCATTTGTAAATTTGATCAAGTAAGGCCTTGTCTTATTATTGACCGAGTCCTTTTTTGACATTAACTCCTGATAAATTCTACAACCTTTGTAATAGGCGGTATGATTTTGAAGGCAATGGAAGCATTTCAGTGGAGTTTCTCTATCTTTTGAACAAATAGACGAGGGATGGTCTAGTGCACACTTCACACATCTATACGGATTTTTACAATATTGCTTAGTATGGCCGAACTCTTGACAGCGGTGGCATTGTACCAAATCGTTGAATTTTCTAGGCGACTCAATCTTTACTACGGTTCAAGATCAGCAAAAGAATATCACAATATTTCGTACAGTATTAGAATTGTGTTTATGTGCAAAGTAATAAAGCACAGAAAATCGGTTTGAGTTGTTTGACCCTTCACTCATCCTTTGATGTTTTTTAGTTACTTTTGGAGAGTCAATGCTCGTACGCATTCTTGCTTTAGATAGGTATGTGGTTTGCCAGCATTCGCTGTCCACACAGGTCCCGTTGCTTTCAGTGTCATCGATCCTTCAATCAATGTGTTCTTTTGTTTTTTTTTCTTCTGTTTTAGTTCACGCATTCGGATTATGAATATTCACTTGTTTTATTTAGTAAATCCAGAGCTTAGTACCTACGACTGCACATTAGGAACTGATGCCTGCATGAATTTTAACAGACTCTGCGACCTCACTGTCGATATCATACTGCGAGGACCCCAGATGCCTACAACGCAGTATTGCCAATGCGGTCCAAGTGTACAAGAGATGCTTCATTGTTTTCCTGGTGCCCTGCTCTAAACATTTCTTGCAGTCTTCTCGATCTGTCAGCCCCATCCATTTATGCCAGCCATCTTTTTCTATGTTTCCTTTGAAACTTCTTTCCCAGTAGAAAAGTGAGTTCATGTAGTCGGTCTTTGCCCAATCGCCACTGCCCTCCGAGCCATGCCCGAAGGTTCTATATGCAAATTCTCTCGCAGCCAGTAGTCGCTCTGCCGATTTTGCTGCTCATTTTTCAGCGAAGAGATCTATAGGTGGCAGTTTAAGTGCAAGTTCAAGAGCCATCGTTAGAGTTGTTATTAAGGCTTCCGTTGTACACAGTACGGCGAGCCTCTGAACCCTTTTCATTGGCTTCCGGTAGGTGGATTTCCGTACGTCTGTCCACCATAATACTGTACCGTTAAGTAGAATTTGTCTAACTATAGCTGTGAAGCACCAGTGAAGCACCAGTGGGAGAGAGCTTGTGGCGGAGATCTTCCTACACGAATAAAAATTATTGTTGGCTTTCCCCATTCTTTTCTCCACGTTGCTCTTCCACAACGGTTTGCTGTCCAAGACTATCTCGAGGTATTTAGTGCGGTCCTTGAGAAAGAGATATAGACGGGGACCTTCAAAGAGGAATTTGTGCTTTCTTATGAACACCAGCAGATCCATTCATTATTCACAATTTTGAAAAATATTTTATGGAACTTCTAAGGGTTTAATAAAACTTATGACGTCAAATACTACAGTCAGTTTATACTAATGCTCAGTGCTGACTGCTTGGCGAACGGGAAATATTTTATCTGTTTCGAAATTAACTTTAAATAGTGATATTAAAAGTGAACTTGCCTCGATATTTTTGCACTAATTAAGTATATATTATAAATAAATTTTTGAATTACGATTTGTGTAAAAGTCTTTAATAAGAAAATTATATTTGAAATTTATAACCATTTTTTTTATATCTTTGAAAAGCACTTAGCGCTGATAATACAGTTTCACTGAGTTATCAACTAACAGGGCCACAAAATTTTGTTGCAAAAGCAAATATTTTCGCTTCCACTCAGCGTGGCGTAAAAACTAAGCGGCTATGTCCCGCTTAGGCGTAAAGCTTTAGCCCACAATAAAGCAGTTGTGTCATAAAGCTGCGCCCACTTATTGCGCCACAAAACGAAAGCTGATGGCACCCCAACAATGCGTCGCGTTGTATAAATATTTATTCGCTCCTCTATACAACCGCTGTGGAGTCCATCATTTCTATTAAATATTTTAGCAAATCTTGTTCATGAATAAACAACGCCATATTGTTGAAATAAATATGGCGAAGAAGGCAGGAAAGAAGACATAAAAAAATCGTAGCACATAAATAGCAGGGCGAGGTGGCAGTAAACATTACCACATGCTGCCGTTACACACGCGCACATACAATGAAACGTTGGCGGCAGACGAAGTGGGGATACCTTTGCGCGACCCTCAAATGTCCTCGGACGACAGGCAAAGTCGAATCATAAACAATTTTACATTTCCCACCAACTGGAAATTTCTCCTCGCATTTACATACAAATGCGCAAATAAACGTGCTCACATCTAGCATGGTGACATAAAATATTTTTACATCAAAGTTTTGGATTTCCATCAATTTTGAAAATGAGCTTTTTTTTCTCGAAACACTCAAAGCAAACAAAACTCATTCGAAAGCGACGAACGCTTGACAGTTACGTAGTGTAACTGTGGTTGTTGGGGAACCCATCTTCATGTACAGCACAACAACAACAACAACAACAACCTAAAGATTTTAAGTTGAGCAAATAGCATAAGGTGAAAAGGTGAGGTGAAAATGAGGGCGGTCGCTTGGCAGTGGGAGTGTGGCAAGCTGTCAACAGTCACCGCTGGACGCCATATTTGCCACTTAGGTCTGTATTTGCCTACTTCACCAACCTTTTCGCTTTTTACACTTGCAACAATGTTGAAAATGGCAGATCCATAATTTACTTTAAGCTAAATAAATGCACGCTATTACTGCCGCTTGCTTTTACTGTTGTTGCCGTCATTAAATACTATTGTCGCCATGTCCTCTGCATAGTTAATTTTCATTTTAATGTTGTTTTTGCGCACTTCATTTGTGCAGCAATGCTCACAAATTGGTCACATGCTGCTCAGTCTGCTTATGTGGGTGTGGTTTCTTATTTGCCAAGCGCTTTCCTTCATTGCTTTACTTTGTTGCGTATCACAGCGATTTCGTATATAGGCAAGCGCAGTTTTAGGCCTTTTGTGTGTTTTACGTATTACAAAAGGTACAATTCGTGGTCTCCTGCTCTGTCGGCCGTTTAGTGTAATTTGCATAAAAATTAAAGGTTAAAATTTTTCTTGTTCTCAAGAATTTAATTACAATTACAATTAGCATTTGTTGCCATGCTCTTTGTATGTAGGCGTGTGTTGTTGTGTGTAAACATAAGGTATTTCGGTTATTTCTACTTTTTGTTGATTTTCTATCATTATCATCTGCATTAATTAAGTGTGGCATACTTTTAGGATTGCTCACTTGTGCTCATTAAGGACCACCTTCAAAGCAACTAAGCCACCTGAGAATATATTACATATACATAATATGTATATGCTAGCTTGAAGTAGATAGCGCAATTTTTTCTCATTCTTCGGATATACAATGGAGCTCATTAGTATAAATTAATTTGTTCTTAAAATTGCAATTTCATGTCTAAATGATTCCTATAATGAATAAATTAAATACTTCTGCTGTTGGATATTAGCGCAAATTTCCTTATGTTCTCTAAACTGTGTACAAGTAATTAGAATGAATGATTTCTTTAGAAACTTCTGTACTTCGTATTATAATTAAGTCGGACAAAAATTTCAGAATAACATACTGTTAGAAGCGAATTGTAATTACTCATTGTTTGTTGTTGTTTTTACGAACAGTTTAATTATTTTTTATGATTTAACTATTCTAAATAGGTGAAACCAAACCCTATTTTGTTTTCTACCCCTTGTTGTGCAAAGCTACATGACTTTTCTGCTAATAACAGCTTCTATTTTTGGCAGTGTTAGGATTTAATGAATATTTATCCAAGCAGTTGTCGCATTATCGTCAAAAATATTGAACCAACACTAAAAAGATTCGTTAGTCATCTTGTTGATAGTGTTTAGTCGTATATAAGGTGGTGTCCGTATACCGCAACCATAGAGTATCTTTTTGGCGAAGAACTGCTTTCTTCCTAAAACCGAGTGATTCTGAATAGGCAATCAGGTAACAGGTCTGTTGCTCATATCCAAGGTTAACAACTAACATGATAAATATATCGGGTCCAACTCATTTCCTTAATATTCAGTCAATAAAATTTTGTTTTTTTTTGACATGCTAATTACAAGATGACAGTGGTAATTAAAGGATTTTCTTCATCTCCTTTGGCGTAGACTCCGCTTGCGCGGTTCTAGCCGAGTTTACAACAACCCGCCAGTCGTTCTTCCTTTTCATTGTTTGGTACCAATTGGAGATTCCACGTGTAGCCAGGTCCTTCTCCACCTAGTCTTTCTAATGGAGTGGAGGTCTTCCTCTGCTTCCACCGGCGGGTGATGCGTCAAATACAGAGCTGGAATGTCTTCATCCATTCGAACGACTTGACCTAGCTAGTGTAGTCGCTCATCGTACCATCGGCTGTGGTACTCGTCGTTGCCAATGCGCAAAGGACCATAAATCTTTCGCAAAAGCTTTCTCTCTAACACTCGTTACGCCGGCTCATCATATAATGTCATTGTCCATGCCTCTGTACCACACAGCAAAACGGGGATGATAAGTGGTTTGTAGAATTCAGTCTTTGTTCGTCGAGAGAGGACTTTACTTCTCAATTGCCTACTCCGAAGTCCGAAGTAGCACCTTTTGGCAAGAGTCATACAGCGATGGATTTCGACGCTGACATTGTGTTTGGTGTTAATGCTTTTAATGCTTCAAGATAGACGAAATTATCCACGACTTTGAACTTATGACTGTCAACAGGAACATAGGAGCCTAGTCGCGAGTGCGACGACTGTTTATTTCGTCTCGCCCTCGTTCACTGCCAGACAATTTTGCTTCGCTTCTTTGTCCACACTGAAGAAAGCAGAACTAACTGCCCGGTTGTTATAGAAAATGATGTTGATGTTCGTCACACGACAGCAGTTCTACATTCTTTTAGCAAATTATACATTCTCTATTCAGCTCAAATAATTTTCTCTTGCAGGAAATTGTCTGAAACTTCATTTAATATCGAAAAGCTGGGAGAGGTCACTTTATAGGATCAATGATTTTGAAATTATTCAAATTACATTTTAAATTCTATCAGAAATGGTGCATTAACTTCAATAATTTTTTGATGCCAAAATTATTAAGCTCCACTCAACTTATCTCAGAGAACCCCATACTTTTATGGTGGTATTGGATATTCCAAAGCTTCACTGTTTTATGTTAAAATATAAAATTAACCTAGTTCTTCTTAATATTTAATGCTAATTTTCACCATATGGCTAGGCAAGGTCACCTACTCACGTTTGCAACTACAATTTTGTTTACATTCAAGTCATCGTGTCAATCTGTTGCCATTTTTTCTTTACTTGCTCAATTATGCCTATCTGGCGCACGCTATGGCACGCATCTGCTATATTTATAAATGTACCTTTTAATATGTATGTATGTATGTGCGTGCATGTTACTGAAGATCTCAATGCAAAATTACATTTTCCATGCGAGAGCACATTAATTGTGAAACTGCCGAACATGCACGTCGAACAGCTGAGGGAGTGTGTGTGAGGTATGAGCGTACACAGTGGAACCCATTGAAGCACTTTGCGGTTAAATAACGCTGTCATTTACTATTTAATTCTTTCTTTTTCATTTGCTCTGCATACGAACATGCACACATACTAAAATACATGCCATTAGCGGCAAGTAGTCTGTGCAATCAGCAACAAAAACGTTAGGCTTGTATATGTGTGTGTATGTGGCCTGAAACTAAAAGCGAAAAGCCGCAAGTGTAATTTAGACTTTGTCAAATGTAACTAACTGTGTTTGCTGTGCCGCTCCTTCACTACATAGCCATATGCGCTCCAACCATGATATTTATAGCATACCGTAGGGCTGACGCAGTAACTGCCGTTACAGACCAAACAACCAACTGTTTGAATGTGTCGTTGCATGGTTGTTGGTGCGCCTGGGTGACTGACTGCTTGACAGTCTAACTCGTTTCGAAATAGATCTTCTGCGCTCGGAGTACCTCGAAGCCTTTGTGTGTTGGCCTGGTTGACTAGTTGGTCTTAGTGGGTTTGTTTATGGCGCAAAATGTAATTAAATTAAATTATGAGACACACCGAAGTAGCGGAGCTTGGGGCTGTGTGTGTGTGCGAACGCAGACAAATTAAGCAAAAATGTCTACCGCCATAAAATGTCATTTAACCAAGCATATACGGGATATATAAATATACATACGTATACACCAAAACATTATATTCACTTAAAGTGACTCGGTATGTGTGTATGTCAGGATTGCTGCATTTAGCGCCTTAGAATCTTACTTTGGAAGGAAAGAACTCGCTTAAATAGGACTAATATTATGTTACATAATCGAAATTTGAGGCCCAGTTATCGAACATATATCTTGAATTCCTGACTATTTAATTTATGAGAGACATTTTTTCCCTCTGCATATTTAATTCACGACTCTCTGCTTAGCAGTGCTGGACTCTTTCGACTACGATGGTAAAATTCTTGAATGGAGTTGGATTTGAAAATGTATCCTTCTTTCCCTGTTTTGGTGTCAAAAACTGAAACAATGAATGAACGTCAGAAGGGATCATTCCTACTCAATGAACATCTTCCTTATATAAATGAACATCTTCCTTATATTATATAATTCAATCAAAAAGCTGATCGTACCAATGTTTGAGCCAACATCTTTCGGAAACGGTCTTCTCTATTTTCCATTACTGAAACTTGCATTTTATTTCATCGGGAGGGATTGCACTCAGCTGTTTACTATTATTATATATAGTAAGTTCGGAGATCAGACTTTCGATATTGAAATGTGACCTCACGTGCAAATGTCTATAAAACATGATTCTCTGGTTTCTGAACTCATTTGCAGAAAGGAAACTTGTTTTGCAATATGAGCTGAAATTTTTGGCTCCAAAATACCTTTTATTTGCTGTCTTCTATCTGCCATGCATTGGAGAGTAGCGATTCGAAACGGGCAACCCTCCGCTAACATGTCTTCCAACGTATGCGCAATTCGGATGGAAAATTTATTTTTTCCCGTTAAATAACATTGCAGTAACGCATTAGTTTTGTTTTCCGTGAAGTACTATTATTGATTTGAAGATTTAAATTTTAAAATTACAAGTAAAAATAAAAAATAAAAAAATTTGTATTTTAATTTGTCATTTAAAACATCTACAATAGTAAAATGGGAATAAGATAAAATTGGCAAAACTTGGTAGCATTGAAAATAGCGGCTTTACTACCACAGAGCTATCGGCTATTACCTTTCATTTGAGTGGCAAAAAAGTCTTGCAGTATTTTTATTGAATTACAATAATGCGATTCAAGTGATGCGCCGTTTTGTTCGATGACGCGTTCCCAACGAGATGCCAACTTCATAATGCCCCTCTTATAGAAGCTCGCTTCCCTATTGGCAAAAAACTCGGAGAGCCAATTTTCATAGGACTCTCTTGTGGCCAACTTCAGACTACCAAGCGCGTTCACCATGGACAGAGACAGGTGGTAATCACTTGGTGCGAGATCCGGACTATACGGTGGATGCAAAATAACCTCCCATCCGAGCTCCCGGAGCTTCTGGCGCGTCACTAGAGATGTGTGTGGCCTGGCGTTGTCCTGATGGAAGACAATTCGGCCTCTGTTGATCAAAGATGGTCTCTTTTGCATGAGTGCTGCCTTCAAGCGGTCCAGTTGTTGGCAGTACAGGTCCGAATTGAGCGTTTGGCCATAGGGGAGCAGCTCATAGTGGATTATTCCCTGCCAATCCCACCAAACACACAGAAGAACCTTCCAGGCCGTCAATCCAGGATTGGCCACCGTCTGGGCCACTTCTCCGCTTTTCGACCACGACCGCTTGCACCTTACGTTGTCGTTAATGACCCACTTTTCATCACCAGTCACCATACGCTTCGCATGCGTCGATACGGTCAAAGATGTTTTTTTGCGTCAATTCGTGTGGCACCCATACATCGAGCTTCTTAGTGACTCCAAGCGTCTTCAAATGGTTTATAACGGTTTAATGACTTATGCCCAGCTCTTGACCGATGCTACCGCTGCTACTATGGCGGTCTCTTTCGACCAATTCAGCGATTTTATCGCAATTTTCGACGACAGGCCTTCCGGAGCGTGGCGCATTTTCGACCAGCTCTACACCAGAACGAAAACGTTGAAACCATCGTTGTGTGATGGAAATGGAAGCTGTATCGGGTCCATAAACTGCACAAATTTTATTGGCGGCTTGAGATGCATTTTTGCCTTTATCGTAGTAGTACTGTAAAATATGCCGTATTTTCTCTTTATTTTGCTCCATGTTTGCGACGCTATAACTCACGAACGACTTAAAAGAAACGACAATCAATCAAACACGTGTTAGCGCGTGAAATGAGCTTTCCAAAAATATATAGCATGACCCGATGCGACGAATAAAACTAGAACTACCGCAAGACTTTTTTGACAACCTATATAAAAATCGTTATACAAGCTTGTCGCCAGTTGGAAATCAAACTTCCCACTAAAATAAAAAGATTGTACCAATCGAGTCAAATTTGATTATAATTGTATGTATATATTTTTAGGCTTGTGAACTTCAATTAGTTTATCATTTGAGGCACCAAATTCAAGTATTCTTTAAAGAAATTTTGAATTTAAAAACTCATAGAAAACAATTAAGATCTGCTTTTGGTTCTTTAAACACATTCGGTCAACATATTTAAAACTATTTTCGTTATAATATTTTAACCTCTTAAATAAACATACTCAAATTGCAAAAGTTACTGAAAAATAAAAATTTAAAAGTTCACACACTTCAGAATTTTGCGAATTCCCATAGTTTAAAAGAATGTTTACGTTCGAACTGTTTACAAGTACTTCTCCCTTGTGTCAACAGCATTTCAAGTTGAGAATAATTTTTGCAATTTTTCAAACTGTCGCAGAAAACAGTATTTTTCCTGGCCTCTTTGAGCCTTGACACTTGTGGCCAGAACGAGCATTTGCAGAAGCTGCGGTGAAATGTGTTCAGGCATGGTAGTTGTTAAGTATTAACGTTATGTATAACTTACGAAATACACATGTATGTGTTTGTAAATTTGTGTGTATATGCAACCTTACAGAGTTGCTAACACAGGAGACACACGTTTATGCGTTTGTCGATAATTTTATAAGTTTGAAATGAGTCCCTTGTGCGCAATTAAAGTACACCACAATCAACAGCAACAACAAACATGAGTATAGGTATATAAACATCTAAATGTTGTTAGCAACGCCAGTAACAAATAGCACAATCAAAATTTTGTAAACAACAACAGCAGTGATATTAAATGCGTATCATGGACCTTTTGCCTAATGGCCGCTTATCTAAATCACGCTCTCTTACAAACACACTCACCCCTCGTGTTCCAAACTGCACAACGGTCCAACTAGCACCTTTAATAAACTCTTCAAAGTCCAAAGGCTTTACCATCTTACTTCCCCTACACTCCGTTTGATAATAGTTTTCAGTTTTCGTTTCCGTCCTTCGTACTTTCTGGAAATGTTTACAATTCGGAGCATTAGCTGACGCTTAGATAAAAGCGTGTTGTGAGTCTTAAATGTTTTGCTTTCATGCTTCAGATTTAAAGCGCAAAAGATGGAGTCATGTGCTCCCAATTGCCATTCACATGTCCAACGCACGTTCATTAATAACTTTCCGTCAACACCGGTCAGCGTACAGCCTTCCACCGGGCCCGGTGAGCCCTCCAATAGCTCTTGTGACGACTGTATGTGGGTATGTGGCATCAAGCTTTAAATGCCACCATCACTTTTCACAAAGCATATCACCTGTCCGTCTCTATGTCTGCCTGTGTGGCCTTCTAACGCGCTTATCATGTCTGATGAAGTTGTCGATTGAAATCAGTTGACATTTTTTGCGGCGCCTGCCCACAACTCATCGCCTTGATGCCTTCCGCGCTTGTGGCGAATATCTATATACACTCGTTGCTTGTGCTTTTACAGGCATTTTGTGTGGTCAGTGGCGTTAATGTAATGTCTGTTATTGGCCAGATAATTATCACTTTGCTCTAAAAAGGTGAAATTGATTTGAATTGGTCAAAAACTGGGGTTTATTGTTTTTAAATGGCGGACTTTAACATTTCAAGCATTAAATACATTTGAGGTGAAGTGTTGGAAATGGAAAACGGTTTCGGCTTACTCGAAAATGCTTAAGATTTTTTTGTTAGTTCATCCATTTATTGAAATGTTTAAAGTCAAACATCAACTATTAAATGTTATGCAGAGTTACATATATTTTTCATATTTGTCAACTCGTTTCCAAAAATTTGTGAATTGATCTTAAATGCCTTATTTTAATTTTTCTTCGGTTGTTATTTTGGTTTAGTTTGGTCTCCTATAATATGATTTTTCACCAGGCTTTCTTATATACTTAATTTTGACTCACATTTTGTAATACCTCATAATATCTTAAATTACCCGTAGATCATTTTTTGCTCAGCATTATTTTTTTCTTCATTTTCAAATTTTTTGGTGAGTGGTGACTATATACTAAGGTTTTTATATGTTTTATACAGTCAAAATTATTTATTTTTCCACTAAACTCGAAGTTTACTATATTAGTTGTTCAGAAATGACATTCAAACTTACCTACTCGTAATCTCATATTGAATTCCAGAATAACACAAACACTACCAATAATTGGGTTTCATTTTGAAAACAATAAGCAACTATAGTTATCTTCGATTCAACAAACGAAGGAGATCAAACAAATTATAACAACTACTTTAACAGTCTAGAAACCTTTAGTAAAAATTCTAAATCTAAACCTAACTTGAATCAAAGTTTGGGAAATTCTTTCAGGTCCTGGTAAAATTTTATATTAAAATATGGGAGCTGGAGATAGTATTGAAATGCTTTGTAATATGTATATGGAAGCTGAGGGATTAAGGGATTTTGCTCTCGTAAATTCCTTAGAAGAGTGCAATGCACCAAACGAGCATGCAGAGAAATCGCGATTCGATTAAAGAAATATCAGAGAAGTTTCTGTAATGTCGTTTTTGTTTTACTTGGCTACTGGTTTTATTATTTTTTTTTAATAATTTCTTTTCTTTTTCCTAAACTAATATATTTTCCTACTGCTTGATTCGATTCGTGTGGTTTTCTTCGAAACCAATTGCTGTAAAGAAAATCTCTTTTCATTTATTGCTATTTGCAGACGCTCACTTTATGTAGGTGTACCATTATTTGCCAACCGCATAACACGTGACGCACATTGGTTTAATTAATTCGCCCCCAAAGCTCTTACTAAAATTTTAATATCTCAATTAATTTTGGGCCCAAATTTAAGTACAAAGGTAACAGCTTGCTGAAAGCATTAAAATCATATGCGCATTCACAAGTCATAGCTAGGATACCAATGGAGCAGCTTTTAAATGCCAAGTATTAAATTACATTTGCCAAATGTTGAAGGGGAGCTTAAAGCGAAACCTGAGATTTATTTTATGCATTTGCCTACCTACGTTTTAATATTGCATAAACTTCTTAGAATCCAAGGGAAATAAGTACCTGAATAACTGTTATATATGTAATATTTAAGTTAAGAATTTGTCAACATTTGTCTTACAGAAAATGCACAGTCTTATTATAAATATAAATATAACATCAGTGTTATGATAACCTAGTCAATTTTCATTTATATATACGTTGTATTACATATACTTATATTATATATAGTACATATTATATGTATTCAAGTGGGCTGATGTAGTTATTTTACTGAGCTAGGATTAGGCCGGTAACACTGGCTGCACTTTATAGAACATCTTTCAATTATATAATCAAATGTCCATACTGAAATTTGATATTAAATTTAAATAAGTTTTGACCCGGATTAGTAATGGATTTAATCTAAAAATTTGCGTGTCAAATATTAAAGAGATCGTACTTCCGATGGCTGCGAAGCGGCAGAAAATAAAATGTCATTATTAATCTCTTTATTTGTACTTAAACAAAAATTTATATATTAATATATACATTTCGTATATTCTGTACACTGATATTTAATAAAGCAGGTTTTAGTTCTTCATCATTTCGGAAGAGCACATTCTTCTAAGGGTTTAGATCAACCCAATATGCAATACATAAATCTACAAATATCTAAAAAAAGTTGTGTTCTTGTAGTAAGCTTCATAACTAAAAGATACTAAATCAAATTAAAGAACAACATAACAACGCAAGTAAGGAAGGGCTAATTTCGGATGTGACTGACAATTTTATACACTTGTAACTTCAAAGAAAGGGAAATACCTTAAGTTGCAAAACATCAGCCAGAGGATCGGAATCTGGCATAAGGGTTGATAGAATAACGAATATAATTACACGCGGTACCATATGGAAGTTTGGGTAATTCGTAGACTAAATTAACATATTTTCGGCAAGAAACTATAGCATGGCAAATATTATACGTGCAGTTAATTTTGCTAGAAGTTTGAAGATTTTTTATTAGCTATGTCAGAGATAGTCTTGACCCCATTTTTATATTTTTGACAATACCATATATTACTTAAAAATAAAAGATGCTCTCTGAAGGTATCGCACATACCATCACCAATATATGCTTATAAGGAGTAAAGTCAATTATGTGTTTGGAAATGCTGACGTTATTTACATGGAGTATGATAAGTTTTCACCCGATTTTATCCATTTTATCAACTTTATAGAGTCGGCCGAAAGTTCGAAAATCTTTCTATTAGGAATATGGAGACTAGAACCAATTGATTTATGAATCTTTCTGCACAAATGCTCTCAAAAGAATATGGGTCTAAACAGGTCGAGGTAGTTATGAAAATTTCTTTGTCAGTTTTTGAGATATGTGAAGAAAATTTAATAGATACGTGCGGCCAGATTGGACTATATCACATATTTATCTCCCATATAATCGCTTATTACATTATTTTTTTCCGGCAGCCTGCGTTAAGTTAAAAAGATAAGATCACGAAATATCGTAGAACTATTTTCCAGTACAAACTTATCAATGATAGTGAAAGTTAAGAAAATTGGGCAACTGTATCACAATATATCCCATACAACCAATTATTTTGATTTTTTTTCTGGAATATTCCTATTTAGTTAAAAGTTCACAGCCTGTAATTTTGCGGAAATGTGTTCTAATATGTATTTAACCGAGAATAAAAACAAGAAAAAACTTTAACTTCGGCTGCACCGAAGCTAATATGCCCTTCACAGGTATATTTCTTTTAGTAAATATGTTTTCAGTTTGTATGGAAGCTATATGCTTTAGTAATCCGATCTGAACAATTTTGTCGAACATTATGTTATTACCTTAAGCAGTGTTCCATGTAAAATTTCGTGAAGATACCACGTCAAATGCGAAAGTTTTCCATACAAGCCCTTGATTCCGATCGTTCGGGTTGTATGGCAACTATATGCTATAGTGAGCCGATCTGAACAATTTCTTCAAAAATTACATTATTTCTATGAACAATAACTCAAACCGAATTTTGTGAAGATATATCGTCAAGCTAGGGGACCCGTCCATGCTTCACTGTGGCTGATCCATAGATAATACTACCATCTATGTGATTTCTATTAGTTGGAGTATAATCATTAGCTAATGAGGTATGGCATTTTTGTGAAGCAACTTGTGTTATTTTACAAAGAAATGGAACCATTTCGTGAGCTAATAAAGCATTGCTTTTTGGGGGAAAATACTGTTGAATTTTGGCTTAGGGAAATAAACCGTTGAAAAGATATTTGTTAAACTGGAGTTATAAATGGTGTAACTAACAACAGCTTTCTTATACATATATAGATGAGGAAGTTTTCCTTGCAAGCATTTCATTCCGATCATTCAGTTTGTATGGCAGCTATATACTTTAGTTAACCGATCTGAGCAATTTTTTCTATATTACATTTTTATCTTAGAAAATAACCCGTGCCAACTTTTGTGAAGATACTATACATTGAAAAATGTGAAAGTTTTCCATACAAGAACTTGTTCCGATCGTTCAGTTTGTATGGCAGCTATATGTTATAGTGATCCGATATCGGCAGATCCGACAAATGAGCAGCTTCTTAAAGAGGAAACGGTATCTTAAAAACTAAGGAACGGAGGGTTCGTATATATACAGACAGACGGACATGGCTAAATCGACTCAGCTCGACATACTGACCATTTATACATACACTTTATAGGGTCTCCGACGCTTCCTTCTGGGTGTTACAAACTTCGTGACAAACTTAATATACCCTGTTCAGGGTATAAAAACAGACAACATTAAGAGGCATGGACATTAAACTCATTGGACGGCGGGGTCTCGTTATTGCAATTCGTTGTACTAAATTACAGCATTTTATCTTATTATGGAGTTTCGTTACGGCACTTTATGGGCTTTCGATAAATGGTGTTTGGTGGGCGTGGGAATGGTATGATTCCACCCATCCGCAAAACCAGCCCTCTTCGGGTGTCAGAGAGCATTTGTACCAAGTTCCATTAAGATATCACAGTTTTACTCAAGTTATCGCTTGCCCTGACGAACGGATGGACAGACGGATCGGCAGACACTTTTATACTTTATAGCAACATGTTGCAAGAGTATGCAAAAGGCGGAGCAGGAGGTGTCACAAAAGCCAAAGTAACATTAAATTAAATTACAAAACAACAAAAAACTTTATATAACCATCATTAAATGTTATTTACAAAAATTCCGCGCCTGAATATGTCCTACACATTTATCATTTTAATGCATTTTCAATTGCCATTTTTTATCTACGCGCTTTTTGGTGGTCTATCGTTAAAAGAATTTATGCTCTTGCATATATAGAAAGAATTATGTGCACACCATTAACGCTTGATTTCCACACATAGTACATATACATACACATATTACATGTATGTGCGAGTAAGGGGAGTAATAACTTCATTACTTGTTTGTGTGGCGTCTTATAATCTTTGTAGCTGCTCATGTGCAAATATTTTCATTTATCACGAAAATTCAAATATTTTTCACACTGACGCCATATTGTTTTCCTATTTTTTTCGACGACCCATATATATTTTATCAGCAAACATGGCTTATTCCTATGTTTTGTTGTTGACAAAACTCGAAGTATAAATATTAAAAGCGCGTTGCAGGCATTGAACTATGTATGTTGCCATAAGTCCGTATAAATGCGCGCTACATTGTGGCTTATCGCTTTAAGCGCCTCAAATTATGCTTTAATATTTGTGTACACACCTCCAATTCGGCATGCGCTTTCTAGCTGTGCTAAATCACCATTTTATGCATCCCTGAAGTATGCATCACTTTTTATTATTTTCGAATGCTTCACTTTTTCATCTCGTTGCATATCAAAATGGCATACTCAACGGTAAATAAATGTGCGTAAGTGTATGCGTGTGTTCAAACACGAAATTCTATTAAAACTGCTGATGGCATGTTTTACACCTCAGCGATTTATGCATATATGCTGGCGCACACTAACACACATACGCACACCGCCGAACTGAGTATTGCTGACATGCTGGCGCGCACTTTACCCAGTCAAGCAGCAAAAAAGTATGCAATACAATCAATTTGTTATCCCCCCAACAGCGTTCGAACGGCGTTATGCTGTTGCTGTTGCTGTAGAGCGTTTGCGCTTTGCGTTATTCCCTTTACGAATATATTTATTCATGTAATACATACTTAAATTTATGCGCGTGTTTGTAGTTGTAAACGTGTACATAAGTAAGTGATTGCTTCGCAAGTAATTTTGCTTGTTTTCCCTTTGGCACACACACCTATTCCATCTTCTTCCACCTATCCATTCTGCATCTTGAACTTCGCCAACGCCGCAGTTGCACGTTCAATCAATTCGCTTAACGAAAATAAACACACGCATACACATATACATACATGAACTGGAATACACATTCGTTATTTGTATTTATGTGTGTGGGTGTGTGTTAGCGCTGTAATTTCCCTGAGCTCTCTTCAGGCGCGCACTTTCTTGTTTCGCGCGTGGTTGCGGTGCTACGGAAAATAAGAAACGCACGAAGCGCTGCCAATCAGCCGGCCGTGCTAGGGCTCCTACGCCAACCGGAAGCAATGGCGGCAGCAAAAGAACAAGAAAAAATATGGGGAAATTCACATAAGTGTATAAGCACATAAAAAATCGTCGAAGAGAAATAAAATTAACAGACCAGTCGCACCTTCATCTCGTATTTATGGTTTGCTCCATCAATCAATTAATGGATATTAAATTTGGTTAATAAAAGTTGACTGGAATGCCGGAAGCGACTGTGTTGAATAATTTGTAAATTGTAAATGGTAGCCATAGACTTAAATTAGCTTTGTATAGTATTTTTAAAGTGTACTAGTTTAGCAGTATAGATCAGCAGGTAGGGGTGATGTCAGGATGGCTCTTAATTTAAGCTGTGGATTTGCCAGAAAAAATATAGATAAGTTGTTCTGAAGCAAATCTGGCTACGCTCCTCAAATATCTGTTGTTTTCTTTTCAATGTTTTCAAAGTTGTAAGGGATCCCGCAAGCTTTGTGATATCTCCGATTGGTTTTGAGATGTTTCTGTAAAAGTTATTCAGAAATATATTCCAAGATGGGCTTCTAGAAGCATTTATGACGAAAAAATCACATGGTCTTAATATAAATGTATGCTTTTAGAAGATTTTACTTATATTGAATTTATATCATTGCTTCTGATTTATCTATTCAATATATTTATTCCAACCTGATCCAAACTCTTTACAACTTAAAAACAATAAAAGGTTATGGAAAAGTTCTAAGAGCTTGATCATATTTTATATAATTTCTAAGGAAAGTGAGGTAAAACTGACTTATAGTTCCTGGATGCTGGGAAGAAACTGAAATATCATGAAATATGTTACTTGGAAACTGTTATGTACATATGTATAGTGTAAGATAACAATCATTAGACTTACGTGGGGAAATCATATATCTAGTAAAATAGATTGAATAAAGATAATTGCTGAAAATTTAAATTGGCCTTTAAATATATACACTAACTTAGCCAAAATAATACAGTGCTTTTATATAATGGCCATAAATCCGATTTGGATGTATGGCATTTAACTGTGAAGTACGACCTGTTCAACTAATATTGATACAGAACAAAGGTTCTAATCAAAAATGCTTAGAACAATCCCTTGTTCGCTATGGTACATACGTAATGAAAATATCCGTAAATACTTTGGTATTCCTATGAGAGAAACTAGAGAACATCAGAATGAAATATAAATATAAACTTCGAGATTACCCAAATTTGGTACATTTCTGAGAAGATATGTATGCTTGCGTACTAAAGAGTAACGTATCACCAAAACAGCTAAATGACTTGCTTGAGCATGTCTAGTTTTTAAATAGATTTAAGACTTTATAACTTCTCCTTAGGCTTTTAAAACAAAAAGAAGATGTAATAAATAAACAAATATTGAAAAAATATTTAAATTTGTTAAATTACATTCATAAACATTTTGAAATATTTCGGGATTTTCCTTAATTTCTGAACCGTTCTCCAACTCGACTACGCACGTGTACGAAGCATCATCCAAACTAAAAAAAAAATATTTTAAAAGCGACATTTGACCTATTGTAAACTTCTCTGCCTTATATAAAATGTAAAAAGATTGTTTGACATTTAATTTGTGCTTAGATGCTCAAGACTAGAATCGTTTTGGTCCGTAGACTTCCTCTTCCTCATGTCGCCGAGGTCTTGAATAAGCATCAACCTCACAACTAAGCTACGAAGGATTATTGATTCAACAACAGGTTTTAATAATTTTGCTATTTTTTGATTTTGTTATTTTCTCTTTTTAAGGTATTCCAATTCCAGAAAAAATTGTCCAAAGGTTTGAATGATTTGGAAGCTTTCATACCGAGGCTTTTGAAGCCAAAAATGAGATTAACGTTTAAAACTTTTCAATTGACACGCCTTCTTGTTACTATAAATATTTTGTTACTCACACACCAAGCATTTTTAATATTTTTTAATTCCAACTTAATACCAAGTCGTTTCAATCTCAATCAGCACGTGGCTGCATAATCATTAGCACAGCTTTCCACATGGCTTCAAGTCGCAATTTTATAGCTTAAATGGAAATTGTCACGTACACCGCTCACCTTGCAACAACACAACATTGACATAGCACCCAATCTGTGATTGTATATTTCCTTATTTTGGCGTCTATATGTACCGTTCGTCATTGAAGCAACAAAATATTTGTATTTGGCTCCAATGGCCATCACATACAAATTATGCGAGCTACTTTCTACGTGATTGTTTGTGCAACGTGTATTTATATTTGGCACACAGAGAACTCTTGTGCAAATCCGCAAATATTACTTTACTAAATTAAGCTCAGGAACGATTATCCTTTTATCCTTGACAACGACGTGAGCGAAAATAACTAATTTTGGCAATGTATATGTTTATTCACGTATGTATGCACAATATTTGTGGAATATTTATGAGAGCTTGTGTGTGCGGGCCTCTCTGTGCAAGACTTAAGGCGCTTTACTCACGTTCATATATGGTATATATAGCCACTGTCTCTTCAGACTTTCATTCATTTTCACTCGTTTATCTATTCGCCATCAGCTGCGCCTCTCTGCTTCAATCCAGGCAGACAGTTATTTTGGCCGCTTATCCACTGAAATCACCGTACTATAAACACATACACTCGTCGTTGGCGTTTGCTGCGAGAATTTATCACCTCATTTTTCATTTTCGCACATTTTAACTAATTTGTACAACCGCTTGTGCAGCGCCACATCCGGCTGCTGCCACCACGTCCACTTGAAGATCACAACCACACTACCACCAACGCACAAGTACTCAAGTACACAAGTACATATATCAAAGGCACGAATCAACTCTGTGTGTGCTACTAATTTGGCCACTCTTATGCTAGCAAAGGAAAGCGCTTACTAATGCCCAGAAGCTTCGCCTTTTCTATTAAGAAAATATTCACCAAATTATAGAGAAAATGTTATGAACGGCTTAACTGTATTCCCTGACACGCGCCTCACTTTATTTGTGCTCTACTTGACATACAAATACAAATGCACATTCATATATATGCCTGAGTGTGTTTTTGCATGATTTTCGCAATAGTATATCCAAAATTTCTCTGGGCGAAGCAGCCACACCCGCATACTTTGCACACACATATTAATACACAATCTGACCGCTTGTCCGTCTCCACGCAAGCAATCAACTCAAGCAACACTAAACTTTGATTTCAATGGCCGTAAATCGCACTTCATTTCTGATTCCTTTTCATTTCGCCCAACTACAGTGCTCGCCAAAAGTTTTCGCACACCGCTTGCGTACTAACATTGGTGTCACTCGGTGGGGCCAAAGTACGTATAAACATACACACATACAATCAAATGTATTAGAACAGCTGGTGGTGGCGGTAAGTGGGTGCGGTTTCCTGTTCATAAATTTCCAATTTTTCCTTATGAAATAAACACTCACAGCGTCTCGCCGAGTCAAGTTGTTCGACAAACATTTGCGCCCACTTTTTGGCGCACGAAATCAAAATTCAAGCAGCTCTGCTCACTATGAGTATTTCGCAGCCACTTCAGACCCTCTTGCCTTGTCTCTCAGTTATATTACAATTGTGAGTGTCTGAGTGCGGAGGTTTCTGTGGTATTTAAGCCATTTACAAACATTTTCTTATCTTTGCCATTTCCTACATTTTCATTTGTGGTTTGCCCTTTCGTAGAATTGTATGAGTGTGCTCGCGTATTTATTTTAGTGTTTTTTTTGGCTTTGTATATTTTTGGTTGCAATCTCTGGCCAATTGGTTAGCTGACGAGCTTTGGCTTTTATAATTCTATTTCCGTTTCCGGCCGCTAAAGTAGAAAAGCTTTCCAGCCGTCTTTTTAGTAAACATAGTTTTATTTTTGCTTTACTTGCTGGAGCAGTTTGCTTATTTGCGAATGGCTCATTTAAAACGCAATCGAAATCGTCGTGGTAAGCTTCAAAAAATCTATATTAATATTATTTAAATAAAAGATTTTTTCATGGAAATCCTAACGAAATTGATCTCGGATTGATGTTATCATAATTAAAAATTTATATCTAATATGTCGTTGACTCATCATGATACGCTGGTGCATGTAGCTGGAAGAACTATGAATTTATTACGACGAATTCGCAAGTATTTGGTGGAAGCTTTCATTGAAAAACACAAATCTCAATCTTATAGCAGTTTTTGTCAAACTAGAATGACAGATGTAACATATCGCTTATATTTTTATCTAGTGGCAATTAAACAATTGATGCGAGACTTGGTAGGCATCTTGTCGGTATCGAATTAAGCAAAAGCTAAGAATTTCACTACAATAATCATTATAGAGTATGAAATACAAACGAATACGTTCTTTCTTAATAATTAAGATGAATGCATGTGACGTGATAGCTAAAGAGCGGCAGTCTCGGGAGTTTAAATGTCAAGCTGGTATGTTTGTTGTGTATTCGTTTTGATTTCAATATCATAGAGCTTTCACCTTATAAGAATTTTCCTTAAAAAACTATAACTTATTTAGTGATTATGCCTCAAAAGTCATGCAACAAAGTAGGCAGAGCGCTTGAATGGTTTCATTACCCCCACAACAATTTTTATGACAAAGATTAAATATGACAACAGAAGCTTTCATTTTTGTTAACGCATTTCTTTCCTTATAAGAGTCTATATTTGGGATGTTGCTTTAATAACACCTCAACTTTAAATGATATTTCGTTATATTTCATAAAGAGTTGTGTGTGTTTTGCTTCTCTGTAAATAATCACTAACGAGCAAAATATATGAAAGCTTTATCCATTTATTTACTAAAATGCTGTAATAAAACTTATCAAAACTATTTCAACTAAGCAAGTGTGATTTAGGAAATGAAACTTGTGTTTATTTGTGCTATATGTATGTATATGACTAAGTATGTGTGCACTTTGAAAAGACAGCCAGTAAGTATAAGTATATTCGAACCACATCTACAACCGTAACTGTATACGCTTAACCACATAAGAGAGTTGTTCACCATAAAACTGTCCATTCACTTAACCGAAATCATTCAGTTTGAGCAAACGTCGTCCATCGCTGGTCGGGCGTTGGCTGGGCGCAGTTGCAATACTTATAATCGTTTGGAGCTATAGAAGCAAACGTCTGGGCTTCCAAATGTCCATTCATTCATTTATCTACTAGCATTGCGGGATATATATTTGGTATGTATGTGTGCAAGTGAGTGTGTGTTAGTCTTTGAAGTGGTTGTCTCGACGTTGATTCTTAACTGCTGCTTACTTCAAGAACCGTATTAGATTATCTTGTGGTTCGCCCTTTGTTGTTGCCAACTCAAATCTCACTAACATGTCGGTCTTCTGCTTCGTCTTCCTCTTATTTGACAAATGTAATGCGTTGTGCGTCCTTGCACACAATATTTTTCAATTTTTACAACCGACCATTCAACTTAGACATGATTGCTATTATTTTATTTTTGATTTTATCTCCGCTGGATCCTTGCTATGGCAACTGATGGATATGTGCGTGGTGTGCTTCGTAAATTTGGAAAATGAAAATTATATCGTTGCGCATGTGAAATATTAGCTCGCTCTTCCGGATCTAGTTGGATGTATAATCCATATATTATTGCTTTTCGATTGAACGACCAGAATTTTGGTTGAAAAATATTTTCTATTGACTGCAATGGCATCATTACGGCACTACTAGACGATTACAAGCATATTTACCCGACATACGTATGTATTACATAGGTACATAGACAGATAAATAAATATGTATAATGACATTGTATATGTCTTGATTTACTTTTCGAATACAAAGAAATGCAAGAAATACAAAAATTTCTATTGCATTGAATAATGCGCTTCACCAATAAAGAAGTTTTCTACTAGAACTCGACTTTTATCGCTCAGTTTTTGTGTCATCTGTATGCTATATTCTTTCGACTTGAACAATGTTTTGGTGATTGTTCCGTTATTTCGGACAATAATCCAAGCGAAGTCTCGTGAATATATTTTCTCAAATAAAAACCACTTGATTTTGATAGGTCAGCTATAGTGGTCCAAAAAGACTGTTTCCAAAAATTGGTTGCTTCCTGAGGAAAAAATTACATGTACAACATTTCAGATCAATACCTTAAAAACTTGGTCACGTTTATACCGACAGGCTCGATGATCATGTATTTATATAATTTTTTTTTTTTGAGGGTCGGCGACCTTTCCTTCTGAATGTTTCATTCTTCTTGTCAAACTTATTACAGTGTTCAGGTAATATTAAAATAGTCTCATCGGCGGTATTTTAAATATGACGTTTGCATGTTTTCCATAGTCCATCTGAAATTTAGAGCACAAAACTATTTAAAATACGAGTGTGAGTAAAATTGAAGTTTATATATATAGATGTTCCTATTATTTGATCCTCAGCATGAGCTTTTTAATTTAAATAATGATTGGTAAGCAAGTGCATTTGTGCACAAAATAAAAAGTCCAATTAAAATATTTTAAGCCGACATACAAAGCTTAATTGGCATTGAAAATGGAATTTGTAAAAGTTCAAATGATGTGTTTTGTTCATTGCAAGGAGCACAAAAGTACAATTATTGACCTACTTGTATGATTTTCAGCTCGTTAAAATATAAATCGCAATAATAGAGTTGATGTACATATGTATGTAGATTGATGTGTACGACCATTTGCGGACTTTATTGGCACGATTGGTTTGGCGATTCAGTAAGAGGAATGATTAAGAAGTCAGTTAATTTTACAAGGAAGTTTGGAGTGTATATTATTGTTTATTTTTCAACTTAAAATTAATGCTTTTAGAGCAGGGAAGAGTTAAGACTATGTGGATTATAGCAGTTTTCTTTTCTTGAAGCTCAGTTTGTTGTACTAAAAAGTGCTTTGATCAAGATTGTTTAGAAATCTAAATATGATTTGAAAAATCTTCGAAATATTGGCCAGATAAGCTGTCTTTGTAATATAAAAATCTTTGAAATCCCCTGCACAAAATAAATTTTAAAAGCATTTGAAATTTTTATTTGAATAATAAACGCACTTGGCATATATAGTCCAGTCAAAATAGACATTCCAATTTGCATTAATTCCCAACAAGCTGGATTTTTGCGCAGGCCTTGGATTCGTCATTACAAATTACATGTCAAAAGTTTCCATCGATCCCACTTGTGCGTTGTTTTTTATTCGAGGTCAAAGGTCACAAACTTGCCTTTTTTGAGTTATATACATATTGTCTACAAACAAGATCTCAACACTTTTTCCTCTACAAAGCATCGTTTTCGAGATATCGTGACCGCAGGAATGTCGTATTTTCGACTACATGCACTCATTTCCGCATCACCTCTGAGGTAGTGTACACGGCGCTTTTTCAACGTGGTTTCCCCAGTAGGAATACTCCTCAAAAGAATGTAATCGGATCCTATTTTACTGATGAAATTTAATTTTTTATTTAAATTTAATGAAAATTTTAACAGCAAGAAAATTACATCATCATTTATCATCAAATTCTATACAGTCACTCGTTTCTTCCTCTTCACTTTCTTCTTCCTCTTGCTCGATTTGTGTCGACTGCTCCAAGAAGAAAGATATATCAGTTATATCCTCATCAGTTTCGAAACAATCTTCATCTGTTGCATTTGGTTCAATGTTCGTGCAAGATTGGCCTTGACAATTGGTACATACCGATTAACAATACAATCCAACTTTTCTGCACCCGCAATTTTTCACGAACCTCAAATATCTATACTTATGGAATATCCTATTGATATCTTCGAACATCTGAGTAGGTGGAGGATAATTATCAGTGTCAAACACTGTCGATTGAATATCTTCTCGAACGATTGCTGCAGCTGCTTCAAGTATTCTTAACCGCTTTTCCTTTTAATTTTGCATTTTATTCTCATACCATACTATTACTATTTATCGATGAAGCAAATTAATGTTGAACTTTCCCATTTCACAGTTGTAATGATTCTGTTACCATACTCGTACTTTAACTTGAGTTTTGACTTAATTGCTCTATTATCGATCGATGCTCTATTACCGTTTTTTGCTTGCTTCAATCTCATCAGTTGTTGAGAGTAAAATGTAGAATCAATCGTTCGATCAAGCTGGAGAAGCTCATGGGGAATGGTTCCTTTCCAATCCCACCAAACACTCAGCAAAACCTTTTGAGGCGTCAATCCTGGTTTTGCGACCATTTGTTTAGCTTAACCATGCTTGGACCATGATCTTTTTCGCACATTATTGTCGTATTTGATCCACTTTTCGTCTCCTGCTACCACTCGTTTCATAAATGGTTCGATTTCATTTCCTTTCAGCAAAGAACCGCAGATGTTAATTTGGCCCATTAAATTTTTTACACACAATTCATGTGGTACCCAAACATCGAGCTTCTTTTTGTAGCCAGCCTTTTTTAAATGGTTCAAAAGCGTTGAGTTCCTTAGCGATGTCAAGCTTTTCCATAATTTCATTGACTTTTTCAACGATAGGTCGACCAGAACGATGGGCATCTTTCCGTAAACTTCATAATTTTCATACAAAAATTTCAAAATGTAGCGAATTTTTTCATTTTTAAACAGCTGTAACTTTTTTTCAACTTCCCCGAATTAAATTTTTTTTGGTAAAATGAAGCTTAAAATCTCATGAAAAAATGGGATTGATAACACTGGAACACTGGAGAACTACTGCAACGAGACCTATTGGCAAAATACGACTTCTTCGAATACCCAATATTATGTATTTTACATTATTCCTGGTTGTAGCTTTAATATATAGAAATGACAAAATCAGGTGAGTTGCTTGAGATTAGCTGAACATACAGTACTATTCGTTTTAGGGTAATGGATAAAATGCGAGCATTTGTAAATAAGATAAATAAGAAATCGTCGTAGCAACCAACATGCAAAATAATTTAATTTTTCTAAAGAATTTAGCGTTTCTATCTACATTTTCTAAAACAGTGACTTCAGTAGCAATATATGATTCTGCTGTAGTCTTACATGATGGGGCTAAAAATTGAATGTTACTAAGGCACAAAATATGAAAAGAAAAATTATAAATAATAATTTTTAGTTGCGATTATGCTATATCTATCGGAAAAAATGTATATTTGTGTTAAACAAGATTTCTTCATAATTACATCAGAATCTTAGTTTGGGATATAAATTCATTAGTAAATATTTTTTAATAGAAAACTCACAATTTTACCTATTTTTTTTAAAGTATAGTACGCGACATAAGCGCTGTTTTATGTTAAATTATTATAGGGAAATATTAGTTCCGAAATTGCAATCGAATTAAGTGAAACTTACTAACTTTATACTCATGCAGCTGTGATTTAAGGTTTTAGAAATTTTATCCAAACTAATGAACTTTAAATAATCTTGCAAAACTGGCAAAATATTGGTTTGCAACACAACTACATAGATTATCCCTGTAAAAGTATATAATTCGTAACACTTAGTCAACTGTCTGTGTATATGTATAGACCCGAGATGCTCTTTTGAATTTATGACTAACGGCATTTTACACAATCACTTCATTCAACGGGACACATTGATACAAAAGACGCAGGAAACGGAAAAAATACACAAACGAATCAAAAGAAAATAAAATAACATTAGCGACAGTTGTTCGCCAGCAGCAGCTGGTGCTGGCAACAATAACAAGAAACAAGTTTACAAACTTCTGTTGCTCTTTGGCAACAATTCCGCTTTCTTCGTATGTCACACACATACATACATCCTCACCTATGTCAGTCTGCGCTGCCAGCTTTATCTGGCCATTTGAGTTGTATGAATTTCATGCATGCATATATTCAAAAGTAAATTATTCGCAGCTTATCTGTGTCATGCGGGAGACGCAGCCTCTGATAACCGCAACTCATACGAAAGGAAAAAGGGTGCAAACCAGAAAAATATGTAAAACTTTGGTCCTTGTGAGTCGGGGAGAAAAGAACTTTATTTCCTGTGTGACCGTAGTCAGTTAAGCGTGACAAGGATATGTTTGATTTGCCACATATTTTCTTTTTTATTATCATCTCTATTCGATTGTGTAGCTGTGCCCACATAAGAACCTTAAATGTTAGTTTTTCGCTAAGATTTATTTATTTCTTTTTCGTGTTTTAGTAAGCGGAATTTCATTCATTCGTGTGCTAAAGGTCGCATATTTATTTCTAAATTTGAATCTCAAAATAACTCCATCAAGTGATTTAGCATATTTATAAAAGCCCAGAGGAAAATTTTCTTGTTGTTGTTTTATATCTAAAAAGGCTAAATAAGCGATAGAAATAAGTTCATAAACAAGGGATTTCTTTAATAACCTATTAAAGTTAAATTTTTGAATTCTGAGCAAATTTATGTTACGAAAGGTGATTTCTCTATCAATTCCAATACAAATGTTGGGAATTACCAATAATAGTAACAACTAAAAAATCTTTCTAAACATTTGCAGATGAAACACTGAGCGAACACGAAGGTAAATCGGTGGTGATACCCTGTCCGGTCAACAAAGCCAAATGCGGAGATCTGCACTCGATAAACTGGTTCAAGGGAGACGATCGCATTGCGGCGATGCTGTTGGGCGACAGCAATGTGACGAGCGTATCAGACGAGTATGCGAACAGGTAATGTGAAATTATATTAAAAAATATATAATAATATAAAAGTATCTAACAAAAAGACTTAAGAGGTTTTTTATTTCTCTCGGTTAGCATAAATTAATGTGTCGGCTTAAACCAATAATTATAAGAAAAGTTTTACAAACTAGGCTCTAATATGGCTAGGAACTCGAAAGTGAGTTCATGAACACTAATATCTGTTAGCTATTCTAAAAGAGTATAAATTTAGTTTTAACCAATACTTGGAATGAAATAATTTTAATAGGTGCCCAAAAATAATATCTTTTATCGCGGAAATCGGAATAACATTACTAGTGCTGGAGAAAAGTCTTGTGAAATTTTAATATCCGTTTTTTTACAATCTAAAAGCATGTTTTTAATTTTGTTTAATATGAGTTATGAACAGGGCTAGTCCTCTATATTTCATTTACGACTTCTGCGATCAATCCGAATAAAAAAGTATTACATTTGATATAAATGTTTGCCTTGCTCTTAGAAGTGTTCCAAGGACTTTCTCTCCAAATATCCACACTAAAGAGCCTGCAGTAATAACACAATACTAGTTGAATCATCCTTGATTATGTGTTATAAAGTGATGGAACCCACACAACACTTAATATTGTTCAATCGTTTATTATTTTATTACACTAGCTTTAATCAGTTATTCATACATAGAATTTACATATACAATATGATAGTAAAAAGCGAAAATTCTTGAACAACTTCTATGTACTAATGGACATTCAGCAAACCACGATTATTGTAGACTGCATTCATATTCTTCATCGCGCCTGTTAAAGTGATCTAATAATTACTATTAAAAAGCTGGCATACTTTGGGTGGATTACTCTTGTACTTAAAACTCTTATAGAGTAGAATTTATGCCTACTATAATAATAAATTTACAGTTTTAAAAAATCGCCCTAACTAAATATTTATTTGTTGATGTTACATTAATAAATGAAACGTCGATTTACTTTCCAAACTTTCGAAACTATATAAATGTAATTTTATGAATTTTTGAAACATTTCTTAATATTCTTTGCAGAGTCACAGTGGAGCAAAATCCATTTAGATTAGTAATAAAGGACTTAAAAATATCTGATGAGGATATCTATCTTTGTGATACAACATTTCTTATACCAATCGAAACGTGTGATAATTTCAACGGCTATCGTGTCGAGTTGAATGTCTTAGGTAAGCTAAATAATTTCCACTTTTCTAGATTTTTTTCGAAATTTGTATGGTTTCTACTTTAACTACTTATATGCTGTATAAATTTATTTCCTGAAAGAGCTTAATTTTTTGCATTAATTGCATTTTGCATGTCAATTTTTTTTCTTTTTGATTTAGTTGCGAAATTGGATGATTATCTTCTTATGTAATCTACTTTGTGCTTTAATTAATATATTTTTACTTGCCACTTAATATTTTTTATTTTTTTGGCTTTTATCTCTTTAAGTTTGCTGTCAAATAAATGAATAAAAAAAGATTGCCTTGTCTGCTTAAAATATTAAAAATTTGCAAAATGTTTGTCATTTTTCTCGCATGTATTTTGCGCTTTGCATGCCAACTGCTGTATGTGTTGTTGTTTTTTGCATAGAGTTGTCATTACTTGTAGGATTACCAATTTTTGTTATACCCTATTTGCACTAACACACATGCGATATGAAACACTTTTCGGTTTTTAGTATTTTTAAATCATTTGCACATTAACAAAGAGAACCCTAATCTCTATTACATAAGACCGTCCTAATATGAGCTTTATATATCGTTTCATAACTGTCAAAACGATTTGATAAATGTAACCCTCAAACATACAAGAAGAAGCTGACAAGCTTTAAAGAGTAGCGAATCGAACAATCATTTCAAACTATCGTTGTATTTACATTTTTGACATTCCATTCACACTAGGAAAACTGCCGCAAAGTCTGTAAAAAAAAAAGTTTGGTACCGTTGTTAAATCATTTAATGTCATATCCATGTATTCTTTTATAAACGAAAGGAACTTATATCTCATAATGGAAACTTTTTATGCGTTTTAAAAAGAGATGCCACGTTTTTTTGAACTCGGTCAGCAAATGATGTTTCTGATTTCCGATCCTCAGTTAATCACTTACTTAACAGTATAGCACTTATGACAATTTACTTTAAAAATAGAATACTCATGAACACATTTTCCTCGATTTTGACTACTGCTACATTTAACATTTACTTCGCCACTCAGAACCAAATGTGTTACATTTTGACACTCTAGGTAAAAAATCGTAAACTTATGCATGTAGCATTGTAAAAACCCATTTCTATGGCTGAAATTATACACTCTATGACCGTGTTTTTCCTAACTCTCACAAAACTTTCCGTTTTTCCCAAAGCAATCTCATAAAAATATAAATTGAAGAAAAATATTCAAACCGAGTGCGTTTTTTCGCGAAAGAGGTATCCTAAAAATTCGTTCATTCACTCATTTATTTTATTCTGCGCTCATTTATTACCTACTAACGCAATTAAAATTACATACTAACACTATTAAAATTGTTTTACGCTTTTTTATAGTCTCCAATAATGTTCGCAACACAAAAACTTATCAAATGTGAATGTTATCTCAACGTTGCATAAAGTTTTAATATTTTACTACAATTTTCATTGCTCAATAAAAACAGTGAATGCTCTTTCATTGCCGATATTGTGTTACTATACATCACTTACTAACTCACTGTCCGCTTTTCATACGCTTAAAATTTATTATTCATAAAATTTTGAATGCAATTTTATTTTGTAAATAATATTTTATTTATTTTTTTTTTTTGTATTTCATTTTGGAATTCATAATTCATTAAACAAAAATAAAATATCATGCGATTTTTTTAACTGATTGTACTTTTGATAAACCCCATTCCCACCGCTCTCTTCTACTACTACTCGTACTCGTACTACTACTACTACTACAAAACCAAATCAAAAACGCTCGTCAACATCATCATCATGGATTTGTATATGCAAAATACAAATGCAATGTTTTACATATATGCAAAATAAATTAAATATAAATATATGCCTGTATGAATACCAAATAATCAAAAAACAAAAAAAAAAAAAAAAAAAAAATACAAAAAACTCGCCTTTAACACCCGCCAAACCCAATTAAATCGGATTGAATCAATGAATGTCAAATTGAAATGTGTGCATACAACATAACCTTAAATTCGTTTACTTTGTGATCTTTCGTACATTTTATTATGTTACTGCTAAAAACTCACACGAAAAATTAAATCAAAATGCAAATTAACCGTTTTTTCAAAAACAAAAACGTAGAAAATATTGGTAAATTACTAAACAAAACAATTTTTATAAAACTCACAATTTTTTATATAGTTCAAATGGAATAAACTAGTTTTAGTTTTAGTTGTTATTGTTTCGTTTCATTTTCATTTCTTTTGGCACTTGCAATTTCGTTTTATGCTTCCGTTTTTGACTTTTCACTTTGATTTGAGTGGAAAACCGTTTAAATCTAATTTCAAATTATTCGAATTTTAGTTCAAAATTTATTTTGTTTAAAAAATTTATTAAAAAAAAAATAATTTAAAAACTTTGTGTTATTTAGAGAATTACTTTTTCTTTTTTAATAAATATTAATTTTTATAATTTATAAATGAAATTCCGTAAGATTTACTCAATTATTAATTTTGCCTCTACAAACTCACGAATTCTTCTTGAATGTATCAACACAATAAATCAACTACTACTACAACAACAACTACCGCAAATACCAATCCCTAAAATACTTGCTGTATTGTCAACGCAACGACAAACACAACACTACATTCACATAAATGTATCTGTCCTATTGCCACCTACAACGCACACAACCCGATAACCGTTACACTTCTGTAACATCTATACAACACTCAAACGACGAACGCATCACTACACACCCACCCACACACACGCATACATATGTACACCCGACAACGTGGCGATTGGCGTAATTTGTGCATACGACTATTTGGTTGTTGTTGTTGACTGAGCAGTGCCACCAACGGAGGTTGTGATTCTGGATGAGAAGGGCGATCGCATCGAGAATGGTTCCGTCATTGGACCCATGCAGGAGCGGCAATCACTTAAAGTGTCGTGTGTCGTACAGAATACACGACCGCAACCACAGGTCGGCTGGTGGCGGGGGAATAAGCGACTACTGACGCGTAAGTAGATGAACATTTCCACACTAACAATCAACAATATTAGTTAGATAATTAACTCAAAATAGGTAAACTTTGCTTAAAGCTCAGAAACTGAAATGAAAATAAAAGAAAACTACGAATAAAATGATTTCTAATTTTTATAAAAACTAAGTGTTTTATGTGAGCAATAGTATCAGCCGGATGTTCTATATGTTAATTAGTGCGGTCAGAAGTGAAATTTTTTGACCCCAAGCCTGTTAAAAATCATCAAGCTTTCCCAATAATCAGAGAACTTTCTGTTTAGAGTTCTGCATACCTTCAATCCAAACACCTTCAGGCAGGAAGCCATATTCCTTATTAGCATGTACTCTTGTGTTTTCTTGGGTTATCAAGTTCAGGGATGTCAATGAATTTTAGTTTATAGCAAACAAGTTGACATCATTCTCTGTAGATGCTCTCAATTACTTATTTTTCACTATCAGCAAATCATAAGTTGTGAACGCAGCTCTACTGGAGTGAGTCTGTTCAAAATAAAAATCGATTCGCGTAAAATTTAAACATTAATATTATTTTTGTATGTGTGTGAGCGTGAATTTCTTTTTTCAATGCTTATGTGCTGCACCAACTTGTGATGGTGCAGGTCAACCACTTGAGCTGCCACTTAAGGCTAATCTCAGTCAAAAGTCCTGCTGAAACATTACGCACGACAGAAATTTACGACCTTACACGCCCTGCGTAAGCCGAGGAAACTTCGATGGCGGACTTAACACTTTGAATGTACCATATTCCACTCTGCTTATTGCACCGAACGATGCGGCTTCATTGGAGCAAGACGAATGCGCGTCTGCTGTGAAATTTATTAGCAAACGAAAAAAATGCGTTCAGCGCATAAAAAACTTGTGGATTTTAGCAGCGTCTTATCAGACAACGCTCAATAGAGGTACACATGCAGAGAGCTGCGAAGAAAAAAAGAAATAAAATCCTTGTGAGTGTGAAAGGATCACACTAAGTCCGCTTTTAAGGAAGAACAGTGGTGCGCACAAGTTACGAAAAAACACCCGTTAAAAGGCATCGAATGCTCACCAGAAGTTCATATACACACACTGGCACGACCAAGTGTTGTTGTAAAATCCCTGAGAGCGTTGCTAATAAAATCTTTTTACTGCCATACATAAAAAAGCAATTGCATTAAATTTCTCAGCTTACTCGCTGGCGTAGCATAAAAATGGTGCACACTCTTCTTGAATGTCCTTTTTGCCCCCTTCACACCGCTGGTAACCTTCTTAACGATGATTGTGCCACCAAATTAATTGGTTGTTTTAAGGAGTAAGTAAAGATAATAAAACAAAAACAACCTCTAAATGGAAGGTGCAAAGAATCCGAACAAAAGTGTAATGCAAAGCACGTTAGCCACCGCTTGACCGGGCGTAGAGCAGGATCTACACATACACCTACAACACTCAGCAGATACTTGCGTTAGATATACATGCTTATAGCAAAAATTAATGCGCCAAAGAGACAAGCCATTACTTCAACGGAATTCCGGGCGAAATACTTACGCGTATCGCAGCAAAAGCAAGAAGCCTGATTCAAAGCAAACTCCACTCGAGCGTACACCTAAGCATGCTTCTTGGTGCAATTTCTTGCATAAAACGAGCTGCTTTTTAATTCTGCAACGCTTTTTATGGCTCTGTGAAGTTTCTGATTTCGCTAATAATTTCCGGCGAGGTTTATTTTTTCCAACAACATAAATCTCAAAAGATATTCTTTCTTTTCTGTTGGCCATTTACTCAATTTATTTCATCCGACTTGGGTATACTGCACATTTTAGAAATTTATTTACGCTTTTACAAAGTATAATCTCTTTTCGCTCACTTTTTAACCGTTATCTAAATTCGTCCTTTTCTACGTGCGACCTTTTAAGTGATTTGCTCAATTACATTTTTATACGTTCATGCGTCCGTCTTAGTTGTTGTTGCTGTAGTTAAGGTGTCTTGTATATGTCACTCTGACTCAACTGTTAATGATGGCAGCTACAAGAGGTGGAAATCAGAAGAAGTGTAATAGAAAAGTTACTTGAGTTGATAAAAGGCTTGATTGCTGGTCAAACCTTTTATGATTTTTTTAACGCGGAGTATTTGTAAAGGTTAGACTTAATGGAAAAAACTCAACATTTTATTTTGGGACTAAACTTTTAAAATATTCAAAATATTCTTCAGTGCACTTTCTAATAAAACACAATTAATTTAAGTTTAAGTTTTTAATCTATCTAAGTAAGGACAACTTTCAATGAACACAAATCCAATCTTTCAAATCCAATCTGTTAACCATTCAAGAAGTATAAAACGAAACTTTGAGTTGGACTGTCCATCTGATTGTTTCATCTTTCAATTTTTTGAAACAACGCTCTCCAGTGACTCTATGTAATAACTAACATCTTTAAAAAAAGATATATAGTATGTCAGAATATCTAACTCCAGTTCTTATAATTTTCGAACCTTCTTCCTCTCAAATTGTTAGAGAAGGAAGTTAAGATTCCTTCAAGCTATCGTAGATGAGAATCGAATCAAATCAAACAGCTTAGGAAGCTGCATCATCGAGAAACATCTCCTTTTTTCAGCCTTTATTGTTTGAAATAATCACTATTTTTTATTATAAAACTCCTCTGAAGATTTTATAATAAAGAAGAACTAACGAAACGTGAGAATGTCCCACATAATATTAATTCAACTCTACTCGTATTTAGTTTTCAATTCAAAATAGTTGTAAATATCATGACTGCTTTATATCGTTAATAGATAAGCAACTAGTAACTCAGACCCCAAAAGCTGTTTAGGGATTTATAATGCAACCTTGCTATGAATAAAAAATATCAATAAATAGTCTTAGGAAGACATAACAATTAGCATATAGAAATTTTGTCAATAATACTTTTAATATAAATTTCTGTTTTATTTTGCACAGATTCCGCCTCCTATGTTGAGACGGATGGCCTGTTTACTGCCACGCTGGAGTTGAACTTGGAGTTGTCACGTGACGATCTGGCGAGAGATATTGAATGTCGCGTCGAGTCCGCAGCTCTGCCAAATAAGCTAATCAATAAGTTTCGTGTCGATTTACAAGGTAATTACAGAAAATATATTGCACTCATCAGTAGTGTAGCTATGTTAAGTTTATTTAGAAATACCATAAAAAAAGTATGTCATTAGTGAAAAAAGAAATAAAGTTTTATAAGACGTTTTTTGCGAAAATTGATGTACACTTCTGAGTACTCATTGCATGGTTGCTTCGAAAAAAATTTAACACTTTTTAACTCAAAAAATGTGTAAAATTTTTGTAAAGTGGCAACACTGTTAATGAATATTGTAGCATGCAGTTAAAACTCAAGGAAATTGCATAATCTGATGTGATATCACAAGTTTATTTGCAAATTGAAAAGGTCACGCTAACCAAATGAAAGTAATTAATTAAATTCAGCCACAAAATATCACACCAACTTACGCAACCTGTCAACAAAATTTTGATGGAAAAAATTGAAGTGCAACACCAACTAAAGCAATATGGAAATTTATTTAATTAAGGTCGCGACTAAGCCTTTGGTAGAGAGTAATGATTTTTTTAAGGAGAAGAATTGAAACGTAATCATTAATTCCAAAATAAAGAAAGAGCAATGAATAATGATGGATAGAAATAACCAAAGACAGAGAAGGACATATACACATACACATGTATGTATATATTGCTATGCTGAAACTAATGTCAAACAAGTACACACTTATTTTTTGAAATACTGGAAACTATAGCTTAATTAAGTTCAATACCGAAGAATAATACGGAATATTTTGATACAAACATATTTACATAATAAATATAAACATAATACACGTATCAGAACATATGTAAGTGTGTAAGTGTAAGAGGAAAATTAATGAAAGCCACATTTAAGAGACCGATGCGTCACTTAATTAAGCACTTTAGTCGCAGGAAAACTAAAGCCCGCGCACACTTCAATATGCAAAACCACTTAATTATAAAAAAATGCCTGTTTCCTTAAAAAAGTTTCAGAAATGGCGCGAAGAAGTTGGAACAATAGCATTAAATACTTAAGTGTAATTGGACAAAGGCAAAAAGCAAAACATAAAAAAATAAAACTAAGCTGACAGCAAAATTGATTGATGCCCTCTCTCATTGTATGGAATTGAATGGAAATGACAGTGGGCGCGTGTGTGAGCTACGTGCCACAGGAATGCTATGCTATGCTTTAGGCCATTTCTTTTCCCCTCCGTCCTTTCTCGCCATTCGCACATGCTTCGGGTGCGATTTGAAAAGGGTAGCTAAAAGTTAGATGCCATCTAAATTGCTGTTATTAATTATGTAGGCAGAGAAAGAATACTGAAGCAACAAAAGACAAAATAGAAGTTATTTGTGCGTTAAAAGCTTGCGTCATGTTGGTGTGGCGAATGCTTACGGTGACACAATGGCATAATTGCCAAGAATGCCGACCATTTATTTATCAATTTTTCATTGCAACGTAGAGCAATTGGCCGTTTTTCACCTGGCTGACTATTGTCTAACGCAATTTTAGAATTCCTTACTTCATCCCTTTTATTGATTCTGATTTATTTACCTTTCCTTTTTATGTCATTTGCAGTGCGTCCGACGAGCATATCCATCAATGGTGTGGAGCATCATACGGTTCAGGGCAGCAAAGTGGTGCTGACATGTGATGTAAGTGTTGTGCTTTGAATATTACTATGCTAGAATAATCTAAGTTTCTACATATCCTTACTTTTTCTTATAAAAACAATAATAGAAATTTTTTAAGGAATAAAAATCTAAATAATTTAAGGAAATTTACTTGGAAAGTTAATATTTTTTATAAACTTATTTTCAATGAGTTATCAACACTGACAACATCTCTGAGTGACCAATTAAAATTCAAACAAACTGATTGTTTTCTTCTAAAATATGCGCCTACAAATATGCTCAAGAAGAGTGTATTTTAACTTGAATGATATAAGAACGAATGTATGTAGTATTTTGAAGCTGAACCATCGACAAGTAATAGTGACCGCTACAAAATTTCAAAAAATATGCCTAAAAAAAACTTAACTCCTAAAACTTAGTTGTTCTTTTATAATATCCGAGAAATTTCAAAATAACTAAAAAGTAAGTAATGTCTTACAAGATAACCAACTATGATAACTCATTCTTTAGTTCACATGTGAAGATTAAGGCAGGATAAAACAAAGCTTTACCAGATTACCGGCCAGAAGAACCTAATTTAATGCCTCCTGTTTGCCGACTAATAATCGTCCGCATTCTTTAAGATTTTCCGCAAACAGCAGTGATTTATGGAACAAATTAAGACTGGCTAAAAGCATTACGGCTTTTCAGACAGCTCCTTAAGGGGGGAGCCTGCTTTAGAGGCTTCAAAAAATCTATATTTTCAAGCATTTTTTTGGAAAGGAAAGAAATGTCTGATTGAAATGAAACTTTTAGGATTTATTCTTATATATTTAGGTGTCTTTTCAAATTTTTATACTTTAGATATTCTTCATGTTTGAAGAAATTTACGGAGGCGCCTCGGGTGTGCAATTTCTGTGTGGCGGGCAAGATGCAGGTCGCAATTTTCATCTGAAACAAAAAACAAAAGAAATCTTTAATTTTCAATAGTGTAGTTCTTAGATGAACCAAGAAAATTCAACAAAAAGTTAAAAATTCAACAATTTTTCGCAGATTAAGAAAAATGCATTTAAAAAAAATTTACTTTAAATCGTTTAAAAACTGAATTAATGTTAACTTTCTTAAGGTATTTTAGGTTCACCTAAAAGAGAATTTAATTCCAAATACAACGCATTTTGATTCGTTTTGATAGGACGTTCACTTTTTTCCTATCTTGCCCGCCAATTTGAAAAAATCATTAAAATGAAAATCCAGGAAATCACGTGTCGAAATTTCGCTTTCTGCCCAAGCGCTCATACATACAGCTATGGACATATAAATGGCACAAATTTATATTTCAACTAAATGTTAAAAATTGTCCCTTAAAAATTGCTCGAAATGTCAAATTTTTGCATCCAACTTTGTCTCGTTATAGCTCCCATATCTGCAGAGGCGAAATATTCCCGTTATGTTTTGCTAATTATGTATTTACCGTTATCAATTTTGTGTAAACAACACTAATATTGAATGGACACGTAAATGGCACAAACTAATTTGCATACACAGTTACCGCGTAAACTTCGATAGAAGCGCATGATATTTACCATAGTTGGATAGTTTTTTATCAGAAGTATTTTGAGTAAATAAGTTATAGAAAATGGGATCAGGAAAGCATACCACAATAGAAGAAAGACGAATCATATGGAAAATGCATGAAGGAGGACAGAAAGTGGCCGAAATTGCTAAAAATTTAAATATTTCTCGGAAAAAAGTATACAATGCAATTAATTCATGTGTGAAGAACCCTGATTTATTGATAAAATCACAAATTCGAAAACCAAGGCCTCGAAAAACAGATGGGCGTACGGATGCTGCTATTGTAAGAATGTCCAAAAATGACCCATTCAAGTCATCACGACAGATAGCAGCCGATATCAACCAATCATTGGATACAGAAATATCCTGTAGGCTTGTCAGGAGACGACTGAATGAAGCAAACTTGTTTGGGCGCATTTCTAGGAAAAAGCCACTCCTGTCAAAAAAAAAACATTTCTAACCGATTGGCCTTCACCAGAGCCCATCAAGAAAAAGCAATCAATTTTTGGAAAAACATATTGTGGAGTGACGAAACGAAGATCAACAGGATAGGGCCAGATTGAAGAGTCTTTGTTCATCGTCCTAAAAGCCAAGAATTTAATCCAAGGTTCACACAGAAGACTATGGTTTGGGGTGCATTTTCCTGGCATGGCATAGGGCCACTCGTACGGATAAACGGCAAGATGGATAAGTTTCAATACTTAGACATTTTGAGACATCATATGGAACCATATGCCTTCGATAACATGCCAATTAAATGGAAATTTATGCAAGACAATGACCCCAAACACTTCTCCAAACTAGTTAAGAATTGGTTTAGTGCGGAGAAAATCGATGTCTTAGATTGGCTACCGCAGAGCCCCGACTTAAATCCCATTGAAAACTTATGGAATGAAGTCAAGATTAGAGTCGCGAAGAAAAATTATAAAAATCTGGACGATCTTTGGGCTGCCGTTCAGGAAGCTTGGCATGCCATACCTAAGACCAATTGTGAAATACTGGTTAAGAGTATGAGTCGCAGGTGTGAAGCAGTCATTAAAAACAAAGGCTACAGCACAAAATATTAGCTACTAAATTGTTTGTACACAAAAGAACCAGATAAAAACACGTTTTAACTCGACTTTTCCCCTCTTTTGCAGATTGTGCCATTTATGCGTCCATCTAATTTCACCACTTTTTCTACCTTTTCATAATTTCGAAATTGAGCTTGTGCTATTTTTAGATGTAAGAAATAAACTTTCAGAAAACCGCAAAAACTTGGTTGTTTGAAAGAATATTAAAGATACTTTAGCATATGAAAGCATACTTAAATGAATGTGCCATTTATATGTCCATAGCTGTATATCTGCTAGACGCTCGGTCACTATTTCGTCTGTACCTCCGGAAATAATCCGAATTTTGTTCTGAAATTTTGAAGACATATTCATGGATAGTTTAGGAAGTGACTTACGCAAAATAAATCGATTTTTTGAAGCCTCTAAAGCAGGCTTCCCCCATACACCAATTACAAATTGCACATTATAAGCTTTTCATCTCAGTTCGATAGTAATTTAAAATAGTAATTTTAAAATTTTTTAAAGAATTTTATGTTTCTAAATTGTCACTATTTTGATATCCAAAATGTAAATATTTAGAGTTTTATTTTCCATTTTCAAATATCATATTCGAAATCTTCATAGAAATGTTCCATCTATTGCCTCAGATATTGTAAATTAGCCTCCACTATTGACGTTGTTATAAGGCACTATTTAATCAATAACCCCGAGCCTTTCCAATAAAGGCTTCCCTACGTGCAAGCTGACAACTAGCTAGCTCTAACTAAAATCTACCATACATTTGCATATACTCGTGTGTTACTTATGGACATGGTGCAAAAGCACACTATGCCGTGGGGTAATTGCCAATAATTAACTGTCAATTATTACTTTGATTTTTCTTCATGAAAATTTTAACAAGCATAAATGAAAATGTCGGAGTGGGAGTAAACGTTGAATTACCGAGGATATATGTATACACATAGGTGTATAGGTATTTATGTCAGTGTGTTTACGGGTCGACAATTTGATGCTTTAATAGAATTGTAACGTTTAAACTTGTTACAATGAGGCGTTTTGCAAGCGCTAACCAATTTTGAGTAGCAAATTCGATATGAAATAGTGTTTAAAGGGTAGTACAAATTCTTCTTTCTTATAGCAGTGGCGCTGCCTTATATTTAACAATCAAATTTTATTCTAAATCAAGTATTAATTGAACTAAAATAAAAAAAATTATTGACATGTATGACACTTATTTCATATTGGACTCATTCACGATACACAAAATTTGTCTAAAATGTGCTAAACGAAAAAAAGCCTTTGATTGAATGAGGCAACTACATACTTTCTTCGAAGTTAACTCTTTTGCTTTCTTATTGCTACTAGAAGGACATTTTTTGTGGGAGAGTAGCGCCGAATAGATGGCCAATGTTTAAGATAAATATTAACTAAAAAAATGTGGTATTCAGTAATTTTTCATTGATAATTTGAATATGTCTTTAAGAATTCCGCATCGAAGTTTCCTTTTTTTCTTTTTACAGTTTAGTAGTACCATTAGATCATACGAGTGGATACACTTATTCGCTCACATTTCTGTTAATAACACAAAATGAGAGTTTAGTGCTGGTTCTAGTAACGGAATTATACCAACTAAACTCATTGCATGTCTCTTCAACACTAATCATGTTGGGTTTTTTTTAAACAATGAGTAAAGACGATATTAGATTGGGGGACACGCTTAGAAAAGAATTCTGAACAATAATAACGAAATCCAATAATTTCAGAAACGTTCTTGCGTAATAAATATAAATGCGTTTTTGATGAAAACTTCTAAACTGAAACTTCAAACAACAAACCCAATAAGTAGAAATTTTCCATTTCATATATGAACCACCCTGTATATCATATAGACACGTAAAATTATGCACGACTGCATCAAATTAATAAGCAAGGAAGAACTAAGTTCGGGTGTAACCTAACACTTTATTTCTTTACAAGTTGCAAGGATAACAGGCGGCTAAATAACTTCAGGTGTAATGCTGGATACAATATTGGAAAATGTAGCGTAAGGGATCAACTTAATTGTGCGACGAAATCTTGAATGGATTACAATCAAAGCGAAAATTACACTAACTCATCCCCACTCGATTTTATCTATTTTAGCCTATGGCGTCTCAGGGAAGTATTGACCCGATTCAACCCATTTTTGATATAAATAATTACTATTATCAGGAATGCACTATCTCCAAAAGGCTATTTATTATATATCTCACATATTGACCAATATTTTTAGTAAAAAGACAACTATAGACACTGGGTCCAGATATTCGGTACCTGAGGGTTGAACCATTTCGGTTCAATTTGGAAATTGTATACTGGAATTTGAAAGGATCAGATGGTATTTGAATTGTATTATATGGGAAGTAGGCGTGGTTGTGTTTCGATTTCCCCCATTTTTGGTAACGTAGGAATATCAAAATACTGAATTTGGTTGATAGTGGGAAGAGTAGGTCTCGAGATATGGATTTTCAACTAAATGTGGAGGGTGTTATGACCGTCGGCCAAATTTTAAACGGGTTCATATTAGGCCCTTGTCTTAATTTAAGGCTTTGTTTTAGCACTTTATATGTTTCGTATAATTTCGTTTTTCCGTGACAGTAGTGCTGTTACTCCTATCCACAATACCAAACTTCTAATGGTGCCAAGGAACATGTCTACCAAGTTTCATCAAGATTAACATGTTGCAAGAGTATAACGCTTAACACTTACTATATGTATGTATAAATCAATACGTGCCTGTATGTACATATGTATGTCAAAACTCTAGTTTTTTCATGTAGATATATCCTTTCGCACAAACCTGCTCACAAATACACCTACCTAACGGCATAATGGTATTTGCTGTATGAACGTGTATTGTTCGCTGGCATTCGTGTCAAGTTATATGCGGCAAATTGCTTTTTATTGTAATTTTAATAGCTTTTTGTATAATTCGTTACATCGATTGTGCCGTTACAGCTGTTGTTTGCTGAAGCGAGCGAGCAAACATACAAACATGCGTACACATGTGGCATTTTGCCTTCATACGGTTATTTAGATCAGTGCATAATAGGCGTTTAATTGATAGTTTATTGTTCTTAGCTCAGCTTCTGCAACGGAAAATTTTATTCTTCATCATAAGTCAAAGGCAAATGATCGTGTGCGTGTGTATTGGCGTTGAAAATTGTGTTAATTAATTTTACTTTCAATCAATGGCAATAAATTCAATTTGCAGCCAATGGCACAATGGCAAGTTATCATCTTTAGCTGTGAACTTAATTATTAGAGAATTACTAAAAGAAATGTGTGCATATGTTCTCAGTAAATTACAGTATGTAAATACTGCATAATTGCAACTGACTTACTTTGGTAAGTTTGTTCAGTGAAATTGCACACATGAATGTTCCTTTAAAGATTTCTATTTTTATATAAAAAAGTGATAGTAAAAATTGTATAACACGTTCGACGTTTTGTGATTTTAACTATAGTCAAAGGGCTGTATGTGATGGAAAATTTGGATAATCTTGCAAGGGTTGTTTGTATCAGCTAAAATAAGATCGTTATGCATATACTTACATATGTATATATGATTCGGATAACAAGACGAGTTGAAATATGAGGGGCTGTCTCGTTGAGACGTTTTCAAAAATAAAAGATGAAAAGCCATATGTCAGGACCAACTTCTTGACATTCCTATATCCCAGTGCAAACAAAAATAGTGAAGCTGGACTACAACCATTGCACCGATATATCACCTTATGACCAAAAATTGTCCAAATCGGGCAAAAAATATTCAAAACCCCATGTACCGAATATGTGGATCAAAGTTCCGATTGCGAACTTTTTATCGAAAATATCAGTTAGTCTTATAGAAATTCGGAGATATTTCTTTCCTTATAATAGTATGCGTATGTATCAGAAATGGGTTGAATCTGATCATTAATTTATGTAGCCCCATATTTATATGTACTTAATAGAACATTTTCGAACTTCCAGTTGAAAATACCTCATATAACGGCAAAATCGTGAATTATTTTAAAAAAATTGAGGGAGCGTGTTTTTCTAATAAGTGTTTGGTCTAGGCAAGTTGCGGGGTATACAATATTCGGTTACATCCGAACATAACCCTTCTTTACTTGTTTTAATTGTTATTAAAACTTAAGAGTAGAAATGAGATATTGCTGTTTATAGAAAACGTAGGCATCGAAACTGTTTTATCGCAAAAAGAAGGATTCCTCCATCAAAGGAAGAAGTGCAGCCTTATAACGTAAGTGCTGCCAATTCGATTTAAAACTGGTAAAACGGCGTAAGACAGCTGTTTTCTTACGTAATGAATATTAGTTCAGATTTTAATAGATATGAAGATTGAATCTCGAGTCATGCACATTTCTACAATTGCAGGATGGAACTTCATGCCTTGGTGTGTAGAAATGTATTTATGATAATATACACCATATACAATTAGCCGTTTATTCAATTCAAACTGTTTAGAGATTGTATTTAATATTATGTTCTAATTGGCAGGCAAAAACTTTTAGTTTAATATTTAACACAAATACAATCGAAGAGGACAAACCGATCGTTATCTTACTAGATACTACATTTTTTCGTATGATTGGTTGTTTGCCCATTGGGAAGGAACTCCTTCTCGGCAAAATCTTTCCAACGACCATTTTCCTTAGTTTAGGTGCGCCGTTTTCACTGTTTTGTGGCTCGATACTTTGGTCCATTAAAAGCGTGGGCAGCATTCATTACCTTTAGTGCTCGTATGACCTGCATTAAAGCTAGCAAACTACTTATGAATTGTTGCTTCGCTTGGCCCAGTCACCTGCTATATAATAATTTCTATATGTTTAGTTTATGAAAATAGGTTAAGTATTCTGCCTCCGGCTCAATATTTGGAAAGTTAAACATTCAGCGAGGATCAAAGCAATTATATGATAAAATATTTTCACGTATAAAAAACTAAAAAAAAAATTTTGTATAAATGCCAAATTTTCTAATTTCAGCAGTTACTTTAATTATTTCATTACTGAATTTTTAATTTCACGTACTTTAAATAATTTCAGATTCATGGCGCTCGACCAGCAGTGAATTTGACGTGGTTCAATTCCTCAACTGTCATAAGTCCCGAAGAGAACGATTTAACCGAAATTCGAACGAAGGCGGTAAGTGAATTTATGTACTTAAAACTATTATGAATTTCTTTAACAAGTTTACTCAGAAATTTCTTCCTAAAAATACCGAACTAAATTTATTATAACTGCACTTTTTGAGTCGACCCACCTTCAAGCTCATACAAATACACTGAGTAGTAACTTTAAATATTTCCATGCATTTCATAACTATACTTCATATACATTCGTCCTTTTATAACGCAATCGTCAGTTCGAGAAGGACGACGGCACGTACCACACGCAGTCGGAGCTTATCTTCAACGCGACACGCTTCGAGAATGACATGATTTTCCGGTGCGATGCGGACAACGTGGTGCTGCAGATAAACCGCGAAAAACCATTCACATCTTCGCTGACGCTAGAAGTCCTGTGTAAGTTGCACGCTATCGAAAACTGCAAAATCAACAGCAAAAAAAAATTTAAAGCAAACAAATGTTATATAAAACCATTTTCGCATTCTTCTACATTTTCTATATATAGATCCGCCAGTGGTTAAGGTCAGCCCACCCGAGATTACGGTAAACACCAGCGACACCGTGCTGCTCAACTGCGAATATGTCGCAAATCCGGCGTCGCTGACGCAAGTCATGTGGTAAGTGGAAGGATTATAATTTATTTGCAAGCAAATAAAATAAAAAGTTTAGAAAATAGAATTTCGCACACCACGCTCTTATTGACTTTCCATTTTTAATTGTCTTAAGTCACTTGTTTGTACAACAAAAATAAATAAATTTAATTGCATTCAAGTCCATTAATGGGTAGCAAATGACAGCGATTACTCGCTGTTGCACCAAAGTCACAATGCAACAACCGCTCACATACACACAAATACCATCAACGAATAATTGCAAAATCAGGCGCGCAGAGATTTACACACCCACACATGCACATGTACTTACGACTGCTGCTAAAGTAAAAGCCAGCACTGGAGTCGCCTCCACTGGAGGGCATGCGCACTCCGCACGAAGACAAATACCGGTACAGTAAAGTGGAAGCCAATTAAACTAAATTTCCAAATGTAAACAAAAAACTAATTAAAAACAAATACAAAGGCAGCGTTCATAGGAAGGCATTGTGCCAGCGCAGAGATAGCAGTGCAAATAAAGCAAATGGCAAATCGAAGCGCAAAGCAAATGGCGACAATCAGTGAATGAAATATGCACGCATTCACACACGCTGTGGCAGGGTTGCATGTGTTGGTTACACGACCGATATTGCGTAAATGCACTAATGCAGCCGCCAATATCGTGTGCAAATAGCTCCACAACTCAACAATGTTTAGCATCGCAGCGCGCAGCGGAGAATTTGTGCAGTGACAGTCACAGAAACATACACTTACAATATGCGTGTATAATGTGGGATCGTAAGCACCGACTTAGCATATTCGTGCCAAATCCCTATTGATACTTAGTTAATGCAAAAGCCGAACTCTGCTTAAATCATGAGTATTTGTATAGGGTAATTTAAATTTACGACGAGAGAGCGCTTCTATTTCCAATGACCGATTCATTTATATCGGTCCAAATATTTGCAGTAGTTCTTTAAGTATTGTACCGAGTCTTCTATGAGTTTAAGACTAAAGCTTTTGAGGCAATGAAATCGGTCAAATATTTAAACCGAAGAAACCGATGTTTGGACAAAAATTTGTTTGTGTTTTTTAGGAGGATCGAGCTTTTTGACCGCATTAGCATATTGGCGATAGAAGTTAATTTATTTTCATTGACCATTTGCTGGAGATCTGAGGGCAGAAAAATTTATACCTCTAATTGCACTCGGCCCAAAATGGTAGATACTAAATTACACAAAAGCCAATGAACGACTTATGCACTTGTAAACATAAATCAAGTGCCCTTATAACAATTCGAAATCGGTGTCTGTCTACTAAGAATCTCGCTACTTGAAAATAAATTTGTTTTTTGCCAATTTTTTTAAATAATTTGCTAAATAAAAATAGCTGCGAAGCTTACAACGGTATTTCAACTAGGATTTTATTTTACTACTCCGTAGCAGCAAAATTTCTAGAATTATTGCTATGCTATAGCTACCGCTCTCACTTTGTCGATAGTCATAGCAGAGCCACATCATAACAATGTAAAAGTTTTGTGCTCTGCTCTGCTCGGAGTTTTGTTAGGTAAAACACTATAGCTGTAGCAATAGCCAAAAATGAAGTGCTGTGCTATGCTCTGGCGTAGCGGTAGAAAAAATTAAGAGCGGTAGTAGAGCAGACCTCATGTATAGAGCCTTCATCATAATTGATATATGTAAATCAGGGAGAATATTTTAGATTAAGGGAACACGTTCTTAGTCTGTCAATTACAAGTATATAGTATTAGTATAGAACATCCACAAAATTTGTAAATACTTTCTATGACTTATGGACAATTGCTAGTTAAGTTATACATAGGCGATTACCTGTGTATTAGAGAGGAAAAACATCATTGCATTTACATCTAAATCAGAATCTTATTATTTAATTAAGATTTTAATCGATATATATCGTATTTTTACTGCAATTATGTATCTTGGCGCAAAATCATTTCGATTAATTATAGTTTACATAGAGAGAAGATTACATGGTAGACTGCTGTGGGCAAAATATAGTAAGAAATAATCATTGGTGTTTAGTATACGCTTGTCTTTCTGAAGTACATAAAATGCATTCGGCGATTTTTACGATAGATATCGTGGCAAAGGTGAGCCGAAGCCGAAAAAGCAAAACTGGTCAAAATACAGGGTGATGTCGACAGTTTTCTTCGATTATCGAATGTAATCGGTCCTTTCGGACCGGCCAAACTATCAACAGGGAATACTCTATGAGTGTTATGCGTCGTTTGCGCAAAGCTATTCGTATATAGATACCGGGATTATGGGTCGATAACTATTGGTTCTTCACCACGCTATTGCACCGTCGCAAACTGCAATAATTCTTCGTGAGTTTTTGGTCAAAATTTCAACCAATATTGAGCCGCAACCACCGTATTCGGCTGATTTAACTCTGTAATTGTTTTGGGTCAATTGAAGACATTAAACGTGAACCGCTAAGCACATTGAAAGCTTTTCCGGAAATTGACTTAAACAAATGCATCGAGGATTGGAAAAAACGTTGTCACAAGCGGCCAAGGTGCCAAGGGGGACTACTTTGATGGGAACGACATAGACTTTAAGGAATAAATTAAGTATTTTAAAATTGTAATCAAAGTCTTATTATATTTGCTCATAGTCTCTTATAATGAATATATGATACTTTCGGTATTTAAATAATTTAACAAACATTTGATGCAGCTTAAGGTAGTAGTCTTGTAACTTGGGTTCAAAGAATCGAAAAATTTTTTTTTTGCTTTATTTGAAATTGTCTTGGGAATATACTGTGAAAGTTTCAGACGGAAATTCGAAATATATATAACGAGTTTCCTAGAGCGCCCCGGAGTCCTCTCTCTCGGAGTTGTTGAACTTTAAACGCGTTTTTCTTAAAACATTGTTTTTCTGGTCGGCCCGGCTCCTAACTTTTTTTCTACTGAAGCGATTGCTTTAAAATTTTAACAGGTTGTTCTACACACCTATTGTTCTCATCGGAGCTTAAGAGAATTTTTTTCACCTCTAACTTTTTATTTTACAACCCTTTCTTTGCAAAATAAAAGGACTATTTTCTTTCAAAGTCCGCCATTTTGTTATTTACCATTGAAATATAAATTCAGTAGTTTCGCCCAGAGTGACATGTCTATAGATTAAGAGTAAACAAGAATATTTGATTTCAGATAACATCAAGAGCCAAAATCACCCGGACCACCCACGGGCTTTTTTTTTCGAGGTTCCGACTCACTGACAATAATAACAGTAATAAAGTACTAAATTTTCTCAAATACATTTTTTTATAATTTCAATATGTAAATAAAAACACTCTAAATATTCATTATTTTCCTATAAAAACCCTCCTCCAAAGAATTCATGAAAATGGGTTAAGTTAAAAAGGTTTTCATTGTCTCTCTTAATTACAACTCTAATGTAAATTCTCTCATTTTATGCTATTTTCTAAACGTATTATATAATATATGCCTGAGCTTGGATGTACTCTACTGTTGGATACAGTCCTGTTATAAAATCCACTAAACAGTGGAATGTCAGGTAACTTCCAGGGTACAAACAATTTGTTGCAGAAAATCGCCCTTGCAACTAAAATGGGTACAATGTTTTTTATATATTTCATATATAAAAGTGCTTCTATCCACTAGAAAAAACAAATAAATTCCTAACAATTAGTCATCTTTATATTTTCGAAGTCCAAATTGTACTTTGTAAAATGTTGCACAATTAGTTTGCTTATGAATTTGGTGATTTTTAAATTCCAATCAGAGTACGAAAAACGTGCCGAGAGAAAATTATTCCTTGTAAACGTATGTGACTGCCACACATGGACTTTTCGTAACCAAGAAGAAGAACATACAGCCATCCATAAATGCAAAGCTCACAAATAGATTTATGCCATCACACATACATATATGAATGTAAGTAAATACATATAGATGTCATGTGTTGTGAAATGCGTTGCATGTTCCACATACATAGAGTAAATTCAAAGAGATGTATTTACGCAATTGTGGCACGACAGACCAAAATAAGATATTCAAAGATATCAGAGACTAGATCTAGAAACCAAGCACCACTGACACGGAGCGCTTAAGAGGCGTAAGTGAAGAGGGTGTGTGCAACGCTGCACTTGAAAACTGGAAAACAAATGGGATGCCTACATTTGTTTGCCGCCCGCAGTTGTTCGGGCGCACACATGCATTTCTTACTCTCTTCCGCAGTGCTCCAGCTGTCAACTTGAGTGCATTTCTTCATTTCGGTATTTTCTCTATTTCAAGCGCCAATTCATAAGTCAAGCCCCGAGGGCACATCCTTCCTGCTGTTGCTCTGACACAACTGCACTGCCTGCCGCAAGAGCGGGCAGATGAAGAAACAGAAGCCTGATTGAAGCACAACAACAACGGCGATATATGTAACAATAAGTAAACATGCAGCTTGCCACAGTGGCAACAACAGCCCAAAGACTGTCAGCCGCTTCAAATGCGCTTCTTCGCACGCTGATTGTACGTTTGCTCGGTTGGCTGCCTCGTCGGTTGGCGTGACTTCATATTTGTTGCATGTTTTTTTGTTTTTTCCTTTTTGTTGCACCCTGCTATGTGGCTGGAGCGCACTGCAACGTTTTGTTGTGTTGATATTTTGCTTGTTTACAGTTGACAGTTCGGCTAACTAGCAAGTGCGGCATGCAACTTCAGCTATAGCAAAAACAAACCACTCTAACAGTCATTCAAACGCATGTGTGTAGGTACTTGCGAAGCCTTGTGGTAAATATGCGCCGATTTATGCACATGTGCCGCACTGTGAATGAGTGCATATGCGACGTTAGAATGTTGCATAAATTGCAATTGCCACAAAAGCGCAAATTCCGTATTCAAAAAGCATAAAATTCAACAACAGCAGCATGAACAACAACAATGACTGCAGCACTGCCAACTCATACCAAACTTGCGAATAAGCCAGCAATGTTGCATTTACAACACCCACTATTTCATCGGCACTCCGGCTCTCTGCGCTCCCGGTGGCACTATGTGGCGCACAAATCCTGCCGCAATAAAACAAACAGATTCTGTAGCTGCCACTTGGATTGCAGCAATTTCGTTGCAAGATTGCTTATACTCTTAGGCTGCGTATGTAAGCGCGTGTAAGTGACTGGTTGGCCCCGCTTCGCGCGAGCGCCCTTACTGTTGCAACTGCAATCTCGCAGCAAAATTTACAATATCCACACACCCGCTAGTACATGACACACATGTGCATCTATGTTTGAAGGTGACGTGCGATTTCTTAACGTGGCATTGACGCATAGTTTTTTTGTATTCCTGCAACAAATTGTGGCACAAATATGTCACAGGCATTCTCTTTACATAACTTGAGTTGTCGAACAAATCCAAACACCTCTCCAGCAGCAGTTGCACCCTTTCTTTACCACGCTTGTGCACCCCTGCAAAGTGTAACGCTCTTGTCTCGTCGACTGCTCTGAGAATGCGTAAGAAGTCATATTTGAAAAACAATAACAACGTTTGATATAACGACTTTTCAGTTAAGAATCGGAATTATTTGACTGTTACTAGTACGGATCGGATTTCGAAACTGCAGACATACATACATACAAGTATGTACATTTGTAACATTTTTCAAATGTTAACTCGCGTTGATATACACATATGCCACAAACGCAGACAACTCTTAGCCAGATACAGTGATCCAAAAAGATATTAGTAGTACAAAGCGGATATAAATATATATATATATATATATATATATTTTGCCACGTTCTAATAAAAAAACCAAAACCATATTTTCGAGTTTTTTGTTTTTTAAATACGATATTTTTCGATTCCTTGAAGGCAACTAATGAGAACTAATTTTTATTACACAATTTTGAACAGGACTGATAAAAAAATTCACTAATTTTAGCACAATTACAATAACTTATAGACTCTGCTGTTGTTATTGCAGCAATATTCCGAGCGGGCGGAAACATTCGTCCACTACTTTTGAGAAACTCCACCCAGTTTCCGAGATCCTCTGGTTCGATAAAGTCTTCCTCTGTACCGGTTATACAGGCCTGACTTTCAACTAAACGCTAATAATCTTAGTCTTACTAGAACGTTAGCTTCGTCACTCACGCTATTGTTTGTGAAGCTGAGTTTCAATAGACTTTCCTAGATAAATTTAAATTTAGCCTTTATTTTACCTGACGCTTGAACTTTCAGATAAAAGTTGGTTTGTGTGTTTCAGGGCATACACCCAAAAACTTTTTGTGGCTTTAAAATATGAAACTTCAATACATTATACTGTAATCAAAAGTTGTCATAGAACTTCTTATCTGTAAATCTCCCAAAAAATTTTTCTCACCTCCAGGCAATCTTAGCCGACTGTATTCTTACTTACCACCGAGGTCTCGACTGGCACTCTACTAACTATATCCGCCATAGTCTTTCCTAACAACAGACTGCGTCTCTTAATTCCTTTCAACTATTTTGTTCTACAATGTGTCAACGGCATTGCCACATTCGCATCCACCTATTGTTTATGCGAGCAATTTCGTTTTCCAGCCGCACTATCCACAACGCAGCAGGCTGGCACATGTCATTTACCGTTTTCCGCGTTCATTTTTCGTTGTGTGCAAGAATCTGCACATTTGCGCGAACTTTTGTTGCCAGTTACCTATACATATATCCTACTATATACTACTATTTCAGCAACTACTTCTACGTTACAGCGCACAATCACATTCCCAGTTATTCAGTGACCCCGAAGTTTACTCGCCGTAACATCTGCGGCACTTGCGCTGTGGACGTATGTGCGTTTATGGGTCACCACACTGTGCGTGCGTTCGAATTAAGAGCGCGGAAACAAGACTTGCACCGACTCCACTTCTATGCATTTTCGCGCAGATATGTCGTCTTCTTCTGAATCCACCTCGTATTCATGAGTGCGCCTGACACATTCCTCGAGTGTCACGCGCTTTAATCGAAATTTTAATACAATTTCAAAAATGTTCGCTCTTTGGCCCACTGATCTGCATCCTGACGCGTGGAAAGTGCACTTGTCAAGCGGTTGTTCTGATTAACACGCATAAAGTGTCAACTGAGAGCAAGTGTGTGTACGAGGTGTGTTCAAAAAGTATCGCGAATTTTGTGTTTTTTCAAAAATTATTTATTTATTCATGAATATCTATTTTGTCCCCTTCAAAGTAATCCCCATGAGATATTATACACTTGTGCCAATGGTTTTTCCAATCTTCGAAGCACTTCAAAAAATCATTTTTTTTATCTTCTTCAGCTCCTCCTTCGATGCCGTCTTTATCTCGTCAAGAGAAGCGTAACGAGGTCCTTTCATGGGCCTCTTCAATTTAGGGAACAAGAAAAAGTCACAGGGGGCCAGATCTGGGGAATACGGTGGCTGCGGCATCATTAGTGTGTTGCTTTGGCCAAAAAGTCGCGCACAAGCAACGATGTGTGTGAGCAGGGGCGTTATCGTGGTGCAAAAGCCAATTTTTGTTCTTCAAATTACGCATAACTTGCAGGTAATATTCCTTATTGACCGTTCTTCCCTGTGGCAAGAACTCATGGTGCACCACGCCCCTGCAATCGAAGAAAACTGTCAGCTACGATTCGCGATACTTTTTGAAAACACCTCGTATGTAACCCAGCGCCTGTGTAAATAACTATCGGACTATTCTTGTGCGAAGTTATGCTATATACTATATATGAAATCTTGGTAAAAAAAGTATGACACTTAGTTATTACGCCAAAAAGGCTGATTTAAATTTCATCTACAACATTTACTTGATTGGTATTGTAATCGTATAAATGATTTTGATTGTATCCGCCATTTATGTATGCAAACATTAGAAGAACATTTAAAGCAATTGCCGTAATCTTTTTCGGTGCAGAGGTAACATCTGAACAAAAATATGCATCAAAACATGAACAGGTTTAGGATTTAGTCAATGGCATGACTACAAGGGAATATCTATTAGTTCCAACTGGCAAACCTAATTTCATCCGAGTTTGTATATATAAATTTACACACACCCTCTACCGATTTCTCGACACATAGGCAAGCAGCTTCATAATTAATAACCGCTCTTTCAAACTCCTTCATTGATGAGTATGGAAGCATAAATTCCATTGACTTGAAGATTTCTACGTGTTCATCGCAAGCATATTTTGATGTAGTATTTGTTTGGCAGCTTAATGAAGAGCTGTTTCCGTTAGGTTAGGTTTATTTTGCCCATCTCTTCTAGACCTATCTTTTAATCTTTAAAGAAAATTGCACTCTGACTGAAAATTGAAATCTAAGGATAAGGACTTAAATCTAAGGATAAGTCTATATAGTTACTTAGACTATGTTCAAGCGAGGGAAATTTTGATGACAATTATTCTGCAAAATGTTATCTTTCGCATTACCTCGTTTCGCCGGTTTCTAAAACTTTGAGTTAAGGCAACAAACATTGGAGTGTTTGAACACAGTAGTAAAAGTAAATTAGCTTATCTCAACATAATGCTCTGTGTAAAGAAGAAGCGCGATAAAGTTCATACGTTGGTATATGTGGAACGTTTTCAGTAAAAGTCAAAACGGCTTCTTCAATGTGAATACTAGGCGATGTTATGAGGTGCTTGAGATCATAATTTTTTTTATTAAACTACAGTCATCTTAAGCATATATCACTAAAATATAAACGAGATTCCAATGAAATGATATATGACTTAAACTTTCAGAGATATACTATACACACCTGTTAAAACCCGCATTGAATGCCTTAATAATGCAGTCGCAACTGCAATCCAATTAAAAATACGAATTAATTGTAAATCCACGGTCACTATCCATTAAAATTCATTACTCGCAATTAAGCAATTTTTTAGTCAAGCAATTAAGCGAGCACCGCCTACAGGAGAACAACGCCATTCTTTCCACAAAGACCTTAAATTTTGTTGCAAGTTCGTGGAATGACGCCATGTAATATTTTAAAGTGCGAAATGCTTCGCTTTCAGATTGACTCTCAGAGAGTTCTGGCAACTCATTTGCGCTTTCTTCATACTATATGCATATATCTTTATATATACTTATATAAATGTATAAAGATAAAATTGCGTATTAAAAGTGCAGTCTGAGATGCACACAGCAGGGCCTTTTCATGGGCAACCGTAGATCCTGTAGCATTGAGGCCAACTGCGCTCGAGCGTTCTTAACTTTTCCGACATGTTGGCTTATTGCGCCATTTGCCATTGTTGCTACGACCGATAATTACAATAAAATTAATTACGCCCTACAGTTGGTCGAATACCGTTGCCGGCCGAAAAGGACGGGCAGATTTATAGCGCGCGACGCATTGCTCGTTTCTTAATGCCCTGCAGATGTGGTTTTAAGTGTATGCGTGCGTCAGTATGTGCTCGGACAGTTGTGCTTGGGCAGGTGGTTCAAAGGACTCCTGAAAAGTACGCAGAAATATTATCTTCCTCTGCTTACGCAGGCAATACCGTCATTGCAATTATTTTTTGCGCACCAATTGCATATTGTTTAAAATTCTGTCTTTATACCCGAGGTAAACCTATAGCAAATGGGTACATCAGCTTTGTTCATAAAAATTAAGGTAGGCAGGCATAAACAATGTTGAAACACGCTATACAGACATAATTATATGTTAGATAAAGGGTGGTTCATATAGTGTTCTTTTCTTTCTAAAATTGAGAATGTAAACAAATATTATTGACGGTTTAGTCGAGATTAGTTGAGAGTAGTTTTGTTAGATTTCAAAAAAATTGGTTACGGTGTTTAGTCGACTTTTGATTTCCATAATATTTGACAGTAAGCCTCGCAAAAACGGAGCAGCCATTTAACAGCGACAAATCCTTGTGCTTAATTGTGTGGCATAACGCATCAACCAACTTAAGAAGAGTGAAATGTAATGTTTTAAAAGAATTATCAAACTTATTTATGATTGTAATTCCTTTATTTCGTTCACGAAATCAAAAAGTAATAAAATTCCCCCTCAATCGCACTCTAAAGATGTTAAATAGACGAAACTGTCCTAATATCTATTTCTTACATGCTAAAGAAATGCTTTCTAATTTAGGTTTGAATAGAAATTTTATTCCAATAACCCGAGAATGAGGAATAGTTTAAATTTTTTATGGAACATAATACGAAAGCTAGGTTGAATCCTTTAACCAGCTTACCTTATCAATCCAGTTTCCAACCGCTCTCCTCCTTATTTTCTTGCGCATTTCTTTTTGTGGTGTCCGCTTTCTTCTGGTAAATCAATTAAATTTTATGGCACACCTTCTGTCATTCGGTTGCATTACGGTCAAAAATTTATCGCCACAATCGGAAAAAGCAACAAAACATTGTATTAATGCTCAGACAGGCTGATAAGCAACACACATACGAAGTTTTGAAGTATTTTGCAAAAATTTATTTCTCAGAAATATACTTCCATAAAATCTAGGCCTTGAGGGTTTAATGGCATTGGCATTTTGCCATTCGCAACGACATTTTTAGCTGCGAAATCCAATGCTATCGAAAGCTTTCTTTTCACCTAAAACTATGCAATGTAGCAGAATTGATACTCGTTAGTTTGAACAGTAAGAATTGGCTATTCGATATTGTTTTGTAGCGTCAAGCTTTTATGTAATGTTAGTCAATTGTAATTCAGACAACATATTGTTCGAGTTGCTCAGTCATGATATCGAAATTTCAAGGAATAAGTAAAAACTGCGCCTAAAACGCTGCAGAAAACTGCTACCTGGCCTCAACCACTGTGAAAACGTCTTGTGGAAGGAAAATATTCTCCTTCAGTTATGCCATTGCATTTCCGATGGACACAAATTGAATACAACCCATGATTATCGTCTATGTTACGCTTCAATAGTTAATGCCACGTTTAATTCATTTTAAATCGTTTCCATGTAAATGACTTTCCATCCTACGATTGATTTCATCGAACCTACTGGGTGTATAAATGGCGCATACTTCGGAACATTCCGACAAACAATTTAACTCCAGCCGACGCACATTGTTAATCTTCCGGCTAATGCAGAAGCATTCAATTTACATGCAGTCGACAGGTTGCCGAAGTAATGCTACGTTTCAAGTTCTCTTATTTTGCTTTTCGCTACGCTTATGCAAACGCGGCAATTGCAAGGCCATATCTTAGCGTGCTGCAAGTCAAAGGGAAAAATGTCGAGTTGGACGGAACCTTGAAACATGTCGCTTACGACATTCGACATGCGTAACTAATTTATTAGCTCTGATCGACAAACACTTATGTACTGCTATGATAAGTTCACTTCTATTGCTACATATTAGAAGTCTACCCCAATGCTTATTTTGATGATATAAGTTTTTCTTTTGAAATAAATTAATATCTGTATACTACTGTGCCCGAAAATAACATGTAATGACATTGTATTTATTTTGAAAATTCTTTATTTATTTTTTAAAATCAATTTCATCCCCTTGAAAGTAATCCCCTCCCGATGCAATGCACTTATGCCAACGGATTTTCCAATCTTGGAAACACTGGTTGTAGTCACTTTCCGGGATGGCCTTCAGTTCCGTCTTCGCTGCGGCTTGAATCTCCTCTATCTTATAAAAACGGTGTCCCCGGAGTGGTCTTTTGAGCTGGGTGAACAGCCAGAAGTCGCACCGCGCCAGATCAGGTGAATACGGTGGTTGCGGAACGATATGGGTTGAGTTGGTGCCTATTTTTTCTGTCGGCTCTCTTTTGGCACGATATTCGCTCGATTGATCGGTTGTTTCGGGGTCGTAAGCATAGATCCAAGTCTCATCGCCAGTTATAATGCATTTCATGACACCCTGGTAGTCGGAAAGCATCGTTTCACATACTCCGACGCCTTTTTCCCAAAAAGTCAATGTTTTCGGTAGCAAGTCGAGATTTGACGTGCTTGAGGCCGAAAACATCCTTCAAAATGGTATTGGCTGGGCCTTTCGATATGTCAACTTCATCAGCAAGGTCTCTTATTGTTAATCGACGGTTTTTCAGCACCAAATCTTTAATTTGTTGAACGTGAGCTTCGTCCTTTGAGGTTGATGGTCGCCCTGGACGCACTTCGTCTTCGACACGTTCACGGCCGGCTTGGAACTCACTATACTATTTATAAAAATTTTTTTTAGACATAGCCTCATCACCAAAGGCTTTCTGCACCATCCTCGACGTATCCGCAGCAGAAAATTGATTCCGTAAACAAAATTTAATGCAAATTCTTTGCTCAACAAATTTCGACATCACAAAAAACGAAAAACTCACTTTTAGCAGCTCACAAAACGACACGTATCTCAAACACTAATGAATATTTTGACATGAAATTTGACATAAATGTGACTGACAGTACTATCAACCTAAAAGAAAAAATAATTCTCCAAATCCTTCGACGCGCGCAGTTTAAATTCAAATGTCACCTTATTATTTTGGACACAGTTCACTCAAATGACTATAAATTGATCTTTGTAGCGAAATGAAGAATCAAAATTCTTCATTGTCATATGTCGTAATAATTAGCCGGCGTGACGTTCATTTTGCACAGAGCTTTTCCAAGTATCGATAATTTCCTTTCATATCCTAAGTGCCTCAGTTATCTCGCCTCTTTCATATTTTGTTCATCTGCCATGGTTCACTATCGTCTTCAAAATTGTATCCAAATACCTAAATTTACAGCAGTCAAAATTTTCAGTCTTTCATGGTGGCGCACGGTTAATGAAGTTCAGGTTTATATCTATTTTGTGACAGGTTTCTTCAGGTTTTTCTGGATTTCAGTACACTCACAGTATTATATCGGTACAGATCGGCACAGAGTTATTTGCAAAATATTTATAAGGAAGTTTTAGTAGAATTTTGAATAACTGCTTTAATACAATTCTAACATTGTCTTAAAAATTCTCCATACAAAAATATTATACGGTAGTTTGCTTTTGTACACCTATTATAACCTTCCTACATCTTCCTACAATCATGACTTAAACTACACGAATTACTTTTTTCGTTTTGCATCCATTTCCAGGTATCGGAACGGTGATTCAGTCAACGTCAACGACACGGAACGCTACGAGGGTGGCAACTCCGAGAACGTTGCACTGGTTATACGTTCCACAGACAAGGAGGATGTCGGCAACTACACCTGTCAACTATCAAATGCTATCGGCAAGGGCATATCCGAGCAGCAAATCGACTTGGATGTACAATGTAAGTGACGAAGTGTCATACTGCATTGATATATACATACATATATACAGCATACAATGTTTATTGCTCTGTGACAGCATCTAGGTCCCAAATATACCTGACATTCCGCTCTCCTTTCTCTTCTCCCTGAAGTACACGAGTACTTTTACTTAATTTTGTTGTTATTATTATCTATAAGTGTTTTACTGTTATTGTTATTATTGCATAAGTGCTATTGTCATTGTCATTTACCCATGTTGTAAGTACCGTTCAAGTAAACGTTGCTAATGTCCTCCACCGGTGTCCTCTCCTCTCTCTCGCAGCTTTATCTCTCGCATAGTATATGAATCTGTTTGTATGTATCTATAACACCATTAATGTGCTTGCGTTCGTATTCATTTCAGTTGTGCCAATTGTAGAAGTGCTGATGATACCCGAGGGTCCCGTTAAGGAGAGTGACGAATCGAATGTGACACTCTACTGCAACATCTTAGAAGCTAATCCGGCATTGCTGACAAAAGTGCGTTGGTATGCCAACTCGACGTTGCTCAAAGAGCTGCCCGATTGTGAGGAGACAAAAGTAAGTAGAAGACATTTGTGTCAGGAGTGAAGTTGTTGCAGGTTGATAATTGTTCACTTCGAAGTATGCTACTTTAATATTTATTGATTTTTTTCAACCCGAATTTTCAGGAGGACTTATGTCATATTGACCCAAGTAAATTACTGTTGGAGAGCATAGGACGCGGCTTCTTCTACAATTACTCTTGTGAGGGCTACAATGCCGCCGGTTGGGGACCACGTAGCGAGGATAAAGAGTTAATGGTGAGTGGAGCTAAACGCAATATTTGGTATTCTATATTCATCTAGACTGATGTTAATCTTTATAAATTTTCCATACTACCACACCACACAATTTTAGCTATTCGCTTTTAGTAAAACTCTCTTATCCTGTATTAAACTTACAGGTACATTATGAGCCCGGTCCAGCCACGCTCACACACTTTCCGTTGATTGCTGTGAAGAAGAAGAGTGTGACATTTTCTTGCTCTGTCGACGACCCTGGATATCCAGAATCGAATAGGTCTGTAAAGCAGCATGACAAAGACACCAAATTTGCATCCTCATACAATTCCATTTATCCCATAACCAAATTATCAACTACATCAACAATCAAATCACATACATCACTTGTCTCCACCACACCCCATACGGGTGATCAATTCCTTATACATTTCCATACCGTTCAAGTGTTAAACCCCTCTGAGGCTGAGGCAGCTTATGAGGCGTTGATACAACAAAATTATCCATTGCTTGACAAACACCAACAACAACATAGCAATCAAACAATTCAAAAAGAAACGCATACACTAATTGGCCTGAACAGTCATACACCCCTATGTACATTGCTCACACTCACCACATTCTCACCAAAATCACAAATTCTAACACTCTACAATGTGGCGAAACTGTATGCGGTGGACAACACTTCATCACAATTATCATCAACATCAACATCAACCTCATACGATTCATCTGCAATATTTACCGACATTAATTCTTCACTGCAACAACAACAACTTTCGTTATATCGCAAAATGGGCTCCTTTACTTATCGTGCCCAAATGTTAATGCATCCACATAGATTCCGTTGGCAGCGTGGTGGACTTGGACCCTTGCAGGATATTGTCACCAAAGATTGGACTGTGGAGCCGGTGGGTTTGGACAGCCGCACCAACTACTCTTGCTACGCATACAATGAGGGCGGTAAGGGCGCCATGGCTAGCGTTAATCTAGAAGTGCATGCACCACCATTCTTCATCAAGAATCTGGTGCCATATACAGGCATGTTGCACACATCGCGCACAGCAAATCTAACATGTCGTATCGAATGTGTGCCACGCTGTGAAATCACCTGGTTGAAGGGCACAGAGCCCATTGAAAAGAACGACACGCGGTACTTCATCAAGGAGAAGTACGTGGACGCGTCACCGGCGACGGGCGACTTTGAGAGCATGCTCTCAGTGCTGGTGAGTACGGAAATCATTTGTTAAGAAGAGAAAATTAAACAATTGTACCATATGTAAGACTGAAAACTTAAGAAATTGTTGCTTAAGCTTGAACTTGTGAGAGTTGAGGTTCAATAGTCTACTAGAAAAAGAATCTTGGACGGATTCTCCACGTAAAAGACTAAATTTTATGAAAGAAGTGATTTCCAAATTTAAATATGAAATTGAGTTTCGCGAAATTTGAGGATTGAAAAAAATCCGTTCAAGTAATAATGGCTGGCTATTACAAGCACTGAAATTGAGTTTTTGTCCTTTCTCATATTTTGCGTCTCATAAGAGTGCGTCTTGAAATTAAATATTTTTTTTTAAATATTCTGTACTTTATTTAAGCAATAAAAAATTATTCTCTTTTTCTCCCACTGTGTTCGTACATAGCACTTCAATATGTCAAATTGGCCCAATCAAAAGTTCGACATCGAATCGGATAGCGCGAACTACACTTGCGTGTCTACAGGAAACACCGTTGGACCCGGCATCAAAAGCGCCACTTACTTTTCCATTGAATGTGAGTTTTAAGAAACATTACGAGCAAATATCTAAGGTTTGACAAGTGATACACTCTCTCAAACCTTTGAACAGCAAATCATAAACATTTAGGGTTTTCACATAGTCTCATAAAGTTAAAAGTTATAACGACTCGAAAACATAGCATTGAGAATTGTAAATGTGTAAACTCATTTTTGTATGAAATCCAACAACAATTTCTTTAAACAAGAGTAAAAATGTATAGTTTTACGATTTTACGATGCTTTACGACGGGTTGTGAGTACTCCAATTAAATATTTTTAGAATTGTATAATATTTTTGAATAATATCCTTACATATTCTTAGCTTATTTCATTTGCTTCATTTTGTAATCATCTACTTCCACTTTCTCACTAACAGATGCGCCGGAGAACTCAACCGTTTCGGAAGAGAAGGTTTACGTGCAGGAGGGCACTATACCCGGACGTGTAATTTGCAATGCCAAAGCTAACCCGAGTAAGTATCCATTGCAGATTACAAATATATCTATTTTACATCTGACAGTTATGCAAATAAAACGCACGAACACACGTCGTTTCAGCTCGATTGTTATTGTGTTACAGTGTATTGACGGTTGTAGTAAATGTCAAGTTGAAAATGTCAGCAATTTCTGTCAGCGTTGACATAAATGACAAGAGTGACATGGCAACACACAGTAGCCTCAACTTCTGCAGCCTCAGTCTTCGCTGCCCAACTCGCACACACTTAGCCAGTGGATTGTGAGACGCGCTGGCAGAGCGTGTTGAATGGTGTGCGGTCTCAAGTGACGCAACGGTACCTTTATATTATGCGTTTATGTCAGCAGCGCGTCAAGGCTTTGCGAAAAATCGAGGTTGAGTCATGTGGAAATTGACATTTTTGAAGGGTCCCCATGCGTGCTATTGGAAGTCTTAAGCACGCGTCAACATATTTTTGTAAACACTTGCAACAAATTGTAAATCAACAGGATTTAAATATGTCGCAACATGCGAAAAACCTACACTTCCACGTCAAGGCAGGTTTTCTTGTCAAGATTTATACAAAATCAATGTTGGCAGCCGTATTATTTAGGGAAATATAACTAGTTTTCTAAGCTCTTTGTAGAATCTACTAAGGAAGTACACATTATTCAACTTGCTGAAGTTTACGCTTAACGCTTTATGTAGCTTTTCCCAATCAGTCTACAAGAAGTTGTAAAAGATTCTGAAATTCAAACACGTTTCAGTGTGAATTGGGTCAAATATTGTGTTCAAAAAAGCGTCCACTAAGCTTCCATCATTTTGCTTCAGTTATTTTTAGTATGTAATATTTAATATTAGGTTGCCAAAAAAGTCTTGCGGTAATTTTATTGAATGATTTATTGAATTTATTGAAATGGTTTATAACGGTTTGATGACTCATGCCCAGCTCTTGACCGATGCTACGGCTGTTACTATGCCGGTCTCTTTCGACCAATTCAGCGATTTTATCGCAATTTTCGACGACAGGCCTTCCGGAGCGTGGCGCATCTTCGACCACCTCTACACCAGAACGAAAACGTTGAAACCATCGTTGTGCGGTGGAAATGGAAACTGTATCGGGTCCATAAACTGCACAAATTTTATTGGCGGCTTGAGATGCAATTTTGCCTTTATCGTAGTAGTACTGTAAAATATGCCCTATTTTCTCCTTATTTTGCTCCATGTTTGCGACGCTATAACTCACGAACGAGTTCAGAAGGAAACGACAATCAATCAAACACGTGTTAGCGCGTGAAATGAGCTTTCCAAGAAGGTATAGCATGATCCGATGCGACGAATAAAATTAGAACTACGCGCTTTCAGCGCCAACTAGCGAAAATACCGCAGGACTTTTTTGACAACCTAATATATATATATGTATATAAAAATATATATATATATATTGATAAGAAGAGAGAGAAGGAAAGGCAGAGAATTATACAGAAAGATAATATAGACTGAAAGAAAGAGCAAATTTACCTTTGAAGGACAGGAAAGAATTCCAAATAATCACTGCCTACTCTTGTTCGAAAATAAGTCTCAGAATTATTGGGTTTTCATTATTTTCTCTTCGAACCTAAAGATAAATTATTTCAACTTATTCATTTTAAATGCAATTTGATATTCCATAAATCAGTCCCAAACGAATGACTTTTGGGTATATACACTTTATTCAAGTTGTTGATTTTAATTTTATAATTATGTAACTACCCGTACCTATTTGAGTAGAAAAAGGAACACTTTTATTATACTTAACACCGTCGAACAAAAGTAAACAGACTAATAAACCTTATAAAGAAATGCAAAGTAACATTTTTCCCGAATTCTACGAGAGAACAAGCAATCAGCTTAGCTTATCTAGCGTATATTTTCTACTCCAACCACTCTAACGGTAGTTTTGGTTTAACCATAACAATAAGCGATTTGTTAGCTGATAAGGATAAATCTTTTTTAGTCAACTGAATGGGAAGTAAATTGCAGGATATACACTTCTACATTATTTTACTGTCCACACATTTTGCAAAGAACAACTCATATGCACATATAATTCAATTTGTATTTCTGAATTGCAGGCGCTCACTACAGTTGGTACTTCAACAATACGAAACTGGGGCAGGATCAGGCTTTAATCATCAACACGCCAATGACACGCAATGATTCCGGCGTCTACACATGTGTTGCCTCCAATAAGCACGGCAAGAGCACAGTCGAAACAATTATCGATGTACAATGTAAGTTGAAACATTCTCACAGTTTTCGAATTTGTATTCTTCAGCTTTGTCGCTAAAATAAGAATTATAGGTATTACAATTTGTAATAAAGAAAAGGGACGGTTTTGAAATTACAACCGTTATGAAATTGTCACATGTAATTTATAAGCGACCTTTCTCTCTAGAATTACAATTACAAACAAAAATCGTAGCACTTCAAAATATTTTAAATTACATTCTGTAAAGGGGGAAGCTGTCAACACAGCGGGATTTGTATTACAAGAGAGCACAGACACATACGCATTTCACTTATTTGGTACGTATAACTGCGTGTCTGTGATGTTTGAAAGTGTCCTTTCATGCGCTTTGTTTGGCGGCTTGTCAGGCGTGTACAGAGCCATTGACGCAAGTGTTTGAAATTGTCCGAATAATTTTACGAATTTTTATGATTATTTCCATTTTGATACTTTCCCTTTCAGCGCCGTGTCGGGCATTTTATAGGATCCTTTTTCGACAATTGTTGTCAAGTCACAGCCACAAAATTGTTATGTCTTTTGTAATGTCATACGTTCAAATACACATACATAGGAGTGTGTGAGGCCCTTGTTGATTGCCCGTCGCGTTTTCTAATATTTCTATTATTTGCGTTCACTCACAATCGTTAGCCCCATTCGTATTATGTAGAATTATTTTGCAAAAAATATACGGTAAATGGTTCGAAGCTATAAATTTCTGCATTTCAACCACACTCACTCAGACACCTCCGCCCATATGCATCCACAAATTGTGCATGCGTGTGGCTAAGCTCGTTGTGGTGTGCGGTGCGGGCGGGTACTTCGGATTTCACAGCTGGTCACGCTTTGATAAGCCTATTTAATATTTATTATTGAAAAGTTTCAACGCCATTCACATACCGTTAATACTATTTATGCTGAGTCGGCTGTTTTGTAGCATTAAATGACCGCTATTCAATTGAAATTGACCGGAAGTGTCGCCAACAGCGTCGCATTGATCCTTTTGACCTTTCAGCGGCAACTATGCGCTTGAATTAAATTTTCGACACAATTTCAATTATGGGACCAAGATGCGGTAGTGCATATGTGTTAGTCGGTTAGTAGGAGTTTTGTATTCGATATTTGAACTCGTGGTTACAGAAAAGTATACGTTTTATTACAAAATAGCTTTGCAAAATTGCAAGCAATAAAAAATATAATAAATGAATTGCCGATGTAACAGTTTGCGTCTTTGAAATGAATTTCATAAAGTTTGCGATTTAATACCTTGCATAAGATTAGTGATTAGGTGCAGCAAAGTTCTATAAAATGACATTTCTTATTTATATTAACTTCTTCACTCCAGAAATGACTGAACTGTTTTACGAAGGTTATAGGTTTCAGTTATCAAAACTTAATTCTATGGAATCTACTGCCAAATTTCTGCTTGAAGGTTGTATAGACAGTTCTAGAGAAGTTTAGAAATGTATATATTAATCTGATCAAATAATCTTAAAGTTCAAATAAATTAAACGTACCTACATGTATGAAGATAATATGTCGTGTTAAGGAACGGATCCAAATTTATACACGACTTACAATGTTTCGCAAAGGGCACTTTCAATAAAAACGCTAGATGACCCGACAAGCATTTGAGAGTAGATAATGGGACAAATTATACCAGCTGTCCAAAAAGACTGCCGTTAGTTTGGGGTGCATTTTGGCATTCTATTTCAAATTGTATGGAGGCAACTCGATAAGATATCAATTGCTTTTATGTGTAAATTTTTTGATAAAAGCAGTGCTCGAAGTTAACAAGTAAAAACTGGTGATTCGATGATGGCTACTATATATTTTTCTAGCAATGATAGTGCCTCGATTTTCGGCACAATTACAGCACATATTGGAATATTTTTTTCTACTGATGGAATTTTGTGAACATAAAAAGGAGGAAGTAGCCCTTTCGGCTTAGTTCGTATGTAAACGAAAATTTTATAATCTTGCAACTTGCAAGTATTGCCATTATTTCAACCATTTCTTCCGAATTTCAATAAAATTTCTTGCATATTGACCGTAGTTGTAGTATAAAGAGAACAGTAAGTAAGAAAATATTATTGTTATATACATAAGAGGTGTTGACCCGCTTATATCAGTTTTTGGAATCCGATATGCAAAATTAACTTTATTGATATTTGAAAGAATCAGATGGAATTTGACCCATTTTCACAACTGACATAGGCTCGTCAGAATAATGTTATGTACCGAATTCAGTGGAAGTTGGTCGAGCAAAATTAAAGATATGTGATTCCACCTAAATGCGAGCCGAGCCACGCCCGTAGTCCAATTCTGACCCCGGCTACTTTAAAGCTACATTGTATCATCCTAAGTGTGAATCTAAATGTCTCTGGCGTATTTAGTTATTGATCGCGCTTTTAGTAACTTGTAACAATTTTCAGATCGCCCTTGCTATTGTGATCCCCTGTATCAAAGTTTCATATCTTAATTATGGCTTTGTTAGGATTTAAATTAATACTTTTTTTTTGCTCGGAAAGTTATTTAACTACGCCAATCTTCAAACTTGTCTTAATTTTTTTTGTAAAGGAAGTTGTGAACCAAGTTTATTTAAGATGTCTTAATTTTAACTCAAGTTACCGCTTGAAATGATGGGCAGAAGGTCCATCACTATTTCTAATAATTAGATATCGAAATCGATTATTTTCAGGCGAAACAAAAAACCGTTAGGTGAACAAAACTATTGTACTCTGTGACGACATGTTGCAAGAGTATAAAAATATTGCAACATTCATTATTTGACGAAATGGTGAAAGGAACGATTACATGTTCGGCACCTTATTAATTATATTATAGGCCATAGACTCCCTTAGCCATATTCCTAAGTATACTACTATGTTCGTAATTATATAATTCTAAACTTATTCTTCAAAACCTATTTTGTCCCCGTCAAACTAATTCCCTTTGGCCCGAACACACTTGTGCTAACATTTCCTCCAATCCTCGAAAATATTCTTAAAGTCAATTTTCGGAATAGCATTCAATGCGCCAACGATTCGCGTAATAAAATAGAAGTCACACGGAGCTAAATCAGTTGAAGACGGTGGTTGCGCCATGATATTGGTTGAAAAATTTCAACGGGCATTATCGTCCTGCAAAAATCAAAAGTTGTCGGCCCATAATTCCGACCTCGTCTTAGGAACACGGTCGGGAGGAATTTGGAGTGCAACACACCTCGATCGTCGAAGAAAACTTTCAACATAGCCTTTATTTTTGACCTGATTTCCCGTGGTTTTTTCGTCTTTAGCTCACCTTTCATCTGTTTTTGGGTTATAATCATAGATTTAAGACTCATCGCCAGTTCACAGATGTTAACGCGACTCTGGTTTTCGAAAAAATTTATTGATTTTGGAACCAATCGTGCTTTCATTTTTTCACTGGTTTTCACTGCACTTTCCGATGTTTCAACGGTACCAGTAAGAAATCTGACTGTTAATAGTCGATTCTCAAGCACCAATTTCCTTATTTCATTGAGTGATGATCACCAGTTGATGTTGGTGGCCTTCCAGGACATGGTTCGTTGTCAACGTGTTCTCGACTCTGAATAATTTGTACCAATCAAAACCACTCGCTCCCGACGAACAATTATCGCCCTAGGCCTTTTCCAACATTCTGAATAATTCGGCAACGTAAATTTAATTCCGCACACAAAATTTAATGGAACTTGTTCGTTGATTAATTTCACTCGTCGTAAAAATCGCCGAATACACTTTATGTACTTTAAAAAGACAAGCTTATAGTAAATTTACCAATAGAGCCCCTATTACAGAATCTGGTGCTATATGAACGGATGATTCGATCAATTTATTGTGCATGACCATTGTGAATTGGTGCACATTATTTATTCAAATTTAACAAATCTTTATAATTTAAGTAGAAATTACGAAATCTATTTAAAACTTACCTTCCTCAACAATGTAACGGCGTAACATGTCTTTATGTAAACCGACAGCTAAAACAGGGTTGCAACTATATTTTTACGCGTGATTGCACGAAAATAAACTTGGGCTTTGGTCTGACATATTTTACAGCCATTGCAAAAAATTTGCTGCGTGTGTTTATTGTTGTGCCGTTGCACCAAGTGGAAAATCTGCAATTCGTGCACCGTGCAAGGATTTTGCAAGAATTACAAAATTTTTATATGAGGTGAATGAAGCTAAAGTACTGATAATTTTTTCCATTTTTTACACAAGTGTAGATTATTATTAAAAAAAGATTTTCTCTGAATTACAATAATACAAAGTGCATTCAAAAGTAAAGAAAACTTTTTGAATCTAGCGTCCCCGGGTGGCGCCATCTATATGTCGACTGGTGCGTTAGAATCTGCTATTTTTATCGATTGTTCAGTGGGAATTTCATGACATTTCATCGAAGTCATTGCGTTTTAAGTGTCACTATGTTTGTGTTATCGGTGCGAAAATGAGCTTCGAACAAAGAGCCAACAGTAGATATTGTTTTAAAATTGGTAAAACTTTTACCGAAACGTTTGATGAGACAAGTTTATGGCGATGATTGCCTATCACTTAGCAGAGTCCACGAGTGGTTTCAACGTTTTCAAAGTGGTCGTGATAGCATAAATGACAATGAACATGTGGGCTAATCAAAATCCGTGATCAGCCGAAATCATCATTGTAATTCATGGAAATGGAATTGAAAATCTCCAAAACATCGATTTATCGCATTTTGACCGAACATTTGGGCTTACTAAAGATGTATGCACGGTTTGTTCCACAAAAATTGACAGATGGCCAAAAATTGCTCAGAATCCAATATTCGAAGGACATCATTAAAGAGGTTTATTTGACCGAAAATCACATTTGAACCATTAACCACTCCCCGTATTCACGTTACGTGGCACTGTGCGACTTCTTCCTTCTCGGAAAACTGCATTTGTCCATGAAAGAAATCATTATGCAAAAGGCTCGCACCGCCATACTGGCGGCCAACGAGCTAAAACACTCGTTCGACATGCGTTTAGACCATTCAAAAAGCTGCGTTGAAGCAGAGGCAGACTATTTTGAATATAATAAATTGATTTTGCCGTAAAAAACATTTGTTCTGTTTTCTTTTTGTGGCATCATTGACCGTTATTTTCGGTAAAAAGACAGCCATGTCAGTGTGGTCCACATCTTGGATTCTGGGGGCATGAACAGTTATAGTCCGATTTCGACAATTTTTGGACTTGAAATGGCAAACCTTTTGACAGGTTTGTCCCGATATGTTCGTTGGTGCTTTATTATATACTGCGGAGTAACAGAATCTTAAGGAATTTAAAAGAAATTGTGTCTGTTATTCTGTTATATCACCAATTTTCACACCGTAATATAGAAATATTAGAGTATTGTACCAACCTACCTAAATTATATAGTATACATTCTACTCAAGATCCGCCCCTGATTATCGTTGATTAAATGATTGGGTCTGGACAATCCAGTTCAACGTAGAGAAAACAGGACTATATATGAAAAGCCAAGAGACGATTTTTAGAAAATATTGAACCAAGTCGAGAAACCGAAAACAAAACTTAATTTAATTTCTTGACTAACTAAAGTCGTTTCCTTATTTGCCTTAGCCTTATTGTGGAGACCCGCCCCAGTATGCGACTGATGTCTGAAGTTGGTGTTATGACATAATATGTGTGTTTTTAAATTATGAGGGGCACTGACTTTAAAAGTTTGAGGGTCGCGAAAAACGCTTTAAAATTGTTAAAATTGGTATACGAGTAGAAGTTCTCAAAACTTCGTTAATTTTGCAAGAATCGACGCGAAATTCAGACACAAAATACTACTCGTAAAAATTTAGAGTCGGAATGGTTTCGAAAGCTAGAAAATTTTATATTTACTTCAACTTCAGGATAGGGAATATACAAGTTTTAAATACCTTTTTATGTTTTAAACTTTCTCTATCAAATTTCTGATTATTTGGTATCATACAGTATTATTCATCACACTAAAGTAAAAACACTAAAGGGAAAAACAGCAAACACCTACATTTTTAAGTAATTTCCATTAAATTAATTACATGATAAGGCCAAACAAAAATATCTAAATTATTCAGCACTGACTTTCTGTTGTTTCTCTTCATTTTTCATGAACCCTTCGGCGGCCATGCGAACATTTCGGACTTCTGCTGACAACCAAACACCACGTTGATGTCACGCTGTACGCTTATTTTGTTGCTGTTGTTACTGTTAACAATACTGTCGATATTTCGGGTGCTGACTTTTTTGCTGTTCGGATTTTTGGCATTGCTGATTGCATGTCTGCCTGCAGTTAAACCACGTTGCGATATTGAAAGGCACGAGATCGATGACCAGGATACACTAATTTGCACAGCATTCGGAAATCCTCTAGAGGTAAGCACACAAGCATGCAAACACTACACACATCTAACTGTACACAGTGGCTAGCGTATAACCACACATTGGGGTATTTGCGAAATATACTCACTTACAAACACACACGCACATACAAATCGAGGGCTGCTCGAAGCTCCTCTTCGCAAAACGAGAATGCAGCCGAAAGTCTGCCTGTTGATGGATGTGTGCGTTACTTCGCTACTTTCAATGCTACCGGAGTGGGTGCTGCATACACCAACAGATCAACAAACACGCCGCACGCCGTAAAGTATGCAATGCATGCGATTTTATGATTTTTTTTTTTTTTTGTTTCTTCTGGTTAGCGATGCTGATTGCTGCGTAAAAGCGACAGCAAGCAGCTCAGTGACTGCCATAGCATAGTTGAACTGCGAATAGTTTGAGTTCGAAGCGCTCGGAAATCGGATATGTGTGTGCGCATGAGTGCAGTGATGTGCGCGACGAAAGTGCTGGCAAGGGAAAACAGCGCGCTTCACACCGTTTGCTGTTACTATGCATATATATGCTCTCGTGCATATCGGTGCATGTGTGGGTTGCATGTGGCTTACTGGTTGAATGGTTGTACGCCTGAATAGCTGACCCCAACCTGCCGCCCGTCGTCCGCTGATGTGTGCTTCAACTGCATGTTATTGCAACAGTTGCTCTAGCTGGTATTCAGGTTGTTGTTGTTTATAGGTTCATTGCTGCTGCCAGTATTGTTGTTGTTGTAGCATTGGCAATAAAACGATAGAATTTCAATTGCAGGCACCAACGCACTAACGCGCGACCGCTATTTCAGAAGCACTCAAAATATATACCAACGGACGGACATTTACATACATAAATACATGAGCTGTGCGATTATGCAAGGACGCGTTCGAAGCTTTAAGAACACACAGCCATGCATATGATATGTTTTGCTTGTTTGGAAAAAATCGAAAAGTCTAGAGTCGGCTTCACTTCAGTCTTTCAGTGCTGCCTCCACACCGTCCTTTTCTTATACTTCCTTTTGATTGTCTGTACATATGTGTATGTCCGTACACTGGGTCACCAGTTAGCATATATTTAAGTATTTGTATTTTGACATTCTTTCGCATCTGGGGCGTTACTTGGGTCTTCGCACAGATTAAAAATGCCCAGGAAGTGTAAACCGGAAAGGTGATGTCATATTTATCAATAATAGTTCTCAATTTCTGCCTGTGCATTATTGACGTCTAAAAGCTGAAGTGACCCAAGGTTATTCTTTGATCATTCGGTATGACGGAAGATAATAAAAGTTGTCCAAATATTTGGAAGGCTTTTTAGTTTTCAAAAGTATACTCTTTTTAAAATCCGGTTTTAAATAGTCTCGTCATGTAGTTTCGAAAATTCATGCAACTTTGTTTTTGTTTGATATCTCGAAAACTCATCGATGTGTTTTACAGATATTGGTAGCGTTGGGAACTCAACGGCTATGTGCTCAACATTGTGATACTAACACAAAAGGCCATCTTAGCAATGGATTTTTGAACACATGTATATTTCTTTCAGTTTCATCCCCATGTCTTCGTGCCAACTTAAATATTTTCAAGGTTCTGCTAATATTCGTACAAACTGGGAATATTTTTGAATGCCTTTATGCCCATTTCCAAAACCCGAGGCGCGTATACATTTTACGATATACTACAACATATTTTGACCTTTGTTCATGTGTACATCAACAACATATGAGGAATGAGTCAAAACGGCGACCTAAAAACAGTACACATTTACCATATAAATGTTGAAAGAGCAGGTTATCCAAACTCATTGTTTGGCTTTTATATCGCAATCGCCAGTAAATTTATTTGTTAACAGCTGTTTAAACCAATTCACCATGCGGTATGCAATGGATTGCTATCAAATACGCTTGTATATACATATACATATATACTCAACTGTACTTGACATTTTTATGTGTGTGTACATCGTTTAATTGACTTCCTTGTCCGTAAGAAATTGCTTGGATGCTCACATACTCACATATATAAAATTGCATAAAAATATTTATGTTTTTCGCACGGCTTACTCTTAATCAAACAATCGAGTATTTATAACCAGCGCCACAAAAAGCGGCATGCACAATGCAAATAGTAATAAAAAGCACAGCGATAACAGCGACAAAAACATTTAAATGTAAATATGGTATTGCCCACACTCCCCAACACACCGACACACACTCACGTTTGCAATCATCCAAGCGTAATTACGGATTTTATTGGTTTATTTGCTTGTTTGCATTTGTATTTGTATTTATTGTTATTATCATTGTTGTTGCACGTTTTTGTCGTTGCAGGCTGATTTTTCATGGTCAATTAAAGCGGAAAATGACAGCGCCGAATGGCTGGGCAGTGGCGAGCGGCAAGGCTTTACGGACAGGAGTTTTTATGTGCTGGACGATGACTATGCGATCGCTCGCACTTACCGTTGCGTTGCCAATAACACCGTCGGCCCGGGGTCATTCTGCGAAATCGAAGTGGCCGGTAAGTAACGGATGAAGGGGATGTACCATAAGTATATGTTGCAATTGGAGGTGTTCACTGATACAAATAAATTTGTTATATAAAGTATGTAATATGTGGTATCTACTATATGCTATCGTGACCACTTAATATATGGAATTCAGAATTTTGTGTGGGTATACAGCAATTACGTTTCCGATATGGGAGTTATGAAAGCGTTTGTCAACATAAATAAAAGTCGCATTAAGTATACTTTCAGCTGTTTGCAAAAATTAGATGTGCCAAACTTATGGTGAACTCATAGATACGTGGGGGTCGATATTTTCAAAAACAATATTCAATTGAAGTAGGTTTAGCATTTCCTTCACATTTTGTTCACTTTTCATGTGAAAAAAAATGAACTACACCTTTAATACTTCTAGACTTACTTTATAATGTACTCGTATATTGCCAACTATTGCACAGATAAAAATGCGTGGTTTTTATGACCAATATGGCTTCCGCATGTAATAAATTGCAAGAAAGTGTCAAGCATTGCCAAAGCCTAATGAAGTCTGAACAGGGTATTTTGAGAAAATTAAAACCAAATTATGGACTTAACTATTACAATAAAAAGTACTTAAATCACATACTTTTTTAATTTATTTGTAAACGCCCCTGACACTTTTCATGGAAATAAAGAAAGAACTGACAAACTGCCAACGTTCAGAATGTTGCCGTTGATAGAATTCTCAATTATTTCTTCGGAAGACATTAAGTAAATGTGTGTGAAAGAAACAAATGTAAATTTAACAGAAAATAACAAATAATAATCTCAAACAAGGTTATCGCCAGGAAGTTTGATCTCATCAACTTAGTTTACTTTTAAAATCTGAGTCAACCAGATTAAATGTACATTAAAAGTAGAATATTTAGTTTCAAAAAAAATATATATTTATCGATTCAATAACCACTTCATGACTGAAACATAGAAACCAGCAATAGTCAAGTTAAATTCAACTTCGTTTAACTTGCAACATGCCAATGTAAATTGAAGTTCATGCCAAGCTGCCACCAGTAAAGCAAATGAAACACAGCACATCTTGGAAAACAAGCATTATAACTGTACATTGCCGTCCTTTGCCATTCCCTACACGCCCAGCTTATTTACAGTTATTTCCTTTAAATACTTGCTGCATTGCAATATATTTTCACCATTTGAGTTTTACAACAACAACTATAGCTAGTACAATAAAAATATATGCTCGTATATTTGTATCTGCTTAACTGGTGTTAGAGAAGAAGCTTCCGTTCGTTCGCCGTCAGCTGTAGCGGTTGGCGCTGATTACTGTCAATATTTGTTTCAGGTGGCGCCGTTGCCACGCTGGACGCGGTCACTCGCGGTTAACAGTCAAGAGCAATGCCAAAGCTTCCGCATCACTGCGAGCAACAGCAACAGCACCACAACAAATGAATGTTTCAGTGAACGAGCAGTTGGGGAGGTCAGATGGTGGCTGAAAATGCTAGTACGACAACAAAAACAATAGCTACGAAATGCTACTCTGCTTATAAAAAATAAGCAATAACTAAGTTTTATTTGCGCCAAGCCAAACCAGCAGCAGCGGCAAACCGTTAACACACAAGTTAGTTGATGTTACAGCCCATGGCTGAATATCAATGCACCATCCACATTCGGGTATGCCGACATTAGCAATTAGGGAATATTTCGGATTTTTATTATGCAGCTGACGTACCACAACCGTGGAGTCAATAATCTGCCGCCTGCCACCGCTCCGAATGCTCCGTGTCGGCTCTCCTTCAGCTATTTTAACCAACTCAGCCACGAACACGTTCTCTTCTCTACCCGTATACTATACATCCAGTGTTGGTCAACAACGCTGCACTTATTTCGAAATTATTTGTATTTGCACCGCAGCGGAAACGGAAATTGGATTTGTTTGCTTACAACATCAACCGCCCGCCCCCAACTCACAGCCAGTTCCGCAGTGCTTCTTATATTAGGATTTGAGCTTTGTTTAACATTTCCTTTACGGTGAATCAATTTCTTAACAGCGCATTTTTTAAGCCGATTAAATTGCGATATTTTAACCAGATTTGGACTCAACTCTAACCCATTCGGGTGTGGCGACTTAGCGCAGGGAAAATATGGCGAAGAGTATCTGCAGAGTGCTCTGCAAAAACAATGGGGGTTGTGACGGCGACAGATGGTGAAATAAGCGTCTAAATTTTCTTTTTTATTGGTTTTAGTTAGTGGCATCGTGGACGCAGCCTTTCAACAGCTGCAGCTGGCACTTTAAGCGGATTAAGAAAAAAGTTCAAAACGTTTTCTTATTTTTATTATAATTTGCATCTGGATTTTTATTCATACTCTTATTTGATTTCGTTTCCTCTCTTTCATTAAGCTTTTTATTAAATAATATTTTGTGATTTTTATGATTTCTTGTCTTTAAACAGCGGGTTCACCACTTTATGTCTGGTGGCGAGGTAATGATAATTTTGATTTAAATATCTTCTTTGGTGTTAGTTGTTGGTTCCTTTCTCCTTGCCAGCTTCGTTTTTTTGGTGTTAATTGTATTTTGCCCTCGCCCTACACGTGAGCTTTTGACACAAAATGGACTTATGGATTACTTGGGACAATTTAAAATGTATGAACTATTTCGACTGTAGCCTCAGAAATGTTGAAGATTTAGAAATCTGCACACGTCTAATACTTCATTTTTGTGATGAAACATACGCAATTTTTGAACAAAAGGCAAACCATGTATGATCAATATTAAATTCATCTTTAATATAATTGATTAACATACATAAAATATTTTTCTTGTTTTGCTTTTTTTTGTCTTACCAAGTTGTTCAACAAGTGTAGTAGTTTGATAAGAAAAACACAATTTCATGATTCAAAATACACTTTATTATTCAGAGTAATCTCCGATTATTACACTTGCTCCAATGATCTTCCAATCTGTGGATTCCATCCCTGAAGTGAGAATCCGGAAGGTCTATAAAATATGCTTCAACAGCCGTTATGGCCTTCTTAAACCAAATGGTAGTCACTGGGGTCTGGTGAATACGGTGAATGTTCCAATAATTGGAACTTTAATTCCTGAATTTTAACCATTATCAACATACTCTTGTGAAACTGCGCATTGTCCTAATAAAAAAGGAATTGTTTCTTCTACAAAACGGGACTTTTTTCACAATTTTTTTCCTTCAACTGATCCAATAGGTTGTATTAATATTCAGAATTCATTGTTTCACCAGTTAATATTTCACAAAACAATTCCTCTCGCATCTCAAAAAACCGGGCTCACACCACACTTTAGCATTCTGCTTTGATTCAGGATCATGATTATCATGGTAATAGACCCATAGTGATAAATCGATGCACAAAATCCACTTTATCCTTTTTAAAACGCTCCAAATATTGCTGAAAAAGTCGCATTCGAATGTATTTTTGTTCCATTGTTACCGAATACGGAACTCATTGTGCACACAGCTTTCTGAAAGCCAAAATTTCACATAAAATATGGCTTACATTGCTTAATGAGATGTGTAGAGCCTCTACTAAATCTCTCTCAGTCAATTGACCATCATCCAAAACCATATCTTCTATTTTGGCTATGATTTCCGGTGTTGATGCGCGTTTTGGTCCTTGACGTGGATCGTCTCAAGGGAGTAACGATCACGTTTGAATTCAACAACCCATCTTTCTACTGTTCTAATTGTAGGTGAAAAATCATTATACACTTTTAACATTCGTTCGTGAATTTCTTTTGGTGCTACACCTTTTTTGGAAAAAAATGCTATGACACGGTGACTCTAAATGCCTTGTAAACTAAGAATGAAATGATAGATTGAAATAAAACGTATTTAAGCGTTCATATAAAGAGTATACCAACAAAACAAAACAATGTTTGGGTTGAGCAATTTATCCCTTTTCGAAGGACAAAACTTATTGAACAACCTGGTATAGGAAGTATGTTCATTATTAAACATTTATCAATATTAATCAATATATAAATGAAGCAAGGACGTTGTGGATTTCAAATATTAGTTTATCGTACCAACTGTCACAATGGGGTCATACTTATATACATATGTCCATCATCCAGGATTTTGGCAGGATAGATATACTTTACGCTTACATGCTTTAAAATTAAATTACTCCTCGTGAGGTCACACTAAAATATTAATCTGGCAAGAAAAATTGATTTCTTTGGTGACTTAATTCTAAAAATTGCATAATTCGAAATTTATCATTAAAAAATGTAGTTATAAACTAACCAATTTACATATAACTTTTTTGTGAGCTTGTACTGTAATTAGTTTTACACACCGCATATCACATATGTATATTTGTACACATCTTATATTCTCCAAAATTAAAAGCTACATTTAATTCCGTTATCTATATTTCCATCTTTTTGCTGCCTTGTCTCTTCTTCATCACTCATAAAAAATTTATAAATAATTGTGAAAATATGCTTCCTTAAATCGAAAATGTAAAAAACAACATATTACCGCTAACTACAACCGCTAACTAACAAACAGTGCGACCGAAAAGTAAGTAGACGCAAATGTGCTATAATCCGCTATAATTACTTGCAGGCATTCACTATTATTTAAATATGGCAATGTAGATGCTTACTACGTATAAAGTATATACATACATATTTATAAAGACTCATACTTATGTAGTTTTGTCATATTTGTAATATTGTGTGAAATTTGTATCATATTTATAAATTTTTATTATTATTTTACCCCTAAATTTTGTTATTTATGTCCCATTTTTGGGGTTCTTTTCTAAAATATTAGGCACTAATGGCGGTAAACGTTGTAAAGAATACACTGAAATTCACTTTTGTTTGCCAGGGACATTTGCTTTGTAATTTTCAGGTATATATGTACATGTTTATTTTGTTTTTATAATGGTTGCATTGCAAGTGCAGAATTTTTCTGAAAATAAATATAGTAGATAATTATTTGCGGCTTATATGCTTTTGTCTGCCAGGAAAGGGTACAAATAAAATGGTAACAACGTATTATATAATAAAAAGAGCGCTCTTAACCATTAATATATGTATGTCTGCTAAAAGTGGTGCACTATGTTAAGATCCTTCGTATGTGCCTGTGAGTGCATATAAACTCTAAACACTAGTGTGAAGTTCTATGTCGAGCCCAATGGGATGTATATTCACCCATTCACTGACACTTTTGTACGCTCTACAATGTGTCTACAGGTAATCCTATGTGCAGACCACCTATGCGCCGTAAAGTATGCAATGAATATTTATCAGCTTGTGAACACATTCATCCAGCTACAAATGTTACCCAAGTGTGTTTGTATATACATATGTACACGCATTTCGCATACAATTACTTATGAAAGCTCACTGACAGAAATGGATTACTGATTACTCTGCATAACGGTGTGTGTAGGGCATGCAATTCATTTGTTTAATAAACACATATTTCAGCTGACAAGTAAATATTCAGTGAATTTCACTTTATGCTGTTTGCAAATGTATTCAAGAAAATATCTAAAAAATCATAATTCAGGAAATATTTGAAGTGAGTTTCTATCAGCTACTATGTGGTGCTCACTGTCACATGTGATATGAATTGTATAAATATGTGTGCGTATGCACGTTCCACACAAAAGAGAGTGAAAATATTAAGCTATAATATTATATTCCTTTAATATTTTCCTAGAGAATTAACTGCTTAAAAAATTTTAGTCTTTTGTTTAAATTCTGCACAAAAGTTTTAAGAATGAATATTTGCTCACTTCTAGTTGTAGAATTTGGCTCAGTGTTCATATGAAAACACAGAAAAAAAGAAATGTAAATTACGAATTTTTTAAATCGATACAAAGCATTTTTTGTTTTATTTTTAATGCCACAAATTACAAAAAGACACTTCATATAAAGAAAACTGACAAATAATAAATTAATCACACGTAAAGATATTCCGAAATAACCGGAAACCAAAAAACACATTTTAAAAATAATTTTAAATCTGCAATTTATATTCTTCGTCGCTAACTAACAACCAGTTTTTTCATTATTTTAGGACTTTTTAAATGTTTTATACTTTTTCCAATATTTATTAATAATATTATATATTTTAGAATTACTTAAATTATAAAAAACTAAGAAAAAGTAATTATTTTATATAATGGATGATAAAAATTTCTCTGAGTGCTCTTCCGTAACTTTTATGTTCGAAAATATTATTATCCTTATAATGAAGTTTATCAATGTTTTCTCCCAGCACATTACCACCACCAAAGGTTAATTCGTTTGTCTTCATTTTCAATTGAATGTTGCTAAGTAGGGGAATTATCGCTAAATAGTTTTTGTATTTTCTCATCCAAACACGCAGAACAACTAGCATGGTGGCAACGCTGGGATAAAACCACACTCATCATATTGGTGGCCTCGATACTGGCGCTACTTTTGGCCGTGATAATAATCTGTTGTATCATCATTTGCATATGCCGCCGACGCAGACGTCAAGATAAATGTAAGTACAAGCTAGAATGTATTTTTGAAAGTATTATGAAGGAGTCTAAACTTTATGTGCAGAAAATAAATTTTTATTTCGAGTATTTTAAAGTATAAGCGAAACAAATTACAACAATTTTGCGGTATTATTCAAATATTGAACTTTCAATATTTTAAAGTAGTATTCGAGTTTTGAAATTACATTATGCATTCCTATAATTAAGAAGTTTTTATATTATACAAACATATTTATTTATATATTATTGTTTTAAACCCACAAATTATTTATATTTTATTTATTTTATTTACAATAGTTTTAATTAAATTTTCACCAAGACCAACAATAAACGCTATTATAAAACTGTATATAGTATTTAGTATTTATTTAATAATAGTTTTTATTTATTTATTAAAAAACAAAAACAGTTGGTGAAGTTTTTTCAGCATATTTAGCTCACTTATCACCTTTTCCTTTCGAGATATTTAATTCCCTTAGTTCGGCATATTAATTTTGCATTTTCTAACGGCTTTTCATGTTTACATTTCCACGCATGAAGAAATAGTCGTTTTTATAACTCAGAACTTTACTATATTTATCACTTCATTTAATTCTAACGCAATCCATTAATGGTTTTAACATATATCTTACTGAAAGTTATTTACATACTTTGAAAAAAATTTATTAAATTTGCAAAAAATTGAAAATTTTGCTGAAAACTACCACTTTTAATATTCCTTCCAATTTAAATTTCTTCAACTGGCAAAACAAATGAAAAGCCAATGCAATTCGCGTCAATAAGCCCTGTATTTGTTTATTTATTTAATCGTAATTAATAATAACACACCCTCACACCATGCACGTGTTGGCTATTCTTTATTTACCAGCCCCTCCAGCGTCCATTTTCTAATGCATGGCAAATAATTCAATTGTGTGCGATTCCATTACATTGCGCCTGCAGCTATGCTACGGATTTGTTTGAATTTATGATTATACCACACACAAATATGTATATTTTCGCTCGCTTGTTTACGTATACATATTTGCTTAATATAATATTATGTGTAAGTGTGTGCATTTGAGGCAAAAAATAAGAGTTTATAAAAAAAATTGGAAAAATAAACGTAAATCAACATGCATTCCACTAATGAATTATTGTACTTAACGAAGAAACTAATTAAATTATATGGCAATGTTGTTATTATGAATTATTTATTTTACTTTTTATGTTGTATATATAAGTTTGTTTGAAATTAATTTCTGTTGACGATGCAGGGTGTTGCAAAAAAATTAAAATAAGCAAGTAAGAAAGGGCTTAGGTCGGGTAAAATCTGACATTTCAGAATCTTCCAAGATGCAAGAATTAAGGTCGGTCAATACCTTTAGATACATAAGGTCCTGCAAGTATGGCAAGTTTTCACTCATTCTAAGTATAAAAATGCACCGTTATAAGAAAAACATTATTACGATAACTCACATATTGATCGATATATTAGGAATAAAGTCACCCGGAAGATCGAACATCTTCTAAGGGAAGTGTTGACCCGATTATACGCATTTGTAACACACAGACATACTGCTATCAGGAAAGGATTCTCTATGAATTTCAATTATATCTCATACATTGACCGATACTTTCGGTAAAATGTCAACTGTAAGCAGTACTTAAGTGCTTGAACTGTTTTGTTTCGATTTCGGCGATTTTTAGTCATAAAGGGGAACACCTTAAAGAAAGTATTTTTGTAAAGTTGTATAATAATTTATTTATTGATTCTTATATACTTGTGAAAGTTTCAAATGGAATTTAAAATCGTGTTATATTAGAAGTAGGTGTGGTTGCAGCCCGCTTTCGCTTATTTTGCCACTGTAGCTGAGGAATGTAACGCACCAAATTTGGTTGAAGTCGGGAGGTCGGATCTACAGATGTCATTTACATCATGTCACATACCATCTCGTTGGTAAAATTTGATATCTCTGGCGTATTTAGTTATTGATTTATCGCGCTTTAAGTAGTTTTTAACAGACAGTACCGTACACTACCCTTGAGCGGAGTTATCATCCGATATCATCCATTTTCACACTGTCTGTAAGAGTTTTTAAAATATTTTTACTACCTGATTTTGGTTATGATAGCTTTGGTAAGTTGGAAGATATGCACACTAAACTCAATAAAAGTCGGGACACGAGCACTTTTTCACTTTTTTTTCCAGATTTTGGCCCACAGGTGTCCTTTACGACCTTGAATGGTATTTTGTGGATCTAGCAGTGATCCTATTACGACCATCTACGAACATGTCCTTAGGTTTATGCCAAGAAACGCGCATACCAAGTTTCATCAAGATATCCCAATTGTTACTAAAATTACTCACGGACGTACAGACAGACAGTCAGTCGGATTTCAATTCGTCTCATCATCCTGATCTTTTATATATACATATATAACCCTATATTTATCTCTATATTCTGTAGCAACATGTTGCAAGAATAATAATATTAGTATTGGCTAGTAAAGCTGTGGACTGGAATGATGACGATGACAACTACAACACAAACAAAGTCCTGAACTTTGGAACTGTGAATTCAGCATTTTTATTGGTGAACTAGAAAATAATTATAATTTCCGCTGAAATCCCGAAATCCTTTTTACCAAAAGAGCAGTTAATACTAGGTTACTTTGACAACAGAGAGTTGGTCATAAATTCCGAAGTCATAAATTTGTACTAAGTGACTTTATATATTCGTTGTCTCGGTAAAGTAGTAACATCGTGACCTCCATTTGAAAAATAGGCCTTTGAGAAAAACACATTTAAAGTTTTATTTGCGAAGCTGACTGATTTGAATACTTCGCCATTAAGCGTTTTGAACAGGGAAACGATTTTTTCGTGATAAAATTATACTTTTTCGTTTTTATTTTTATAATTCCATAGTGGCAGATTTCCACAATGTAGCGAATCCCAGCTTAGCCCTATCCAGATTAATATGTAATAATTGTAAACTTGTAACACCCTGTATCTGTAACTTATAATACCACACACATTTGCATTATGAATTTTGTGTAAGTTAACCATATTTATTTGCTTAATTTATTTTGACAAGCGACTTAACTGCAAATTTACGTTCTCTCTTCTCTTCTTATATTTTGCGCTTTTATGTGTTTTGCGCTTCAACAAAAACTTAACAAAAACAACCAACACCGAATTGATGAAAACTGCATTATGCAATAATATTAAATACAACAACACCAACCACAAAAAACTAATATTAACATTATCATAACTGCATATACACACCTACACACATGCATGATGTGCAAAATAAATCGGTTTAAAATTTATGTGTATGAAAAAATCGACAAATGCACTATGAAATATTGCAAATCGTGCATTGAATGCAAAATTGCCTGGAAAATTGGTAAACAATGCGAAATTCATACGAAACGCAAACATGGAAACCGAAAATTATTTATTACCGAAAAACATAAATAAATAAATACAATAACATCCACACATACACACACATGGCTTTAAAATAATAATAAAAATTATATTTATTAACACAAAAAAATACAACAAAAAATCAACACTTTACTGAAATATACGGACCTCAATAAATAACGTCTGAAAAACACAAAAATGATTGAATATTATTTATTTGTACGCTTAAATGCTTTCAAAACTGTTCTTGTTGCTTTTGCTCGGCAAACACAACGCATCGCATTTGCTTGGAATGGCTTGAATGAACAATAATTACCTGTACGTATGTGTTAACTGAAATGCATCGAACTATGCGTCCGTATTTTATTTGCCCTCACTGTACTGCCTGTAATTGTTGTTGTTGTATTTTGGTGTTAATTACGTTGCCGAAATAAAATTAACACAAAATATATTTAATTGTATGGCAATACTTGTGTGCATACGCATAACTTGACAACAACATAACACAATACAACAACATTGAATAAATATACTAAAACACACACAAACAAAACAATGTGAAATCAATAAACACTTGCTGCTTTTGGTCATTAACTAATTTGCTGCGGCTATGCATATATACACATATACATACAAACACACACACACACACATACATGTGGCACATAATGAACTGGATTCCAAACAAAATCATCCATCACTGTCACGACAATCAACCGTCACTTAACTACGCAATTATATAATTGTTACACACACAAACTCACTCACACGTACACGCGCGCATTTGTGTTAAATTTATTAATCTTCACAAAAATGAACTAATCGTTTGTGCAATCAAAATTTAAATGGAAATATTTATTGGTAAATTGTGACTGCAATTATGCCCGCGCTTACACATACACCAATACTTGTGCTGCCGATTAAACCATGCATTCTCATCCATAAAACAACCACTAAAACACTGTGCTGAAAATAAAAACATGAAATACAATTCGAATTTTACGCGAAACCCCCAAAGACCGCACCGATGTCTCAATCAGCGCCACGCACAGGTAAGCTTTAATAAGAGTACTAATAAAAAAATCACTAGAATTTTACCGAATTCGCCAAGTAAAAAGTATTCGCCAAACTATTTAATTTTCAAAGTAGTGTTTTTGTTTTCTTTTTTATGTTTAACGCCCCGTTCGAAAAGTGTTAGGCAAACTACTTGAGCGAAAAATTACCAGGTCAACAAAACAATTTAACAGGTCCTCCAAAGTTGAAGTATTATTGCATATAAAACTGACCATTCGGTTCGTGAACATGCATTACTTACGTAATATTTTATTATTTTCCTTCCCTGAATAGCATAACGGTGTTTTTGAACAGCTTTCTGCTCAATATCTCATCTGCGCCGACATGGCTGGCTATATCATCGAATGGCTATAACTGTCTGACGCATATGAATGACCCACTCTCGGAAATTGTTCTAAACCATGTGCGTTAAAGAATCATACTGATGTCCGATACTAGGCAAGCTGAAAAGTTCGATTAAAGAAACTTTTTGGGAAAAGCTTTGTATTGCAATTCAAAATGTTAGCTTCCACCGTAAGTAATGCTCAAATTTTCGGTTTATTTCGAAAGTATTTTTGTATAATGATTTGCTTTTTGTGCCAAAGTAAGCTTCTCTCAGCAATTACCTTGTTGTCGATAAACTTCTTTCCAATGTTTAACGTTGATGTCTGGAAAGTATGGTCTCTGCGAAAACGACAACATTTCATAAAATTGATTCCTTCATACTTTTAAACAAGACACTTCTTTTAATAGAAAAATAACTTTTAAAAGTACTTGAGTCTAATTTCCCCGATTTTGTCTTTCATACGTTTCAAATCAACATTGTTAGATGAGATTTTCCTATTCTGGATACTTCCCTGAAAATTTTTCCAGTTAACTTCGAGGACTTCAGACTTAGTAGACCTAGTAGTCGAATGATGGAGCCCTGTTTCATCCATTGTTACATTTTAACACAAAAAATTGGGCTTATTACGTTTGAACAAATCCAAATTCCCCATTCAGAATCATCTGCCGTTGATCTAAATTTTCAGGAACTATATGTAAGAATATGTTCCATCCTTTCTTTTGATATCTTTAAAGTGCCATTTCTCCTGCTCAACTTCATGTTTCGGTTCCTTTTTTTCCATATTTTTTATGAAAATTATATATTAACACTTACAGAACTCAACATGGTTCACACATGAGCTTATAATTCCATCAGTGACAGCCCATTTTGCCTCTCACCTAGTAATGTATGTAGCATATCCTTCTAAATAAAAACATGCGAATAAACACAAAGTGGAGCTGCATAGAGCAAATGATTCTAACCTCAAAGAAATATGCTCGCCTTTTATTGGAAAACCTATATGTTCCTTCCGAAATTCCTTTTCAAAAAAACAAAGGTTCAAACTTATACTCTATATACTAGTTCCCTATTGCTTCGGTCACAAATGTATAATCGGTTAAATACGAATGCTGACCTGAAACGGTTTTACTAGCATATATCGGTACGAACTCAGAGTTTGCCTAGTACTATTTTTTGTTAATTTAATTTAATATTTTCATTTAAATACTTTATTCAAATAAATGTTCGTAAATTTTAGTGCAAGTCCACCTGATTGATTTTTAATAAGGCATAATTTATTTGATGTTATTAATTTGAATTAATTTTGTTTTTCCTTTTCGTTGCATATTTATGATGCGGGCACCATTTTTTGCGCCACAAAAACTGTATCATGTTTTACAACACTAATATTTGGTTGCTTGTGTCAAATAAATGTTGTTGTTGTCACATTTTCCTTTTAATTAAATGCTTTTCATAAACTAAAATAAATAAAAATTAAACGAAATTGAACGCATTCATCGCCACAACAACTGCATCTGAACATCTATGCGCCGTCACAACATACACACACATTCATATAATTATATCACTCGAAACGGATCAACAGTGTACTGTCGTATCAATCGAACGCACCGCAAGTGGGCGTGGCCGCGCCGGCGCTTGCGGCCGTATGTCCGCAACAAGTGACAACAGGTTGTCTAATACCTAATTTAGCCGCACAAGAATTACCTCAGCTACCCGGACCGAAGCTGCCACCCAAGTCACCGCCACCCAAACCCCCCACCAAACCCACATCCGCACCTACACTCACACCCACAATTATCACGACACCCAGTCGCACACCCAGTCTGCATGTTCGACATGCCGCACAAGCACCGAAATCGCCGCCGCGCTGGCCGTTGCGTCCCGGCGTCATGGTGCATGTCAGCAGTGACACCAAACAAAATCTGGCTACTAATCGTATGACACTGCGCCCGCACACTCTTACAGCACAACTGTCGAATTTGACAGCGGTGACAGCGGCTGAGAGCAGCACTATTTCAAGCGACACACTAAATGCATCTGGCTTCTCAGCGGCTACCGCACTCACAACACTACTAAACGCATCCACACAGACGGCGAATTCCGTCGCCACCAATGACGCTCCTATAGATGTGGTTAATAATGGTGAGCATTCTGCTGGCGGACATGACAATGCCAAGCAAACGTCAACGCTTGGTCGTTTTAGCGCAAAACGTCCGGCTGGCGTTGGTAGCGACGACCCCAGTGCTAGTGCTTTCACACAAACATTGCCACATAAATTTAACAAATTAACGCAACTGCCGACTATGCCTTATACCAGCCACGAAGTTCAACTGAATAATCAAATTTCCCCAACGCACATGGCGCAACCACAAACAGAGAGCGGATGCATACCATACGTTGGCGCGCTTGCGGAGGACACACCAACTACTGCAAAGCCGACTGAAACGGAAACTACAGCGCAGTTGGAAGTTGACAGCGCGGAGCGGAATGGCGAAGGCACGGAGGTTTGCGGCAGCATGCAGAAACGTGTTGGAGCGCGGCGCTTAGGACGCGTGGAAAAGTTTTTGACAGGTATCTTCAAGCGACGCGGCGCTGGCGTCGATACGACGCGCGACAGCCAGCGCAGCCATGTCGGCCTGCTTGGCGGCATGTGGCAGGCGGGTGCGGGCGTGCTGTGGCAGCGCCGCCCGGACGGCGCAGAAACGGCGGAAAGGACGCCATTCGCCACGGAGCATCGTCTTAAGGGCATTCGTTGCAGTGGCAGTGGTAATTAATGAAATCTCACTTTTTCTTTGCGTTCCAGTTTTTAGTTAATGTGAAATTATTTTCATTTTGCTTTGCATTCTTATTTTGTTTTTCTTTTTTTATTATTTTGTATGGCTTGATAAAACACACTCATCACTCAACAACAACAACAACACAAATCCACAACAAACGCACTAACCACTTGTAGTCACGTACAAAAAGTCGCCAGTACGCACTTCGCCAGGTGAAAATGCTGTCGCCACGTGTAGCCGTAGCGGTAATTGTAACATCAACAACAATAATAATAATAATAATAGTATCAGCAATCACTCTTGCATGACGCTTAGCACAGTTGCGACTGCAAACGCTAGTGCCGCTGAGCTTAATGTAAACACCAGCGCACCAACTGCTTCTAATATAACTACTACAGTCACACCAACAGCCAGAGTCGCAGCGACAGTACTGCCACCACAATCGCCTCCAGCTATGCAGCCGCTTACGCAGCCTCCAGCCAACAGTCCCCGATCACCTGCCTCTGTGACATTTCAAGTGCCTTCATACGACAAGACGGCAGTGAACACCCGCAGCATGGTGACGGCCACCAGCGGCGCGAGTGGGATCGCCAGCGGAAACAACAGCAACAGCAGCAATACTACAACGCCAACACGTGGACTACCGCAACAGCTACACCGTTCCATATTGAAGAGTCCTACGCCGCCGCCACGGCCTCCACCGCCTTTCAAAGCGGCGCCTCCGCCCTTGCAGAAACGCAATGTGGCAACAGTGACGCCGACGAAGGTAGAGCGTATACAAAGTAAGAACGAATTCATACCATATACACATCCACTCATATATCATATTTCATACGCACAACGCATTACTCATACACACATATTTACATAAAAATTGACATTTGCATATTTTTAATCAAAAAAATTTAACTATTTTCCTATAAATATATTAATTTTCGTAAGAATTTAAGGTTATGTATGCGTGTTGCGCGCACCGTATCCGAGGAAGCTCGTCGCGAAGCGAGCTTGTTTATGAAAAAGTTAGATCGGTTCAGTTTCGACTTAAATTGAGAACTACAATAACTAATGGTGTGTAAAACCAATCAAAGAAACCAAAGAAAGAAGAAGAAGATCGAATAAGACCCAAGATTGCTATTATTTGAAAGTTCCTAAGAATATACATACATAGAAAGTAATGAAAGAAATTTGAAAATATTAATAAATAACTGAAATCTCGCCTTTTCGCCTTTCGGTGAGGAATTTGCTAAAAACATAAAAATAAAACAGTTCGAAAGCTTTAATAAGCTTCCAATTTCTTGTGCTGTCTGTGAAGTAAAACTAGTAGTCAGTTAGTTTCTACGCGGAACAGTGATTTTGTATTAATTTCTATAAACACATTGGTTGCAAAGCGATTTTGACGAAGTCCTTCACAGTGTGTCACGTACAGTTTTTCCTGAATCGATAATTATCCTCAAAGTTTTCAAAATTCATTACTCGTCGCGCAAAAAAGCATGAAAATGATGCATTCGTGTACCACATGAAAGCATGTGACATGGCAGTCAATATATTAAATTGAAGCTACTTAAGTTTCAGCCATCGATTCATCAAATCGAACATCATACATTGCGAGCAATATCAACATCCAAAATATTAATAACAATCTTATTTAACATGTAACCATTTTCATAACAAAACCATTGATTTAAACGCTTGAAAATAATGAAAATAATGTACTTAATCAGGTTTATAAATCAGAAGAACTTTTCACATGTAACAGGCGAAGCACCGAATAACGAGTTTTTAGTAGCTTTAAATGAAAGCTTAAGAAAAGCTCCTCTCCCATTTTAAATTCATTCGAATTTCACTCATTGCACAGCAATATCAACTTCTAAATAATCAGCATATCACTTTAATAAGTAAACTTTTTTTAACACAAACTTTACTTTCGAACTAACTTAAAATCTTTCAATTTCAATATTATTATATACAATTAAGTAATACTAAATGCTTCTTCGTGTGAAGTCCTTATTTAACAACTGTTCACAAGTAAGCAAACAACGAGTTTTTTACTAAATAAAATGTGCTATATTTTCCATGCTAATTTGAATTTTCGTCATTGTTCTCAATGTTGTGACACTTTATTTGTCCCCTAACATTTAATGCTTCAGTTTATGGCCAGTCCTGCCAATTAATGTGTTTGACTTTTAATGCCGTGCAACAATATTATTTGCCTGCCATTTTTGTTAGCTATAAATGTCGCGCATGCCACTTTATGGTTTTAATCTTGTGTCGTATTTCCCTAACTGTTTCACACTTTGTCACGTCAAATTTTTTACGTTGGTACCCTCATTAGTAAGTTAATACGTATTTTTATATTTTTATTTATTTTTTATAACACTTTTAAACTCTGATTACATATAATAATACATATACTTTATAAGGTTTAAGTAATCCTAATTTAAGTTAACTTAAGTCTTTTATTCAAAATAATTTGAAAACTTGTTTTTATGTCTTTAAACCGTTTTTACCCCGTAAATCCAGTTAAATTAAAACGTCCAATTTAGTTTCTTGCTTATAATTTACTTCCAATTTTTTAATCGTCTGCGTTCTTTATTTTATGAAATTGTCAAATCTGCTGCGTCCAAAATTATACTACGAATTCGAATAAACAAATGCGACACTGTAATTGCATATTAATACGACGAACGCTTGCGAAAATCGTGTAAAAATTAAAAAAAAAAATGCAAAAATAAAAATAGTACAAGACAAGTCATCTTCACTGGGGGATCCATTGACGGAACCTGGCGAGTATGAGAATCTACCGTTTCATGGTCTGCAAACGGCTCCTAATAAGGTACTTGTATATTAAACATTGCAACATATATAATTAGCTGTAATTACGTAAACAATGCTCATCACATGACATTACATCACATCACATGATAGAATATTTTATATATGTAGCACATCACATAATATCAAATCGCTTTAATCACACATTTTAGGCACAGACCACACATACATACATACTTGCACATTGAAAATCAATAAAAATTCACAGTTCTCACTTCATAAATTAACGCCAATCACAAACTTCACATACATACAAATACATATATGTGGCAAACCTGTCACGTTAGCCGATTTTTCGGTCGTAGTAACCATTTCGATTTTCGGATATGAATTTAAAAATATATTAGTTGTGTCGATGTAAATTATTGTTTATTTTTCATTTGCCAAATTGTAGTACATTTGCCAAGAAAAACACACAAAATGCTCGTACAAATACGTGTTTGATTATAAAACTAAGTAAAAATCCATATTTGTTAATTTTGAATAAGCTGTAGTGAAATGTGTTTGTTGTAATGCATCTGTTTACATTTGGTATTTGTATATTTTTGTGAAATTTTTTTGCCACTTTAGCTATTAAATTCATATTTCCATCGTATTTATCATAATTTCACACTTTCTAGTTTCAAACAAAGAAAATCAAGAATTTGGTTTAATTTCCAAAAAAATGCGATTTTTGCCATTTTGCGAATCATTTTTGAATGCTGTGATATTTTTTTGTCCTCCGATGTATTTAATATTCAAGCTCTTATTCTTTATACATATATGTACATATGTATCTATTTCTCTCAGTAATTATAAACATATGAACAACATTTTATAATTTTTTCGTATGAACCTTCGAGCTTTAAATTCCTAGTAATAAGTGATTTACAAAATAGAATTAAGTTTAGTTCTTACACATTATGTTATTTATTTGTTCCTTTATAGTATTTTTAACTTTATATATTTTATGTTATATTATTTTAAGTTGATTTTATATGAGCAAATTCACTTATATTCATCATATTGAATTTATTTCCTTTACTATATAATCAGTTAACAGATATTTTTAATGAATATTTCAAAATAGGTTTCATGTTCTACAAACCAACTTTTATCTTCTAATATTTGTGACTTAGCAATAAATATTTATGTAAGTTTTCTATTAGAATTAACTGAGATTTGACTTTCTGACATTCAGAGATTGGTGCTATTTAATGTCTTACTCATTATGAATTGATATTAGAACCAGTGGCTGCAAGTCATTTTACTTGATAATTAGCACTGCCCGAAAAAGCTACTTCTATTCACCAAGCGTTAGAGAGTAGTGAGTCGCACAAACTATTCCAGCTGTGTGGAAACATATTTTTAACTTCTCGGCGTATTGTCATTAACATATGTCATAACACAAAACCATATTTAATATCCTGTTCGCATACTCCCTTGAGCTCAGCTTACTAAATTTTTTGTTGCTTTTAAACGTAATTTTTTACAAGATCAAAGATCAAGTCCAAAATAACGAGAAGAGAATTAATTGAGATTTTCATGTAACAAAACAGTTATTCTTAATTCATAATTTATGTTTTTCATAGTTGTAGGATTTTAGGTTACAAAGGGTGATCCATTTCGAGGCTCCCTACTTTTATAAGAAAAAAACACAGAAACTTCAAATTTAATGGGAAATGTTTATTATAATTCGAAAGAACATTTTTTGGCATTTATTTTTTGAAGATTATGTCTTTCAAATGCTGGCAACAGATACGTCTTAGATGATCCATCCGTTGAATCCAATTTTTTGATTACTCGTTCGAGCATTTCGACTGGTGATTGGCGATCGACATGCGTGGTTATCAAGGCGCGATAACTGTCGCCATTGACCGTTACGTTCTCTCCGGCAACATTTTTGAAGAAATATGGACCGATACTACCACCGGCCCACAAACCACACCAAATCCTTGTTTTTTCTGGATAAAATTGCAACTCTTGAATCTCTTCAAGCGGATCTTTGTTCCAAATGCAAAGTGGATCTTTGTTCCAAAAATGTTGCTTGTTTATATACCCCTTGAGCCAGAAATGATACTCACCGCTGAATAAAATTTGATTCAAAAACGTCATATCTTCTTGGAACTTTTCAATAGCCTATAGACCCAAAGAAATGTCGCTTAGGAAGATCGACCGGTTTCTGTTCCTGCACAAGCTGTATTTTGTACGCTTTGAGAACCCGACGTAAAATCCACCAAGTCGTTCCGTACGTCAGTCCGAGTTGCTGCGAACGATGGCGAATCGACTCTCCACGGCCTTCCTGTACGCTCTCAGCTACGGCTGACATATTTTCTTCACTGTATGCTAGGTGGTATATTCTTTCCAATATTATCCAATAATGAATGCTAGCTTTCAAGGTGGCTGATGGTGTAGCGAATAGTAAATTGAGCCAAGCGCGCGAAACACATTCTTTGCGGATCGTATTTGTAAACGTTGTTCAAACGTAAGTGTTTCCATGATGAAATTCTCAACAATACTGAACAAAAATAACATGACAGCTTGACACGGTTCACGCGTGATCTGTCAAAAAAGGTCTTGAAGAAAGTACTTCCACTTGAATCACCCAGGCGCACAATATAATAATAATGTGCATCATGATATACTAAATATTATTGATTAATAGTGAAAACCTTCCCTCTTTAGGTTTTCTTTCAGTTAACGCTGTGAATTTCCTCCTGCATAAAACAATAACTAATGTCGCTTAACTCGCTATAAAAACCTATTCATTCTTTAATTTTAATGACTCAGTATTCGTCCATATTTTATAGTTTATTATCTACTCATTTTATTATAAAGATGAAACCATTGCAAACTATATTTTCTAAAGCCCTAATATCATATATTCCACAATGAGACCATGAAAATCGATAAAGTCATAGCTCTTACCGTTAGGAAGGACAATTCCATACCGGAATCCATTCGAAACTTTTCCCACAAACTATCTGGAAGATAGACGCGCTAACTACAATGTCCAGCCAATGTGAAGTTCAGACCTCTGCTCGTTGAAAGATATTCTAGTAGCTCTCTAGCACCAACAGCATTGGTACTTAGGGATGTAAGAACCCCGCAATACTCTAAAATCACTAACTTTACCTACCACAACAGGCTTAGCCCCTTAGAAGAAGAATCCTAACTTGAAAATATCTGGAGGAACTTTCAAGGCATTTCCAAAATCACTTCATGTTATAAAATAACAGAATTACACTGAACATTTTTCACTTTCATTAAACTGGCGATTTTCAATGCAGTCATGAATGCCGAACACCACTAATCTTAATTAAGCACTTTCTTAATCTCTACTTGTTGTCAAATTTTGTTAACGCCATAAGCATAAACACACCCTTTTTAATTTCAATAAGAAAATGCATTTAAATGTCTAAGCAAACTGTTATAGTTTATCACAATACTAAATTTTAGTGCTGTAACTAATTCTCAATTTATATGCTAACATAACTGGCAAATAACACTCGAAATTCAATGCATAACAAAAACTAATGCAAACATTCGTGTGATTTCTTTTCGCCCTCCCATATGTAACACGCCTCTGCTTCCATGAATGTAATGCATAACGAAAACAAACAACTACAACTAAAAACATGCAATCAACCGACTAAACCACCACTAACCACCAACACCCCGCGTACGACTTCTTGCGCCTTTCCGCACACACGCGCAGTTATCTACGACTCTTACAAATTTTAATAACAACACCAATGTGGTGCGCGTCGCTCCACGACCCAAGAGACTCAATGGAAATATTGGCCCGCAACAGCACCAGCTGCAGCAGCAGTACGAGCAGGACCAGTACGACCAGCAGTTTCAATATCATCAACACCAACAGCATCATCAACAACAACAACAGCATCAATACAATACCATGCAATATGTCGGTGCCGGTGGACGAGTGATAACAACGAATCCCCAGCACCAGCAATCGCACACAATGAATTCCCACAACAAAGGCATGCTGCCGCATCACCAACAACATCAACAACAGCAGCAGCAGCATATGCTGATATCAGCAGCGGATGGGGCCAGCGGCAGCGTCGGCGGCGGCACGGTTGGCGCAGGCAATACAGATCCTGGTGGCAGTCGCTTATATGAACGGCAGTGTCGGCGGCGGCGGTGCACCCCATCAAATTACATACAATCTGAATAATTGCTTTCCGAAAAGCTACACAGAATATTATCACCAGCAGCAACAGCAGAAGCACAAAAATGGCGCCTCGAATAACACTTCCAGTGCTCAATTGTTGAATGCCATCGAACATGACTACCCCACCTACGCGGTGGTTGAACGTAATGCCGCTGCTGCTAGCGGTACCGATATGGGTGGTCCAGCGCCCATCCCAGCAGCGGTCAGCACCAATCCATTCTTGGCCATCAGCAATTTTAAAAAATATGACACTAGCGGTAGCACCACGGATAATGCGTATCAGCCGCACATACTGGACATAACTGGCAGTAGTTCGATGCAGCGCAGTGGCAAGCGGAAACCCATGCTGGATGGCAAAATGGAGGATAAGAAATTCTACTCGCTAAAATTCACCGGCGGTGGCGGTAAGCATAAACCACCGCATATGGTACATAAGTCACCGGCGAGTGGTTTGTTGAACGCGTCTGTGATTTTGCACGGTGGCAGCAGCAGCAATGGTGGCAAGTGTAAGCGACATCATTCTTTTGCTGGTGGTAGCATTGGCGATATTGACTCCGCCGGCCCGGGCGCCCAACACAACGCCCACCAGGTGAAATCTTCGGCTTTGATGCGCTTCTACGATCCGCCCGCTTATGAGAACTTGGCTGGCGACAGTACGGCCGCAGTGCGGGTGCACGAGTGCGCCGTAGAGGCGCATCCATCGCCCGCCGCTGGAGGTATGAGTGGCACGGCCACCATATTGCTACATCCGCAGCCTACGGCTAGCGGCAGCGGCGGAAGCAGTAGTCATGCAACAGCTGGACAAACGGGCCACAAGAAAAAACATCACCATCGCCAACACCAGCAGAAGGATGATTTCAATTTGATCGAACCGGAACGGCTGAGCATCTATCGCAGCGACTCGGGCATTTCGAATAGTTCATATGAGTGTGTTACGCCGGTGCCACCACCGCCGGGCAACACGCACACCGCAGCTGCACTGAATGGCACGCCGCCTCCAAAAACACCGAAAGGCAACAAACTAGCGAAACACGCGTCCTCTGCTAGTAGCGGTCCCAGCGCCATCAGTCTCGTCAATGGAGTTAATTATAAGAAGTCTCTACGTCAACTTGGCGGCAGTAGGTGCAACATTGCAAATGCTGCAGTCAGTGGTACGCTGCCCGTTTATATGAATGTGGATGGTCAGCCTGCAAGCGCGCTCGAACGCTCATGTTCGCCCAGTTCCAACCTAGTCAATTCCTCGTATGAGTCGGCTTCGTCTTCACAAAATGACGGTCATGGCGGGCAGGGCTCAACTGATCCGACATCCTTGTCCTCATGCAATTCATTGTACAGTAGCGGTACTGGTACTCTAATAGGCGTGGCTCCACTCATGAAGACGGGTGTGGGCCTATCGGCGCCTCGTTGTGGTCCGCATCAAAAAACCGCCGAAATTACAACGCCGGAGGAGTACGAACAATATCAGCTGGGTCACCACCGTCACTCTGCCTCCTCGCTTAGTGTGGCAAGTACGGTGAGTGCTAGTGGAACGCGTCGTTGTAAAAAACAACCGGGCGTGTTAGCGCCATCGGGATCCGTTACAGGAATTGAGGTTTGTAGTTTTATTGTACTAATGCTCTAGATTTTGCTTGAAAGACGCTATATAACTGTAAATTGTAAACTTGTATTTAAAAGCTATTACTTTTTATTGCTTTGATGAACTTATGTATTTCATAAGAGTTAAATATTTTACTATATACTCGTGAATATAAAATTTTTTCGATAGTATGACGACCATATGTTAAAGAAAGCATTTATTATTGACCCATGACTTATTGGTCGTGTGTAGTTTTTCATCTGAAGTGGATATACTCTTAGCTTAGTTTTTTTTAATATTTAGTTGTTCTAACCGAATTTTCTTAATTGATCACTTTTTTTCTTAAAGTTACTACCAAAAAGAGCAATTGCATGATCTTGAAATTTACAGATAACTTTCGAACTTATAAACAGATAAAAGTTCCAGTTCTCTTGCACTTAAGTTAAACTGGAGATTTTTAAGAATTCTAGCCTACAGAACTATTTTTGAGAAGAGTTGCCATCTTTTAAATAATTGGTTTGAATAAAATTTATAATCAATCAATAGGGTTTTAAAGATTTTCCAATTCCGTTGGAGTATGAATAGTTTTACTCAAAAGGCAATTCCTGTAACGAAGTTTCACATGCCTAATTGGTTCAATCCATCGGTTCAACCACTGGTCGTACATAAAAGCTGCCCAAATTAATCCGGCATTGGTAGCCTGAACCAGTTCGTTTTCTGGTGGATGACCCGTATGATATAAAGTGATCGAAAAAACACATATTTTAAATATGAAAATATTCATTTCTTTGGTGTTGCTTAAAACAGGACTTGCTCCATTTTAGGAAATTCACTTTTTTATGAGGGTTACGTATATAGCTCTTTTGAACATATTCTTCGATCTAATATAGTATTTAATTTTTATATATGTATACCAAAAATGACACTATATTTGGCAAATTTGGTCTTTACTGAAAGTCCCATTGTGAACTCTTTGAAAATATTTAGTTCAAGATAGTTTTTAAGAGAGCTCCCTGTCGTTCACGCTTTTAGTAGGGTCACCATCTGCTTTAGAAACTTAATACAAACAAATTTAAAATCTATTCTAGGCATTGTCAACAACTGGGGAACGTCCTGTTTGTTTGATATTATCAGTGTAATTAGTTAACTCCCAAGTAGCCTGACATCTTCTAATGGCTTCTTTTATAGTATTAGCTTTGCGTTTGCACTGAACTGAAGTGATTTGCGTATGAAATTTAAAATTTTCTATAGATACGCCAAAGAAATCCTAGGTTGTTACAATTTTGTTCCTAAAATCAAACATTCTGTTGCATTGTTGCCTTAGGAAATTACCATTGCTAAACTCGACGAGTCAGCTTCTCACACCAATCGCTTAGATTCCTTCATTTAGATGGCTCTGACATTTCCTTCCGAGTGTTACAAATATCGTGGCAAACTTAATATACCCTTTCAGGGTACAAAGTGTAGCGAAAGTGTTCAACTTCATTCTTTGATAAAGTTGAAATTGGCGGAGTTGGTTCGGAGAAATGCGCTTCCACCTAAATCGTCTATTTTGACCCCTATAAAATTTCCTGAATCATGTTGGATGTAAAATTTAATTCTAACAAAACCGATATTTACAATTCATGCATTTTTACACTGCTGATAGGGGTTCATATAGGAATTGTTCTAAACGACTTTAGTTATTGTAGCTTTAGTCGTTTAGAGGGCGAGGCCATACCCATTTCTTCAAAGTTGTTAGCCCACAGGTCGCCCCGCTACTGCAATCCTCTGTAGCAAATTATAGTTTTATATGTTAATTTAGAACTTAGTTATGTCGTTTTTAGGTTATCGATTAAATACGTTTTGTAAGCGTGACATCTACGAATTCGTTTTCACTGTTTTGCAAGGGAACAGGTGTCCTAAGTTCCATTGAAATATTTTAATTATTACTGAAGTTATCCCTATCCCAAGCGTACAGACGGACGGACAGACATACTTCCAGATTTCAACTTGTCTTGTCGTCTTTATATATATAACCCTATATCTAACTCGATTTTTTAGGTGATAAGTACAAACAACCGTTAGGTTTATTTTATAATTTTTATAAATACACGATTCCGTTAAGCAGATGTATACATTTTGATTTTTCTTAATTTGATTTTTGCTTTTCTTTTTCATATTTCGTTGCTTATTTGCGCAAATCATCCAAATCATCTTTAATACTGGTTCTTGCAACACCCACCGACTCATATGTTTTTTGCGACCTTATGTTCCCAAACAACCGCCTTCGTTATTCATTTGGGCGCGTGTGTAAATGTGTTGCATGCTACAATTAACCTGACAATTATGTCTTTGCTTGAAACCTCAATAATCCTAAAACACTAACTAACAGCATTATGCTATTGGCGTCACTAATCCATTTCTAGCAAGCGAACGCGGTGCAACAGCGACCGGCTGCGTTGCCAACGCCGCCGCCTCCGCCGACGGGTACAGTGCCCACGGCAGAGATAAGAAACTACGACGAAAGACTATCAGTGACCCCTACGCACATATCCGCTATATCACCTACAGCAGGCGCGCCGCCAACAACAGCTGCAACAACGGCGCCATCGATTGCCAAGCACACGCCCACAATTATCGTGCCAAATGTGCGAGCAATGCGCCCGAGGCAACAGCAGCAGCAGCACATCATCAGCAACAGCAAGTTAAATTACAACAACAACGTGACAACAACAATAGCCGCAAACATCAACAGCATCAACAATCGTTGCTAATCCCGCGAAAATTGCACAACAACAACAAAGAGCACGGCGACAACGACGATGAGGATGTTGACGAGCACAACAACAAGGATGTTGCAATTTTCCAACAGCAACGACGCAGATTAGTACCTGTGGGTGGTAATGCTGATGAGAGAAATATTGTTGTTGTTACTAAGGAGACTGCCACCACAGAAGACCGCATGTGTGACGCGACTGTTGCTGGCGAGGCCGATGACAGCGCGAAAGCAATGCTGCCACATGTCGAAGATCTTCAAAGTGCAAAAACAACAACAGCCACATACGCTGCACACGGCGATTATCTAGGACGTCGACCAGTTAAGTTGCCGCTACGCAAATATCATACTTTCCACTTCCAGCCTTCGCAAACGGTGGCCGGCACACTGCGTCACTGCCAATTGCAGCAATTACGTATTCAAATGCAACACAGACAACAACTACAATACTATGCGCTATCCGCAACTCAAGCCGACAATGCTGAGCTTACGGCTTTCCGCCAATCACCAACCGCCATAACTGCCGAAACTGCAGTTGCAGCACGTCCAACCAGACGATATGCAACCGAAGGTGGACCGCTAGTCTTTCGCCCACTCTCCTGGCATGAGCAGCGCACCTTCAAGCCAATATCATCGCCAGTTGATGCTGTCGAAGCGGCAGTCGACCTCCGCACGACAACAGAAACAGCGTTAAGTGAGAAAAGCCGCGCAGAGGAGGAAGAAGAAAAGTCTGAATTGAGCGAGGAACTCTCAGACGAAATCAAACAAATCACTAGAAGTGCACAATTACCGCATGTAAGCCTTAATCCTGCCGCTTCGCTGGAGGCGCTCGAAGCGCTGACCAAACACCATCCCGAGTTAATTTATGCCACCAAACCGGGTACACGCCAAAATCTGCACAAACAACTTGCGCTGCCGGAACAGTGGACACACCAAATGGACGTTGAAAATCGCCCAACCGCCAGCCAAACTCTATCACAGGCCTTCACCGCACCGCGAAATGATAGTGACGCTAAAGTGGAAGAAGTCGCGGCAAATACTACGCTGGAAGCTCAGTGCGACGATGAGGAAGATCTCGGCTATTCCTTCTGCGAGGACGACGATGAAGATGAAGGCGTTGAGGAGCTGGTGGGAGAGCCTGTTAACAGCGGAGAAAATGAACCCGCTGAAGAGCAACGCACAATCACACATACGTCGGAGTCGCCACGCGTAGTGCTCTCTGCGGGGCGCAATGGTGGCCACGTGAAATACATGCTGCGGCAAAGTTACCGCGAAGTGCACATTTAAACGCCACAAACAGCGAAAGCCTCATGATATGCTACAATTTGACGTAGAATTTTATTAGGATTATAAGGCGCTACCAACCATCCAACATTATGCATAAATATAACAAAAATAACACAGCATGGCCAGTAATAACTGTAAATAAATACCAAAAATTACAATTTAGTTTGAAGTGCACCTTGTCCAGCTCGGACAACAAGCGCCCATACATACATGTATAAGTTAAATCGAGTAAGTAAGTACGTGCATTTAGTTGTAGTTATAGACTCATAGTTATGTATAAATTACTTAGTTGTAAGTGCATATATATATACATACATAGATGTAGGCAAATGACTGTCAACGTGTTAAGTTTGTTGGTACTTTTCAATCCAAAGAATGATAAAATTAAAAACCAAATTAAATACAATTAAGGTCAGTTTGTTTAGATATTGAATTTATGAATGTTTAGCGGTTTAGTCTTAACATAAAATCAAATCAGCATAGTATACATACATATGTACATAAATTTATTGTGTAAAATATTAATGTACCAAACTCCAGCCCTGTTTTAACTAGGATTTCTTTGTGCTTATGTAACAAGAGTAAGTCCGGTTCGATAGTTTTAGTGTACGCAGCAGACTTTTGACTTATTAAATTGTATGTAAAACGTCAAAAGTGCACATCCAAATATATTCATGTGGGTACTTTTGCATAAGTAAACTTCAGTTTCATATAATTTTATTGGAGGAAGTGACAATTTAGTCAATATTATACCGTTATTTGCTTAATAAATTGAATATTAAAATAACTATTTATTTAATTAAATAAAATATAATTTAAGTTCAATAAGTTAGTATATTACTTTTATTTAATTATTTATTAATTTATTGTATATTTAGTTATCAGTTTTTAAAATGCTTTTGAACTTAATATGTTTTGTTGCATTAAATAACAATTTACCTGGAAAAATTTAATATATTAAGAATGCACTTACCGCAAATCAATCTAAGTGAAAATGTTACAGTTAAAAAATCATAATTTATTTGCAATTATCCCAAAAATGTTAAATAAGTTTAACTGACATTATTTATATATTTAATTTTTTTAGAATAAATTATTTTTAAACTAAACGGTTTACAAATTAGTTTATGAATATTTCTATATTATTTAAGTTATTTTGGTAAATTAGTAATTTCAGCTCTTAATAAAATTTAAAAAATTGTTATACAATTTAAAATATGCATACTGAATTTCCAAGTAAATTTTGAAAGTTATATTTTTTATTATTTGAATTAAATGATTAAAATTATTTTGCAATTGCATCATTTTACAAATAAAATATCTTGGCATATAGAAGCAATTTTTAATAACCATTATTTAATGAAAGTTATATTCGTATTTATGATTCTATTACTTATTAGGAATAATATTTCTACCCAGTTAAGCTCCGCCACATGAAGCAATTTATATTCTTGTTATGTTTTGAAGCAAAAAATTAAATATCAATATGGAACACCTCAAACTCTTGCAAATTAATTGGAGATTTTTCTTCAAGCTAATTAATCCGACCCTAATCAATAGAGCTTTTGTGAAAGTCTCTTCAACTACAATGAGTCAAGGCATAATTTCCCCCTGGAAAACCTAAAAGCAGTCAGATGAAGTGAAATATTTTCTTCACTGTTCTATAAACTTAATTTTATAACGTCGATATTGGTGAGGCGTAACAATTTTCTTTAGTATTGATATAAAATTTCGCATAAGTTAATTTTGTCACTTTCATGGTATTAAAACGAGCAATTATACCAATAATTCTATGATCTCTTCTAGATGAAAACGGAATGTTACTTAACTACTTTAAACAGCTGATTATGAAATAAAAAAACTTTCAAAGAGTTCGCCCATCTTTCGGCATGCAAGCAATTAAATTCCAATGCTTTAGTCGCAGAAATATTTCATTATTCCAAAAACCCACTTTCCAGCTAAAGCTCTCCAAAAGGTTTCCCCGTAATGTTTAGAGGATTGCCTTATACTTTACAAATTGTTTTAAATATTTTTCTCGAGATGGTAACAGGCATGTAATGGAAATAAATGGACTTAATTAAGCCAATTAGAAATTATTCACTAAATTGAATACTTTATAAATTTATAATATTAAGGCAGTCTGCAAAGGTCACAGAATGGTAAGATATACAAGTTTTTAAAAAATTAAATCGTCTAGAGGCCTTTGAAGATAGGAAAACTTGACGTATTTAACTAGTAAGTTAACCTTAGTTTTTTATTTAACGGTTATTTACCATTACAGTGCAATTATAGTAATAATAAGTTAGTTCAAAGCTTTCTGCTTTCCATCAAAAAACACGTTCAGAAATAAATAAACGAAGATTCACGGCGAGAAAGTTAGTTATTTCTAAGGAACAAATTATATATTGTAATCATTCTCATTTAGCACTACAAAATGATTTTTTGTGCAAATATTTCAGCATTCAGATTTCGGTTGCTCACTTGAGTCGCCTCAAACAGAAAAGTTTGCCCAATCAACCGAAGTTTAAAATTACCAACACTATTACAAACAATTTCATACATACACATCTTCACATCACATTAATACTTCGAAACTTTAATTTTTGTTTAAAAAAAACAAACAAATCAAAATTAAAACCTAAGAAAATACAGCATATTAATTTATCTTCGTGTCTCATTATAGCAAGTGTCCGATTTTGAAGATCCCTATAAAGGCAGTAACACATACATTTTCTAACACAAAGACGAAAAGTATTTTTGCAAGATACAATGCAAAAACCCAAACAAAATAAATAAATATTGCACTTGAACAACAAAACTTTCATACAAATGTACATAATTGTCTTCTTACTACAAATATACCTGTATAACTGTAAACTAAGGTGCATTGAAATGTTGAGATATTTTCGGAGAGGTAAATCGAAATCAAATATTTCTTAGCTTGCAAATAACGTAAACAGTTAAAAATCAGTAGAATTTGAGATGTTTTGTTTAGCATTAAAAAGTTGTGGCAACTCCAATTTCATTTAAAAACTCGTTTGTTTTTCTGTCGTGAGCTTGCTGTTTTGCATTTTTGTATACTTGTATGTACAGTTATACGTACTCTATACAATTTATTGTGTTATATGCTTTTTGAGATTTATGAAATTATTTGTTGTAATTCAGTTAAATTTCTAGATTTTTATTTTTATTTAAAAAAAAAAATCAAATTCTTGATGTTTTTTCTTGTGCATTTAGTTTCGGTTTCATTTTTCATCTATCACATTCATATTCTCTCGTTGAGTACTTTCACCACACATTTCATTGCTCACATACTATATACATTTGTTGCGTTTTGACTAATCCGATGATATACATACAATATCTATTTGCAATTATTTTGGATTTAAAAAATAGATGATCAAAATTTCATTCTAAGTTCTTAAAAGCAGACTGCACGACAGAAAAATAAATTCCTTCCGATAGCTTTCAAAATCTTTGAATATAATAAAAAATTTGCCAATACTAACACACATACAGCGCTTCGATTGCTTTAATCTAATTTGCAGTTTCACTTGATTTGTGGGTTCTAGTGAGAGCTTTTTATTAAAGATTTATATATATGTAATTCTCATAAGAAGTTTAATTCGCAAAATATCTTGTTGAAGATTTGAATTTTTTTAAACTTCTAATAACTTGCTATTTCTAAAGAACAGAGAAAATATGCTTAGAACCGCATGAATTATGTGGTAATTTATATTTAAAAATATGTACAGTTCCACCTGTCCTTATTTCCCGCATCGCACAAGGAAAGTGTTTTACTCTTAAAAAAAAATCAATTAGAAATTTAAAGCTGCGAAGGTCTCTAAGTTCATATCATCGATCTTTGACGTAACTATGGAACTATTCACCGTTTGTAGAAATCATGTTTTCAAATGAATTTGAAAGTGAATAGACCATGATATCACTGCTCAAAATATTCGCAACTAACTCTCTGAAGATAAATTTTCCTTAATGATCACTTGTCTTTTGTCCGATTCACAAAAGACGCGTTTTTTGTAATACGCATTGCCGAGGTGATTAAAATATAGTTTTTTGGGCAAATACTCGTAACAAGTGACATGGTCTCCGTGGACCACTCTTCCCATATGTAAATATAGTATATTATTTCCGGATTATTTTATTCCCATTATAATGAGTTCATTGGACCAGTTTCAAGTGTTCTGAAATTTGCTTTTTAAGAAAATAGCAACAATGGATCAATAAAAAAATAGTGTAACTTTTGAGGGGGATTTGGATTGAAACTATTCTATAATTTGGAGTGTTTAACTTTCAGTACTCTATTAGGCATATACCTTTCCCCTTCAGAATTTCCGATCACCTACAATACCATTTATTTGTATTTATTTGAATCTCACTGCCGATAATAACTGTTAAAACTAACAAGCTTGCAGAAACTGTGAATGCCAATTTAATCTGCTGCTTGCTAATCAAATACTGCAGCAAGATCACAGATAATAAAACGGCATGTTGAAAAATAAATTCTACAATGATAATACAAATTATTTGCTTCACAAAATCCTACACTTTAGCCTCTGAGTGCTGCGGAGTTCGATGATGAACTAATCTATGCTGATTTAGAGAGTCAACATTATGGACCAATCAACTACAAGGCCGCCTCGATTTATGCGCTAGTGAAAAAGGATAAGAAAAACGGTGCTTTGAATGAGGTGAAAAACTGAAGGAGTTGAGAAGTAAAAGCTACACTCAAAAGTAGTAGCAAAAGTGAATTAATTTGTTGTTGTAATGGGTGAATGTATACAAAGCGGGCGCTCGGTACATATACATATTCACCACTGTACGGGCTCCGTTGAATCCCTTCTTTTTTGGTTACCGCTCAAACAGTGCATTTTAAATTCTCTTTTCGTAGCAATGAGTTTGACAGGTAAAAAGTAATAATTTCTTTGTTAGCTTTAATTTTGTAAAATATGTATAATATGTCGAAAATTGTCCAATATGAGCTTCTTTGCAAGAATTAACCTTAATAATAGTTGGATATCTATAAATAAATATCTGGACAAAAAATTATATGAAACTAGTGTATTTATTAATGAATAAACAATGAGTAAACGAATTTCATACTTTTTAAAGCAACTAAAACTAATGTAAGACTAAAATGATTAAAATCATATATATACCAAAAAAATTTATAATGTTGTTGTTTTTATTGTAAATGAAACTAGTTTAAGTAACCTAAAAAATTAAAGTAAAATGTAAAACAAAACTTAAATGAACATATGTAAATGTTAATTTCGCCAGCCACTATAACATATGTATATGTTTGGGCGCAACATTATAAGTTCATTCCGCCACGGAGAAATTTTTGTAAAAATACCTTTCACATACTTAACCCAAAATTAGATACATACATATATGCCAAATTCAACGACTCAAAAAAAAATTCCACTACATACAGAAACAGTAATTCACATCACTTCTAGTACAGTGTTCTTTATTCTCCCGCGACTCTAACCGACTAATTCAAACAGGAATTGTATATAGACACAATTTCACAAATACATACACTATATAGCATAAGATCACAAACAAAATAAAAAAAGAATAAAGAAAATTTGTACGCAAACTCACTACTCCATAGGCATTAAGGATCACTACCACGAAATTGGATTGTGGAATTGAGAGAGCGGTCTTAAACGCTGCGCTCACTTTTGAAATGTGCACGATTTGAAACGAATAAAAATAGGCAACTAAGTCACAAGGTCTTAAAATCTTAATCTGTATGTAATTTTATGCTCGCATTAATAATAAATATACGATTAGCATGAAGCGAAAGGATTTTTCTACTCAAGAGCAAATTACGAACAAATATTAATATACATACATACATACATATTTACATATATGAAATGTAGCTACTGAATATTATAGGCAAATTAAAGAACAACAACTACCACAGCACTCATAGTTTTGTACATACACAAACAACAAAAACAAAAATATAAACCTAATTTAATAAGAATCACCATTGCAATTGTATGCATCTATGGCATAACGGTAAATAAGCTAAGAATAAAGTATCAGTGGAGTGGCGTTTTGAATTAAAAGTACAGACACTAAAAACCATTAATGATGTGTGTAATTAATAAAATCAAGGTGAAATTAAAAGTTAAAAATGTAAAATTATTTTTGTGAAAAACAGATAAGTGAAATTCAAAATTAAAACACAAATTACTAATTTGTATAATATTGTAATTTTTGTAAAACTTAAATAAAAATATTAGTTTTTTTCTTATTAATTTGAAAGAGAAAATATTTATATCATATTTACAAATAAGTATTTATTTGAAAAATATTTTATATAAAAAAAATTATACCAAAATAATGTAGCTAAAAAAATTTTACTTATTTGAATTTTTTGTTATGAATACGAGCTATAAATATTGAAAGATTATTTTATTATCCTTATTTTCGAATTAACAACAAACCAAAAGTTCTCTTGAAATCGCAAAGTAAGCTATGAATTTTTGCATTTATGAAATGTTAATGCCACAGCAAATGGAAATAAATAAAATTTATTAAAGAGTAATATTGAATAAATTAATCAATAAAATATAGACTTCATTAAAGTAAAGAATGAATTGCAATTTGTAGCCATTGCAATGGTAAATCATTATGCGGATTATGGTTTTCGGTTATGTAAGAGGATTAAACACGATTATTAGGCTGACGATATTGATAACAAATTTAGACTTCAGTATATAAAAGTGAATACAAATAAATGATGAAAATAAAAGGAAAATCAAAAATTTGAAAACAAAAATATTTCATTTTATTACATATACATCCAATTAAAGGAAAAATTGAGGTAAGTTTTAAAAACAAAATCCGTAAAAATTTTGAAAATAGAAATTCGAATCCTAAGAAATCTGTGCATTCTTAAAATGAATTCATACTACTAACTACAACACTCCGTCTATGGTAAAGTATCCCAATAAAACTAGAGCATCTATAATTGAGATTTATAATTTATTTTAATGCATTACAGGAACTCACTGCACAGTGGTTTCTTACTAATAAAACAGTTTTTTTCTGGTCTTTCTAAAAATATCATAGAAGTTGTAAGCGCTTCTTAATTTTTTAAGAGCAGGTGCAAGCACCGTGAATATTTCACAAATAAGCGAAGTTTACGAGCTTAAACTCCTTTTTAAAGTCAAAGGTATTTATTTTACGATATGCAAACAAAGCAAGCTTTGAAAATAGCATTGAAATGTTTTTTCTCAAGCTCATAAAAATTTGTGGAAAAAAATATATATATATAGTTTTGGGAAGACCTTCTTCTTCTTCTTTATTGGCGTAGACACCGCTTACGTGGTTATAACCGAGTTTACATCTTTATCGCTGCTTAATGCCAATTGGAGGTTCCAAGTGGAGCCAGGTCCTTCTCTACCTGGTCTCTCTAACGGAGTGGAGGCCTTCTACTCACTCTGCTTCCTCCAGCGTGTATCCATCCATTCGGAAGTCATGACCTACATAGCATAGCCAGTCTCTTAATTTGCTGAATTATGGCTATATCGTGGTATATCTCACACACACAGAGCTCTTCTCTCGGAAACTCGTAACATCGACTCATCAAATGTTGTCATCGTCCATGCCTCTGCACCATATAATAGGATGGGGATGATGAAAGGCTTGTAGAATTTAGTCTTTGTTCCTCTAGAGAGGACCTTAATTGTTAATGATCTACTCAGTCCGTAGTAGCACCTTTTGGAAAAAGTTATTTTGCGTTGGCTTTCGAGGTTTCATGGTAAATGAAATTATCGACGACATCGAAGTTATGACTATGGGAGCCAGTGCGGCAGTGCGACAGGAGACATGATTCCATCAGTGTAAAAATTGTCTGGTTTCTCGGCGAAAAACTGAGACAAGTAATTTGTTAGTTGGCGCAGATTCTAGGGTCTCCCATTTTTTAAACTGGCATATCACACTTAAACTCCAATCGTTGGGAATACTCTACAATATCCTCCTTATCAATTCTTCACCCCCGTATTTTAATAGCTTAGCGGCAATCCATCAACACCGTTGCCTTGTTGGTCTTCAGAAGCGTAATTGCTATTCAAACTTTTTCATGTTCTAACAATGCCTCGTCTGCCATTCGGTTTCATCATCTCCTGGTGTTATGATTTTACTGCCATTCAACAGACTTCCCTCCATAATTTCAGTATTACTTGTAACGGGTGGGTCATCTAATGTTTTAAATTTGAATTGTCTATATTTTGACATCGGAAACGTCAAATACCATTCGGAATGTGACAGATATTCAGTAAAAGGTCTAAAATGGGAAATATTGAAAACTTTTTTCCAAAGTGGTGAGTCTTCAACGCACACTGTGAGAAATTTGGCAAAAACAAAAAAATGGACAGACAAAACGCGCCATCAGTTCAATTTGTACAACAATTTGTCAAGCGTGTGCGTGAAACTGGCTCATTGGTGGATACACCAAAACGTCAACGGTTATTTCCTGCGCGTTCAACCGAAAATATTACGACTGTGGCTGAAAATCTTAGTGAGAATCCATCCACCTCAACTCGTCGTCGATCACAAGAATTAAACATTCCGCGAACAACTTTGCGACGAATTTTGGAAAAAAGACCTCGCTATGAAGCCATATAAAGTTGAATTGGTGCAACAGCAGAAGCCACTTGACCACCCGAGCCGTCTACAGTTCGCAGATTGGGCAGAAGATCATTTGACCCAGGATGGTCAATTTTACCGAAAAATCATCTTTTTGGACGAGGCTCATTTCCACCTCGATGGTTAAACTAACAAGCAGAATTGTCGCATTTGGGGCACAGAAAACCCGCACGTAATCGTCGAGAAGCCAATGCACCCAGCACGATCCACTGTATTGTGCGGATTTTGGTCTGGTGGAATCATCGGCCCAACCATCAATGGTGAGCGATATCGGGCAATATTAACCAAATTTTTCTTCAAGCAAATAGAAGAGGAAGACTTAGACAACATTTGGTTGCAGCAGGACGGCGCTACGTGCCATACAGCAAACGCTACACTCAATCTTTTACGCCCTATCTTTGAAAATCGCATAATGAGCAAAAGAGGTGATGTGAATTGGCCTCCTAGAAGCTGCGATTTAACTCCGTTAGACTATTTTCTGTGGGGAGCAGTTAAAAATAAATGTTACGCCAACCATCCAGAAACAATTCAAGATTTAAAGTACGAGATTCAAGCTGCTGTAGCTGCCATAAGGCCTGAAACCATCGAGAAAGTACTCCAAAATTGGCTGGATCGGATAAGCTACTGTAAACTCAGCCGTGGTGGTCATTTGTCCAAAATTATTTTCCACAAATAAATTTCATAAAACAACCTTTTAAATAAATGTTAGGCCTTTGAAAAATATAAAGCCGTTTTTTTATTGACTTTTTAAATTTAAAATTTTATATGGCCAACCCTATACATGGGCATTAGTGATCTAGTGACCTGTGGTGGAATTTTCAAGTATTATCTTTGTCGGACAGCTTGCAAAGCTCTTCGTACTCACGCATTTCGGCTTCGCTCTTCTTTTGTCAGGTCAGTTGCAACCGAACATTTTATACTCTTACAACAAGAAGAATCAAAAAGCAGGGAAATACTTTAAATGTATAACGTCAACCAGGAAAACGGAATCAAAGCAATTTTATATATATAGTTATTCTAAATAACTCAACTCAATAACACTGACCGACAGATACCTTACTTGCAATCACCAATCATATGGAGACAAGTCAGCCCGATGTTCGAAAATCCTGGTGATAGTTAGTAGCTATATGGTGGCTAGGTCAAGTTTTTGCCCAATTTTATCTATTTTTTACACAAAAATACACTGTTATTATTAAAATACGATCTGTAATTTTACTTGAGATAACTCAAATATATATGTATATTAGGTATATAGAAGCTAAGGGAACCCGATTCGATTTAATTTTTATACACAGAAATACTATTGTCAGGAAAGTATTCTGTATGAATTTAAATTGTACATCTGACACATTGACCGATATTTTGGGTCAAAAGTCAACTCCAAATGCAGGGGTCCACACCACCTTTTAAAAAATGTTTGCCCACAGGTGCCCCTTACTACTTCGATCCCCTGCATCAAATTACAGCTTTATATCTTAATTTTGCGCTTAGTTATGACTCTTTATAGATTTTAGGTTAATGGCGATATGTGGGCGTGGTAGTAATCCGATTACACCCATTTTCGAACTTGTAATTTTTTTGTAGTAAGAAACCTGCATAAAAGTTTAATCAAGATATCTCAATTTTACTTAAGTCACAGCTTGAACGGACGGTCGAACCGAGAGATAGACAGTCACCCGGACTTCTACCTTTCTCGTCATCCTGATCTTATATATATGCATATATATAAGTCTACATCTATCTCGATTAGTTTTAGGTGATAAGTGCAACCTAGGTGGCCCGCCCTCTAACAAGTTTAATGTACACATCTCCTAAACCACTTAAGTTACTACAGCCAAATAACTTACTTACTCCCCTTATAACGGTACTGTTAAAAACTACATACAACGTGATAACTGAATAACTAATTACGTCAAAGACATTAAATTTTACCATTGAGGTAGTATGAGAAAGTTTTATGGGATCTGGTGTGAAAATTGTCCGATGGAGGAGGCACCGCCCACTTTTTAGGGAAATCCCATATCTCGGCAACCGACCAACCGATTTTGGCTAAATTTAGTACGTCGCATTCTTCTTACATTGCAACAACTGCGGCTACTTCCCATAGAACATACTTTTAAATTCTACTTGATTCGTTCAATTTCCAGTATACAAATCAAGAAGCAATTAATGCAACGGCATAAAACTTTGCATGAATAATATCATTAGTGTGTGCCACCTTAGAACCAAAATTTGTTAAATTCAATGAAAATTGTTCAAGCCACTAAGTACCGAATATTTACAACCCGGGACCTATAGTTGGCTTTTGATCGAGATTGTGAGTGAATGTGTGTATGTCTTTATGTCAAAAATGGGTTGAATCGGACCAATACCGCCCCATATACTTAATTCAAAGATTTTCGATCTTCCGAGTGACTTTGTTCCGCATACATCGACCAATATGTGAGTTATCCCAGTGTTTTCTTGTGTAACTTTGTGGCTAAAATGGATAAATTTGAACGAAAACTTGGCCCAGGCTCTACATAACTAAAATCAGGATTTTCAAACATCCTTCTGACTTTGCTCTATATGATTGGTGTTATAGGTTGTGGCATGTTAGTAGTATGTGGTATTGGGAAAAATATATAAAATCTGGTCTCTACTACCTTAACTCTCATATACTATATTGTACTATATATAATGATTTTCGGTTTTCGAGCAAACCATGTGTATCTGTCAGTGTATGATTTATATATAGGATACGTTTGTGTAAAATTGCCTGGATTCCGATCCTATTGTTGATGTTTTACACCTTAAAGTATTTCCAAGGCTTTGATTGTTTGAGGTTCGGCTGCACCCGCACTACAAGGGGCAAGGGAATTTTTAGATTAAGCAAATAGGGAAGGGCCGAGTTCGTATTCGGTGTCAGGGAACATATTTACCAAGTTTTAAGAAGGCGACTAAAGTTTCTGAAATGATCACTTGCTCTGCTAGACGGGTGAACGGAACTCGCCTCCTAATCCTAAATATTTGAATATTTATATATGCATTCATAAATGTATTTTGCTTATCTCCATCAGATTTAGATATGTAAAACATTACAAGCAACAATTATTGTTCATTTCGATTTTCCCATAATTTTAGTCCTTGCATGAATGAATCAATAAAATTGCTAACGGCGAATTGTGGTGTTGTGGCTGAAAGGTATTGCAACTGAGGTTGCAGTTTCGTTGTTTAAATTTCATTTATTCCTGAACATTTAGCCGAATTATAAATTTTTGTTTTTGTTCAAAAATGCGTGAATTTGATTTCGCATTGCTGGCACAATTTTAAGTGAAAGAAGCAATTTCGCAAAAGCGCCAGAAACATAGCAAGCAATGGACCAAATGAAATCAATAACAAATTCATATAAATACTTGTGTATATATCTATGTGTACAAAACGGAAACAATCGAATGCTAAATGAATGCGCCGACAAAAAGTTACAAACGCAAACAAATTATTTTACCTATGCTTATATAGGTGTGTGCATGTGTTTGTGTGAATTTGTCTGCGCACGTGTACAAATGAGTTTATCCAAGCAAACCATGTTGAGTGTCGACTTTGGCGGGAAATGAAAGCACAAAACGGAAATAATTTTGGAATTTCCATACCTTGAAAGCGGAAATGACTCAGCAACTACCGGCAATAAGCGAGCCGGTTCATTGCATGTGGCTGGTAGCGAAGGTGGCAAAGCAAGACCGCGTTGTCTGCATGGACTTTTGAGCGCCTGATTCGCCATGCTCTTTCAGAACGGCACTTTTTCTGTGCACTTTGCGAAATTTACCGGCAATTTTGGCCAACTGTATCACAAATTTGTATTTCCAAATCATTGGTGAATAAATTGCGCTAATTTGGTTGTGACCCAATTTCTTTTGGCAGTGCGCATGTTAATTGAAACGAAATGGGTTAATTTTTCAACGGAAATAAAAATTTCACATTTCTGCTGATAAATTATTGGAAGTTCGAAAATGTTGTTATAGAGTGCCCGAAAATTGTCAATATCTCATCCAATATATAATTGAAACAGTGGCTAAAAAAATTGTTGTTAGTAGTAACTAATTAAATGTATTTTAATATCTGTAACCAATATATCAAATGAAATGAAATGGCGTTTGGCTGCCGAAATATATTTCGACACCTCCACTGACATGGTTCTGTTCAATATTAAATTCGTCTTAATCATCTAGAAATTAATAAAATCGGATGATAACCCTGTGCACTCCCTATATAACGCTGTTGCTAAAAAAACTCGTAAAAGCGCGATAAATCAAAACTTCCATAAGTGCGTCAGAAACTAAAAATTTTAGACTCGAGATCATAGGGGACGGCATTGGGCATTAGGTGAAAACCCATATCTTGGATCTTGATCGGCCGATTTGAACCGACTGAGCGAACTCGGACTACCACCACGCTTACCTCTCCTATAATACAATTCTAAATTCCATTAGATTTTTTCACTTTTCAATGTAAATATTAAGCACCAATGAAAGGACGTGCGGATTCGTACCCGCATATCCGGGTAAAGCATTGCAGGAATGCTGACTTTGAAGCGTAGCAGTTTATGACTAAACCATCTCTATATCGGTCAGAACAAAACTGTCTAGACCCTCAGGAACCGGATATATGAATTTCCTATTAGGAACATCATCAACATCACACGTCGTTAATACCGTTTTCCCAATAGGAATGATATGATTTCTAAGTGCCGTTTCGGCCATTTTTAATATGTCGTGATTTGTATTTTTTCTCTTCATTGTATTCAGTAATATTTACAGTTTCATCTCGAGATATATAAATAAGAATAACGTTTACAAATTATTCCACTTTATTGTCAAAATAATCGTTCTCCAATAGAAACTTTTCGTGCGATTTTTCCATTTTATGGTCGTAATAAACATCTACGTGTTTTCGCTATTGTGGTATGTATTAATCTTGCAATTGTTATCTCAAAGTTTACAAATATTAAAAATGGGTAAATACGTTTAGGTACTGACAAAACTTTATTTTAAACAAGTACAGAAGGCCTATGTTCAAGTGTAACCGAACATTTCATAGTCTTACATCTTACCAGGTTCAAGGACTTCGAAATACCTTCAATATCTTCACCTTCAAAATTAAACACTCATTGTTCGATGAAATTGAATTTTTCACCCGATAATCTTCCTTTTAGGCAGAAAGATGCAACATGCATTCTCAATCATATCAGATATAGAGACAGCCGGAAGTTAGAAAATTTGGCTGTTACGTCCATGAGGACTGAGGGAATTATTGATCCGATTCGGCCCATTAAGATCTCTGATTTTCTATGATAAATCTCATAGATAGAAGTCCGCAGGGCTCCACATGTACGATATATGGGGCCTTGAATAGTTTTGGGCCCATTTGGAAGATTTTGGTCACGCCTCTAGAGAAATATTTGTGTAAAATTTTATGCGGACACATTGATTGGTTCTTGACTTACATATATACTGGAATGTGAAAACATCAGATGTTATTTCAAATTGCGTTATATGGGAATTAGGCGTGGTTGTATTCCGATTTTGGCGATTTCTGCGATGTAGTATAAAAATTTCAAGGTAATACTACACACCCAATTTTCCTCGATTCCGGCGTAGTAGGTGGCGACATATGGGTTTTCGAATAAATATGGGCAGTTCGACGTCCATCGTTTACATTTAACACCGACTCCTATAAAGATCTCCAGTATTATCCTGTGTACCATACGTTACATTTAATGTCTCTGGAGCATTTGGTTGACTAGCTTTAACAAAACCTTTATATCGGTAAAAACGGGGTTATAATCCGAATTCTTCCGTTTTCATACTGCAGGTAAAAGTTCTTAAAGGAATTGTCCTGAGCGAATTTGGCTATTGTAGTTTTAGGGATTTAGGATATGTGTCCATTAAACCTATTAGAGAGCTTGGCCACTTCTACTTTTTCACATTTTTTGGTTCATAGATGCTCCTTGCTATTTCAGTTCCCTGTTATTTACGGTATTTTTTACATTTTCGGCTAATTGCGATTCGTTTGCGTGGCGGTAATCCGATTACGCCCATCTATGAATAGGTCCTCACTTTTTCGCCAAGGAGGCCGTTTTATTAAGATATCTCAATTATTACTCAGTTATCGCTTGCGCGAACTGATAGACAGACAAAAAGACAATCACTCGGAACTCAATTCATCTCATCATCCTGATCGTCATTTTTATAAATATACTATAAACCTCTATCTAACGCCATTATTTTTAACTAATACTTTTACAAACAGCCGTTAGCTAAACAAAACTATTATACTATGTAGTATAAGGGTATAGAAATGTTGGGAAGAAATGGGAATGAATTCAACATTCATTGTTCGACGAAATCGTGAATGGATTATAATTAAATTTGGTATTTTATTTTGTATGGAAAACTCAGATGAAATAATTTATTGGCTTATATTTAACTAGAGGCATTGTCACTTGCAAGTTTTTTTTCCTTCACAATAGTTGGGTTTTTGCTTTCAAAAAGTCTTTATCAATAACGATAATCCTTATTCTGACGGATTCGTACCCGCATTCAGAGATAAAGAGATACCCAACTCTTCTGTCATTGAGATCATGACGCACCGTCAACTCTACCCGACTTTGACAATTGACTGGATCGAGTGGAACGACTGAAACTGCTAGATTTAAATTATACCAAAAATAAATGTTAACGGAGGGATTTGTAGCTGCCGTTCACGATCACTGAATAAAAATGTAAACAACTACAATTAAAGAAAACACGAAAGTTAAATGTATTTGATGAAATATTTTGAAAGTGATGCATAATTGCATTAATTATCAACTGAAAATTATTCAAAACATTTATTAATTGAGAGCTAGCAGTTTACATCACTTCATCAAGTATTGAAAGGTCTAACCTCAGTTATTTGGTATATCATATAATTACTTTAATCGGTATAAATTTTAGATGTTTTAATTTAAATACCCAAACATTAGTGTCTCGTCTGATCTGGCTACTTTGCTAAATGTTAGGAAAACGTTAAGTTTGAGGCATTCCCACCCTGCTCGCGTTGCCATCTGGAAGTTGGAAAATATTTATGTATACGAGTACTAAGCGAACTATTCAGCCAACTGCACCCTTTTCAACATACACCAAAACTATTATCAGGAAAGGATTCTCAGTCTTTAACCGATATTATCGGTCAAGGGCATTAGGGAGGAGTGTCCACGTATTCGGTATCGGTTTGGGCATTCTAAAAATTTTAAAATTTATATGGATGTTTTCAATACATATTCGCAGCTAGACTAAAAAATAACATATGTACTTAGTTCACAATGCGGGTATACCAACTGGCGAACATTCCACCATCAAGGTGAAATAGACCGAAAATAGATGAAACATACGACATCAATATCACTAACATAAGTATTAATATTTCTAACAACAACGAGTCACCAAAGGCGAGGAAATGATCTGGTTTGCCCAACAATTGCTACGCACAACAGGGTCAAACTGTTCAATGATGAATGAGTTGGAGTCAGTATGCGTATGCGGTTGACAGTTGAGCTAATTAATTGGCACAACGACGCCTTATCTTTGTTGCATAACGGCAGCGGTCCGAAAATGTGTTGAAGTGTGATTACTGAGAAGCTTCGCAAGGGATGTATGTACATATATTTCAAGCATCTGTGTATAGCTGTAACTAAGAACAATGAAGTTGAGACGTCGTTAGTTAATCGACTCGACTGCTATAACGGGGCTTCAGTTAAAAGCTTTGAGAAATATTGCTTGCTCTGACCTGCATTCGTCACTTATTCGATTTATTAAATACAATATTTGAAGGGTATATTGCTCACAAATCACTATAATTAATTGCTCTTTGCACACTGGTGTTACCTAATACAGACGCAGATTTGTTGTGTTATGTATGTATAAAGGGTCCTCTTCTTAGAGTTAATAACTTTAATTTGAAATACGCACTCGGAGAAAAGAATGAAGTTGTCAATATATTGCCTTGTTTGGTAAAGTACAACCAATTTAGTGCTTAGTTTTCGTTTGACTGTTTTCCGAGTTTATATTGATGAGCATTCTTTCGAATTTATTCCATAATGAACTAGATTTTTCATGTCCCTGGACCATACATCATCAGTGCTAAGGATAGTTTGTTTATTTGCACAGACCACTGACTTTACGTACCTCAACAAAAAAGTAGCAGTAGTAGCAAACTTCAGCAAACATAAGCCATTCTTAGCAGTGTCTTAATGTTTGCTGTGCTCAATTTCATTTCTTTGAAACTGAACTCGAAGTATACTTAATATGCATGTCTAACTCTCCATAGCTATTAAGACATCATATATCTCCAAAAAACACCTTTTATAAGTAATATAGGCTTTGTAATGGCTATTGTATTGGAAATCATTTCAATTTGCTTGCTTTCATTGTTAAATAACATACAAGCATTAAGGTGGTCCACATTTTCTCAATACTTCACATCACTCCACTCAAATACTCAACATTTGAAAAGCATAGTCCAAATTTATGGCGACTCTAGCACGTTAATGAGACATCCGCATACTTTCTTGTATCAATAATCGATAACTTCATTGTTGAGTGTAGATTATTTTACAAAATAACAGTGAAATAGCAGAAAATGGCGAATCAAAGACAGTTATACCATACCACATACGAACTTTTAAGCGAAAAATTCATTTTTTGGATCCTGGTCATCCCCTTCCCTATATCCGCTACTCCCTCTAGACTATCTCTACTCTTAAAAGGTTCTGATGTCAAGATATCAATTTTTAAATGCATTAATGAAATAATGAAATAAAAAAATGCTAATTAAAATATATCAAAATGGATCAAAATGGATCACCTCTACATATCAACATATGTATATAAATACAGACATTAATATCACTTACATACATTCGCAACAACCTTCTGGCAATGCCACACACTTATTCTTCCCTTGACACTATTTATTTGTCCACGCATTAATCGTTCTCTCAGCGACCTTATTTGCAACTATGGCATAGTCCATACCCGCATTTCCAAGGCCATGTGAGTTATGTGCGAAAGTTGGTAGAGTTATTGCACGCACGAGAATTGAAAGTGGTCAGCGTGAGGCCTCTAACTCAATGTATGGCATGCGGTTTGCGGTTCGTTGACGTTCACAGTGGCCGTTCGTGCAGTCATTTCCTGCAGTCGCAGTGTTGGAGAAATTTCTGCGATTCGGAAGGAGACGAATGCAGCAAAAGTTCCACGTCAAAATAATAGAGACACTGTAATTCTAAAAAAACTTATGCCTAAGTAGATTATCGGTACAACCAAGGCGAATTGGAATGCAATTTTCATAATAAAGAAAATTTGTTGTAAAATCTTGCAAGATAAAAAAGAATTTTCACCAAGTTCAAAAAGTACAAACTACTGGATTATATAACAAATTTGGAATTTGGGTTGTTGCTTTTATTTAAACAAAATTTATAACGGTGGTGAGTTTTGAAGAATGCATTAAAATGAAACACATACCGGGAAATAGGGAAACATCTAATAATATACGAGGTATGTTCAAAAAGTATCGCGAATCGTATCTGACAGTTTTCTTCGATTGCAGGGGCGTGGTGCATCATGAGTTCTTGCCACAGGGAAGAACGGTCAATAAGGAATATTACCTGCAAGTTATGCGCAATTTGCGCGAAGCAATCCGCCAGAAACGCCCGGATTTGTGGAAGAACAAAAATTGGCTTTTGCACCACGATAACGCCCCTGCTCACACACATCGTTGCTTGTGCGCGACTTTTTGGGCAAAAACAACACGCGTATTCCCCAGATCTGGCCCCCTGTGACTTTTTCTTGTTCCCTAAACTGAAGAGGCCCATGAAAGGACGACGTTACGCTTCTCTTGGCGAGATAAAGACGGCATCGAAGGAGGAGCTGAAGAAGATTCAAAAATGATTTTTTGAAGTGCTTCGAAGATTGGAAAAACCGTTGGCACAAGTGTATAATATCTCATGGGGATTACTTTGAAGGGGACAAAATAGATATTCATGAATAAATAAATAATTTTAGAAAAAAATACAAAATTCGCGATACTTTTTGAACACACCTCGTATTAGAATAATTGTAAGCATAAGAGTATTTATAATTTATATCTTTTTAAATTAAATATTATGAGACTTGAGCTCGGAAAATATTTTTATAAATATATGAATATATTTATTGTACCCAAAAATGATAGAGATCTTGACTAGCTATAACGTAAAATACGCGAACTGTTTAATTTAATGAAGTCGTTACAAAGTTTGGGCACTTTCGTTTACTAACGAATCTGAAATTAACGCACTTGACAAAACATTACAATACTCTGAAACGTGCCACTTTTTAATATTTGGTATTTCTATATACCTATATGCCGTACTCGCGTACTCAATCAACTACATTGTTAGATCGGTTAGATCCGGTAGTTAGCCTGTTGGGTGTTCAAGTTGTCCCATTTTTATTGCAGTTGAATAGTGAATAATGTCTCAGTAAGAAGTTACATGATTTTTTACGAAAACAAAATGAAGCGGATATTGCTTTTCACAGTTATCACAGTATCACAGTTTTAGTTGAATTTTTACCTTTAAAGCCAACAAACAAAATTACGAACCCTACATATTGCAAATAACTGGTTGTCTATGAAATGATCCCTCTAGTTAGATTTAATCTTCAAAAGATATGGTATGAGACAAAAGGTATCATTGTATGCATCGCTAATTTTTGAAGTTATAAAAACTGCTTCTGATTCCAAGACTTAAACTTGCGTCCGGTAAAGCAACTATTTGTAATAGTTTTGTTAAAATCTTGAAGGATCCACAAATTAACTTCCATGACAGTAAATGAAAATAGCTGACACCATACAAGTATTAAAGTACCGCTTTGGTCAGCATGAAACTCTTTGGAAAGCGGGAGCGGTAACCAAAAAAGGATGTGCCGTTTTGAGCTGCTCAAACTATCGATAGTTGGACCACTCGACGGTTTAAAAAACTGCTATCGATAGTATAGAGCTGCTCTGAGAGTTGTCGAGTTATAAAAAGGTAAATTTTTTATACATTTATGTCATATTAATTGTATACTTAAAATACGTTTGATAGAATACTATTGTTTTGTTTAAAAATAGCAATTTATGACGATTTTAACCATTAGTGCTGTACTTCTATCAGATATTATCAATCCATCCTGGCTAAAGAGCCTTTCCGACTCTGTAAAAATTTAATTGATGAACGTGTTATTCCTTAATGCCTCTGGGGGTACATATGTGTATGTATATTGAAATTCGATCACGACAGAATGTTCACGTGATTTTTCTATTTTATTTTTCTGCCATTCTTAATTCTTAATAAAATGCTATAAAACCGTTGCGGCAAATATTCTCAATTGTGAGCTTATGTTCAGTCGGCATTTCAGAACAATAAAAGTACTTACCTAATTGTAAATATCTCCGCAACATTCCTTTTAACGCATCCAACACATAACTAAAGTTTAATAATATCTATATAATTTTAAAAATTGTCCGGCCACCTTGACCTTAAAAATTACCTACTATCAACTAGTATAATATTAAAGTCAAGTATTGCAAAATTCTTTTCTTATTAATAATACACAAACACATTGGACGGTTTGTTACTACCAGATGTTAGAGGCAGAGTGAAGCCGACTAGACAAACTAACTTTGTTATAAATTATATTCACTAATACTTTTGAAAATAGAAAGAGTTTGGATTCTACAGATGCATTTGGCTCCAAACTTCAATAATTACTTTAGATTGGTAAAGCTTACTCTGGCCTTAAATTATGAATGTTGGACGCTTACATTTACATTTTGTGGAATATTGAAGATCTCTGCTACCTTTAATCTCTTAGCCCTTTTTCATGACACTCTAAGTACTTATTATTGCATGTCCCTTAGACCCGAACACATTATCTTGAAAAAAATATTATTATTATCATTATAAAATCTACAAAATGGTTTGTTTTGTTATTCATTTTCTTACCCTTGTCGTAACAATTTAAGGCCGAAACGGGAAAATCAAACCCGAGTTCTCCCAAATGAATTAAGATCTAAAACTATCAAAGTTGAATATGAATCCCTCTGACAGTAAACGCCAGTTTAGTGAACTAAAATCGCCAATCAATAAAAGCCCCTTAAGGGATTTATAAAAATTAATCGTGCTGGATAAAAGGTTTGTTTTAATTGAGGATAATTATTTGAAAGGAACTAAAATATTGATTGATAAACGAAAAAAATTAATTCATCTTCAAAGAGGATGAAAAAAAATCAATTTTACATTTAAAGCATCGAATAAAGCTTGACGCTGCAAAATTCTGGTCATTTTCTTGTTGCAAAGTAATGTGTTTACGCGTTGCATTAGATTGCCTGCAGCACGACAGTTCACGGAAATTATTCCAATGCACCGCGATGCGGGCACGCCCACAGCGCGGCACTCACACTTATGTATGTTGGCGTCACTTTTGGTGGGCGTGTGCGTGAGCAATTCGCTAGCTGATGGGCGTTGCAGCAGGAATCCTCGACACATAGCTGGAGTTGTCTCGAAATGCCGCCTGGGACACACGCCACATTCTAAACATACGCAAGCTTCAAACACACATACACATAGAGTCGGTAAATGTGCATGTGGGGCAACTTAATTATACCACATTCTGCTGCTATCCTGAGTTATGCGTGTGTGTATGTGGTGATGCTGCTGCCGCATGAGTCGTTCATCACTCGAAACAATGGTAATTTTTGGCGGCTATCGGCTGTGCGAATGCCTCGGTCACACCGCCGCTGCCGCTGATTTATGTGCTTAGGAAGCACGGAGCATTGCAGTTTCATGCAACACGCCATGTGCATATAAACACAACATCAATTGCAACAACAACGACCACCGCTACAGCAAAATAAACCAAGACGCGTTATGGTCTCTGACATTTCACCATGGCAGCGAATAACGGAAATGAAGTAAATAAAAGCATTTGTTGAGAACTGAACTTTGTCGTTACGGCGCGGAGAGAAGTGCAGCCATTTCATTGATTTTTCGAGAATTTAGACTATCAAAAGTTCATTTTAAGCCACTTTAAGCTATGAAGAGGAATTTAATTACCTTAAAGATTTTGTGTATCAATTTATTTCAAAAGAAGATGTTTATGCATTTTCTTCTGAAAAGGATATATATACATATTGAACAAAGTTGTACCCAATATATTGGGGAGCTCACACCACTTCGGGTATATTCGGGTATGTTCTAGTCAAAAGTATGAAGTATTTCATCTATTATTTCTGAATTTTAATAAGATTTCTTACATAATGCAGTAAGATTTAAACCGGAATTAAAAAAAAGGTATTTGACCTTTACCAATTTTTCGACGCAAGGGCTTGCTGTTATCACAAAATACTCTCTCCGAATTTTAATAATAAAACTCATAGAGTGATCGATATGTTAGGGTTCTTGGTTATAGTCTGAGTTTGACAGTTTTGGAGCATTAGATTTTAACGTCAAGGACACTATTTTTGTAAAGTTTTACCCTAATAACTTCATTTAAGTTTGATTTGTACTGTGAAATGAAGGAAGCAAATAGAATTTAAAAATTTGTTATGGGAAGTAGGATTGGTTGTCAACCGATTCCGCCCACTTCGTAGCATAGTTTTTGAGATATATGATTTCACCTAAAGGTGGACGGTACCACGTCCATTGTCCATTTTTACATCGGCTCCCATTAAGCCCGCATCCGACATCTTTTTATCTTTTTTATTCAACATAACCGTTATGTGGGGAGTGTTTCTGGTTATTATCTGATATTACCCATTTTAAACCGTGTATAATTAAATGCTAGAAAGTGATTTGGAAAATGTGTATATTTAACCATTAATTGAAAAAATGCGAAATCTAATATAAGTATTTTTTTAATAGTTGCAAGAGGGACCTATGTTTTGGCATTTATGTTTACGGCACCAATCATATATGGCATTGATACCCAACGATTAATAACTTTTCGCATTTACAGACATCGATTCCTCTAGCCCATGTGAACCCAAATACGGTGCAACTTCTCTGACCACTTTACCCAAATGAGCCGTTTGTCGAACTTTTATGTTTAGATTGCAACAATTTATTACTCTAATCGCTGAGAATATATCAAAATTTTATAACTGTAAGCAAAGCGCTTAGGATGGTCTTCACCTAATTCTTAAAATTAAATGCTTTTTATTATTCCCTCAAATTTTATGCAACCAAATTCCTTCAGAGTTCCGTTGAAACATATGTTCGAGGTTGCCACAGTGGAGTTCGTAACAACATGCCTTAGTGTAATAAATCCATTTTTATTGAATTATACTCATTTGTGCATATGTGTGCGTGTTTCAGTGGTATGACAATGCCGTTGCTTTGTCTTTCTTTTAAAAGCCATTACACTTTGCCACAATGTAATCAGCCAACATGTAAACGCCCATATGTGGCCTAAAGCGCTTTATCATAAGAACACACACACACACCCATCTACATACATAACTGTATTACTCGCCCCGCAGTCATCAAGTACCCCGTTCCAATTAAATTGCAACAAAACTGTCAATTTCCAATTTATTGCGCACAATACAATAATAACATGCCGAGCAACAGCGTCGAACGCAGGCGGGCGCCGCAAATAATCTGTGACCATTAAGTAATAATTCACTTCCGCCATACACTGACATGATGCCGTTTTTATCTCTATCCGCCTTTATGCTACCAGACTACCATACTAGCCACATAACGTGGCCACCCGCTCACTGGCTGGTAATGTGGTGCTTAACATCTTCAGAGCTTACATCTTCAGTCATCGCAGAGCTTCCTAGAAAGTCTGTTGCGATTTAAGTACTGCTCTATTTTTCACAGCTTCTTTGTACAATATCGCGACAGTCATGTCCTTCGGCTCTGGCGAATAGTATTCAATTCATTAAGCCTTTGCTCATTTTAACTTAAATTCTCTTGCCTTTTCGGCTTGTGCGATTATATTAAATCGCTTGTTTACAGTGTTTTGTTTTTGTACTTATTGACTTTGCGTTGACTTTTAATGGAAAAGAAAACCGCTGCGGTTTTTAGACTACAATCACCCCATGTGTCATTTATGGAGCTTTATGTAGATTATGAAGGTGGTTTATGCGTGACATTTTGAGTTTAAGTCGAAGGTTCGGTATTGAAAATTGCAGGAATTAGCAGATATATAGACCCTAAAAAATTTCGACCCCCAACAGCACTCTCATCAGTAAGCACATTTTTAGGAGTAAACCTAAAATTTTTAAGACGTAGAATTCGAAATGATCAATTAAATTCCTCAGCAAAGAACTTCCGCCTCATCTTGCCACACTTTTCTGTTATTATCTCTCACTTCACTCACATTTAATAAACCCACGCCTTGTGAATTTAAGTGCGCATTTAATTTATGTGTGTCGTCGTTGGTTTTCACTGGATTTTGTTTGAATTGATTTTATTCTAATTAAAATCACTTATGTAAAGCCCCAAAAAAATTGCTTCATGCTGATCCTGTTTTGATGCTGGCTAAATTAAATTAAATTTGTTGCCACATCTATGAAGCCAAGGAAACTGGATAGTACAACAACCACAGAAAATATAAAACAAGCGAAAAACAAGTAAGAAAGGGCTAAGTTTGGCTGCAGCCGAACATTTTCTACTCTTGCAACTTGCAAGAAACAAAGGTAAGGAAATTCGTTCAGGTGCAAAAAGTTAACCAGAGGATCGGAATCCAGGCAATTATATATGTGGATACATAATACATTTATATAATTCTTACACTAAACATACACATAAGGTTTGTTCGAAAAACGAAAATCATTATATTAGGCTGTCAAAAAAATCTTGCGATATGTTCGCTAGTTGGCGCTGAAAGCGCGTAGTTCTAGTTTTATTCGTCGCATCGGGTCATGCTATACCTTTTTGGAAAGCTCATTTCACACGCTAACACGTGCTTGATTGATTGTCGTTTCTTTTAGGTCGTTCGATAAAGGCAAAAATGCATTTCAAGCCGGCAATAAAATTTGTGCAGTTTATGGACCCGATACAGTTTCCATTTCCATTGCACAACGATGGTTTCAACGTTTTCGTTCTGGTGTAGAGGTAGTCGAATCGCTGAATTGGTCGAAAGAGACCGGCATAGCAGTCATCAAACCATTATAAACCATTTGAAGAAGCTTGGAGACACTAAGAAGCTCGATGTATGGGTGCCACACGAATTGGTTCAATAAAAATACCGCAAGACTTTTTTGACAAACCATGATATAGTACATAGATTTTTACGTTAACTTTGTTTTCCAGTTTTTATACGGAAAGATTGTTTAAAACTCAACAAAGATTTTTTAATATTTGTGGACTTTATGATTTTATTGCAATAGCTAGAATATTTCTTATCTTATATAAAGAATATAAAAATGTCTAAATATGAGTATATTAATTTATACCGCCTTTTTGAAGCAATGAACATGTTCAATTTTGAACAGAGATCTTAAAGCATCTCTAATCCAAGCGTCATTAAAATATGTTATCCAAAATTGAATTACGAGGAAAAGGTAGTTTATTTTTTTAGTAATTGACATACTTCATTTAAAGTCGAACTTGGAAAGCAAACATTCCGATTATAGAGGCTGAATTCGCAAAGCGGACACAACCTGCCGAAAAAAGTTGGTTTAATCTAATCAGTTGTGTTGTACAGTATTATATGTAGCAGTAAATGGAGTTCAATCTACGAATGTTAACAATCTACTCTATATGTACATGTTCATCTATATGTAAGATCACTCGGAACTGTAAAATCAAATGCGAAGTTTGCGCCGCTTCGCCAAAGACTCATATTTTTTCAGTTTTTAAAATAATTAATAAATGTTAAGACCTACAAGCTAAAAGAAGTGTTTCATTCGGTTATTTCAGTGAAGTTCCTACAAATTGGGTTATTTCGCTCTATTTGTAGGAAATTCACTAATTCTAAAAGCATGAATATGCGACTATATATAATGTAGTATTATAAATGATTATGCACTTGTAATTGCTTAGGTACCTACTAAGCAGTATAAATCTGTTGGACCAATAAATTTTATTTATCAATAAATCAAGCAGTAAGTGTTTTGCACTTATTGTTGTTGTAATTGCATTGAATTGCCACAGCGGAAGTGTAGGGTGTAATTTGCGAACGTAAACTTCCGGTTGTTTACACTTTCACACACACATGCGCACAGATAATAAGCGACGACACGAACAATGTGAGAAAAGTGATGACATAATATAATACATACATACGAGTATAACTATACGTTTCATACAATAAATTGTGAAACATATATTCGAGTGGAATGCGGGACGGCTAGCCAACGGTGAATTTATCAGAACAATGGTTTGAATTATTTTGGAATAAATGTGTGGTTGTCAGAAATTAACAGGTCAATTGAAAAGTCTCCGCTTGTGGTTTTTTTCTATTCAACATATTAGTTCCCTTCAAGGGTGATGCTTTGATTATAGGGACTCTCTAACTATTTTATAGCATTCTTGTGGTACAATCTGTCTTTTGCTTAAAAATAAGCCTCAGTTTCGGCATTCACTGCATTTTGGTGCTTGTCATCAGCTTTTTTTCAACTTAATTTTTTCATTTGAAAAGCAATATTTTATCAAAACACGAAATCCTTTTTATCAACTTTTTTCACAATGACAAAGGTTGATTCATTCAAAATAATATAATTCACAAACTAATGATCCGGCTATCAAATTTATACATGCGCCTTCTACTAACTAAAAATAAAATGGATATAATTGTAGTAGCGCCATCTGTGCGTCAGGCCTTAATTGACCTGTTATATAATATTTAATCTAATTTCCATAAAAGTAAATTATTAACCAATGTGTTCGGTTATCTGTGAATTAAAATAAAGCTAAGCTTTAGCATTTTTCACATCCGTACGTACATATAACTATATTGGCGATTTCTTTCTCAAAGATTTCTGTGAACCATGAAGGAAAGTTGGTTAATGAATCATTGTGGGTGTAAGTAATCAACTTACACTATGGTAGTGTTACACATACCATAGCTATTGGCTTCGAGAGCCGCAGAAACTTCGACAGTCAACCCGCATATGAATGGAGAGTACATGTAGAATTAAGCATTACTCCTTCCGTGAATAAGTCGTAAGTGGGACTTCCCATTTGGCAGTTTATAATTCTTTTTTTTTTATTTTCCGAGCTCTCATTTAATAATAGTAGTGGGCTCTTTCAATCGGTTTATTAACTGTATAAATTTTTTGTCAACTTTTTATTATTGACAAACTATCGCTTTGCGATTCTCCTGATAATCCGCCACTATATAAGGCTTAGAATTTAGGTATCACAGCTTGCTAATAGAATTTTAGTGTTCAATGGATTACTCGATTTCAGTTGAGTCTTCTTTCTGAAATAGTCGCATGTCAGTATCCGTATGTAATACAGGGAATAGTCGTTTGCCATTTCCTATTAAGACATGGGAAGTTACACATGGTATGTTGAACGCAAATGTTAGATGGTTTTATAAAATGTAGCCTAACGTTTAAAAGTTTTAGTTTTCTCACAATTTTAACAAAAAAAATCCTGGATTAGTGATGATTTTTTAATTCTTTGATATTTTGTTAGATTTCAATTTTCCCACTGACAGCCTCTAATTACGATTAATATGTAGTATGGTGGGAGTGACATTAGACCGATGACATTGTCGAAAAATGAGGGTAAGGTCCACTATCTAAAATGAGATTGTAAAAGTTAGCTAGCACTATATATATTGGAATAAATAAATTGGTTTTCCGTTTTAATTCTGAGTATTTTAACTTAAGTAGTTCCCTTCAGGCGAAGAAGCATTATGGATGTTTTTATAATTCCTTTGGTTATTACCGGAATACATATAAAGAACAAATTCAATATTAATGAATAAAATGACCCTCAAAACACTCCTCAAACAATAGTTGTAAGAAATTTCCAATGACTTTTGTGTAGAAAAGTATTATCACAAAAACAAGTTTGGAGATTTACCTAAGATGAAGAGACAATGTACATAGCATGCAATTTCCTCGCATTCTAAAGAAATATGTACATATGTAAATGCAAATATAACATAGACGGTAAGAAATCGTCTGCATCTGACACGATTCCGGTCATACATAAAGATATGAAATTCCTTTGTATGCATTTTAGTGCATACATTCAACTCTATTAAACAACTCCTGATGTCTGATAGTGATAAGTGCTATTGTTCAATTGTGCTTTGTTCAATTATTCGACAATAACCAGGAATTTGTAGGGAAAAGAGACACCAGTTTGTCTTAAATTACAACAAAAATTTAAAATGCTTAAACCTCTTTTCTCTTTTCTCATTTATCGTGCTTGTTTTGATTTTGACAACACGCCTGAGAGCACTGTCTAATTTGGAGTCACCAAAAAATAAATAGTCTAAATTTTATAAAAAGATTTATCATTGCACTCCCTCACTGTTTACAGAAGAACGTGAGTTTGGTTGTTGTTACTGTAATTGAGGTTCAACGTTGGCAAACCAGAACCAGAATAGTTAAAATCTTTTCTTTATATGATTTCCCCTTTTGCGTTTTACGGTCCATGAACTCTTATTTCAAAAAACTTCAAATAGTTCCTATGTAAATATCGCATAAACTAACGAAAAGTAAGTAAAATGTAAAACTTGGAATAACAGGCTTACCAGCCGATTTGTTCGAAATTGGATAATCACATCCATTTTGGAGAATATTATGTTCTCGCAAGCTACTCGACCCATTTAGACAACATTTTCTTCGTAACATCTGTATTTCATTCTTTGGTGGCTTAAGTTTTTTATAAACAAATACCGCGGTCGAAGATAGCAAGTAGAATGATGAATCGATGACGCCTGTTGTATCACTATACATAAGGTGGCTAGAAAACAAAGAAGGATGACATCGTTTCAACCTTTGCTCCCGCCTTGGCTCATAATCTAGATCGCTGCGGCTGCCCAGAAGCACTTTTATTCCTTGCAGACTCAATCAAGTAGACACTGGCTTCCACTTCTTCAACAAGCAGGGCTAGTTCTATCGCCACACCTTGTTGGGCTGATAAGAGATATCCTTCCGATGGCGTATGTCACAGAACTGTGAAAAATATCATAGGTAATCTACATACCTAAGATATGCATAAAAACTATTCATGATATGAATAATGATATAATGATATGAATAATGATATAAGTCGAAGACACTGAAGATCCCACCCCTCAATGCAAATAGCTATCCGTCAAAATCATCCTAAGCCTTGGTGGCATAAAGCTCTTATGTGAGGCCAAATATAGGCCTAGGCCTCATATAGGATTCCATCTTTCGGTGGAATAGGCATAGGACCTGTTATCATAAGGCTCATAGAATGAAGATCCTTTGCGGGTAAATCCTGTGGCTTTAAGTTAATAATCATCAGGTGGCTGTATATCATGATGACCGACTGTTACAGCGGCACTAAAAGCGATCTCAGGCTATGAAGTCAAATATTACTAATGTAGAAGAGTATAGAACGGCTGAACAGTAGGGTGGTCCTTATATGTGTCAAAAAATTTTTTTTTGCAATTTTTGTCCGGGCACCATCTCAATTGCTTTTCTATGCTAAGAAACACTCTCAGTATTTTTATTTAATTTTTAAAATAATATTTAGAGGTCGCTACCAATGTTTTAATTTTAATTTAAAACAATAAAATCACTATATTAATCACTAACTTTTATTTATTGATATAAAACATTTATATGCAAAATTTAAGTAAACAATACAAATAAGAGTATGTTTTAATACTGAAATTGTGTAAAATCAGGATGAAGTGTTGATTTTTTTGAATCAGGATATTTCTGTCTGTAGTCTTTTATCAACAAAAGCAAATACTGCTTTTGCTCTTCATCGTTTGTTATCAATTTATTATATTCCTCCATTAAGGCAACACCACGCTCAGCAATATCATTCACTACCCGCATAGAATGGACGATTGCTTTTGCAGCCTTAAAATCAGAATCATCTTTCCAAGTTTCAACGTCTTTACTCAAAAACTGTGATGAGATGCCCAATATATGAAAAAATCGTAAAGAGTTGCTAGTCACAAAATATTCTATGCTTTTTTCACTGATGTGTTCGACATCAATGCTTTTCCTTTTTGGACAATTCGCTACACCTTTGTTTTTTAGTGCATTTACCATCTTTTTCTTATCTTGAGCTGATAGTTCGTCGTCGAAAAATGCAAAAGACACCAACTCTTCTGATAAGTACCATAAATGGCCCAGTATTTTTTTCATAGTAATTTTGGCTATTGCTGGATTTATATTTTTAAAGGAGTCAAGGTCTTTTAATAATTGTAAGTCGTTTCTTGGTGTTGAATATCCGATAGCAGCTTGAAACCAGTATTTTACATATATCATGATTGTAAAAATACATATATCTTTGATTGCTTTTTCTTCTTTCTTTGAAAGCTTAAACTGATGTAGAAAAAGGAAAATTTTCAAGCAGTACATGGCTTTAGCCATCCACCTAGCGCGATGAAGGCCAGCAGGCCTCCTAAATGATACTCCTTTTTCAGGAACTCCTCCCAAGTAAATGATCGTAAGATTCAGCAACTCTTTATAGTCATCTCGAGGTTGATATATTTGGAGTTGGTTTTGTGCAAAATAAATCCTGTCTTCAGCAATATTTTCTATGATCTTGAAGGACGTGGTATCATGAATTACTGTTTTATAATCATTTTGGTCAATTTTTTCCCAATTTTTTTTAAACCTTTTAAAAAATAGAATATCAGGCCCACTAGATGGACCTAGAGCTTGATCAAAGGCAGCTTGTAACATAATTTCCCCTACATGGTGGCGACAGGCCAGCCAAAGCATATCTTTCTTCATTTTCTGTTCCAGAAGAACACAAGCTCTATTTATCAGACCGGTGTTTACAGCTGTAGTGTCAAAACATAAACATTTTATTTTATCGCTTAAACCCCATGAAGTTATTGATTCGTAAACAGCTGATGCACAAGCTTTCCCTGTTCCACAATTCAATTTTGGAACCGCTAAAAGCTGATCTACTCCAAGTCCCGACACTAAAATTGGTAGACGATCTACAGTTTCGTGACAACTTATGTCTTCAATTAACTTGCCATCCCAATGAATCGGTAATGGCACATCAGGTTGAAACTCGTTTTTAAGAGATTGTGCAATTGCTTTTCGATTTTTTAAACGATTTCGACGTATTGAAGATCTATTAACATTAAACTCTGACGGGTGACATCCAGCACTTTTCAATGTAGATGCTATAACCACAGCAGCTTTTCTGTCACTTAATTTTGTGACATCAAGGCTAGCAGCTAAGTGGCTATTTATTACTTCTTTTCGAGCTCGTTTTTCTGGTGGTTGCACTTTTGAAGGTCCTAATGAAACTTCGAAATCAGATGCACTAGTTTCTTCGCTGGTAGTTGAGGAAGAAAGTACACATTTTTCTGTCAAAGCTGAAATACATCTGTTTTCTCTTTCACGTAACTTTTTGTGGCGTTCTTCTTTCTTTTTCAGTTCCTCACTTTTTCTCAAACTTTTTTTGTCTATTGAACCTATTAAACCAGGGCGATCTTTCTGTCGTTGTGCTGATAAAAACTGCTTATCCTCTTCTACAGTCAAAATATTTAAAGCTTCAGAATGAGCAATATCAAACAAATCTTCTAATTTTTGTTGCCAATCTCGCTCTTTATTCTCTATTGCTTTCGAACGTTTTTTCTTGTTCTCCTTATTTTTTTTTTAGATTCTTCCACTCTTTAAAGTATTTTTCTATTTTACTGATGACATGTTTTTTCAATCTTGTTGGTATACTAGCTTTTTCCCATAAATTCATGACTTCACCAGCAGCCACAGTAGCAGAATCTCGATCGGTTCTTTTTTCTTCACTTTTGTAGTAAAAAAATAAACGTAACACCTCACCAATAGAAGGTAATTTCGATTGATTTAGATTTGGTATTGACTGACCGATTAACCAAGCGTTGGTTTTATTTCTAGTTAATAAACTACCGCCACTACTTGTTGACGCCATAACAAGTTGAAACAGAACGTATGGTTTGGAAAAGGAAAAGCACGTGTGTTCTGTATATTTACTAAATTCGAACTGAGAGTACTGAAAAAGAAAGGTTAAAAGGTTTGAAAGTTTCAAATGAAATGCAATGTACAACCATGTAAAAATAATGGCGAAAAATTTAAAATGCGTTACAAAAAAATCTGAAACTATTATATAACTTCATAGTTATAATGTCTATAAAACTGCTTTTTTCAAAGTTCGACTTAAGGTAGCGACCTCTATTCAAAAAATAAATTTTAAAAATTCTTATTTCTTATTTTAGGGTAGAGAATCATGTTACGGGGTGCCCGGTTAAGTTTTAAAAAGTCGAAAAATAAGGACCACCCTACTGAACAGCCTGTAGTTTACAGCGGCATGGAGCTGGTTGACGAATTCGCCCGATCTGCTGTGGTTTCAGGAATGGTGAGACAAGAGTCCTATATTGCGGTGGATTCTCATGTTATAATGGAGCTTATCCGTTCGAAGAGAAAAGTAATCAAAGAAAGTTTTTTATCAGAAAACAGGCCATACAAAGTTGCTAATAGGAGTTACAACCTGACAAGGTTTAAAAACATGATGAACCTCTCCAGTGGCAAATTGCGTATACTAGTAGCATTCCACACAGACTACTCCAAGGTCGAGAAGCACCTGTCCAACATGGCCATAGCCTAGCAAACTTAGACATAAGACCGGAAACTACTGAGCACATGATTTTAGATTACTCTTCAATATGTTGAGGTAGGTTTATGGCTCTAGGATTCATGTAGAATAAGTATCACATCAACTCAACAGCAATCAGCATGTTCCTAGAACTCCTGAGAGTGCTAGGCGTTTGTGAGCCCATGAGATAAAGGAGAGGGCACGTCAAATCATAGAACGAGTTGTAAAAGTTTAAATTCTATTCTATTATGTTCCTCCAGCCAGCTCGTATATAACGTAGACATTTTGGAAATACGTCATCCACATGCCACATTTTAACTTGTATATAAATATTTCAAAATAAGTGCTACAATAGTAACACATAACCATTTATTTCATTGAGGGTTTTCCTATTTGAGCCATCTTTATTAATAGACACCCAGAAAGCGGGTTTTCAAATCAGCAATTTCTCTCTAAACTGAATATTTGCAAGCCTTTTAAATGAATTGCAGTATGTCATTGTATTAAATACTTAAGTCCACTTTGTCATTTACACACCACCACAAAGACCTTAGTCGCACCATAAAACAATACAAATGTGTGGCTAAATATAGCCAATGCTCGGATGTAAACAAGCACCGCAATCGATTGGAAGCACTTGAGCCGGGTTGGTCGTCTGCTCTTTCTTGCATAGAATGGATACAGGCAGGAACACGAAATCCACCGCAAACGCAACAGGAGGACACGCTGACAAAAGCACAATCAAGCACACACACTCACTTGCAGGCGCCTTAAATACGAATGAGATTAATTGCATTTGGCGAGACAATTAAAAACAGATCCGCTCATTTGAACTCGTGTCATTTGCTTGTATTGCGGTCGAGTGGGCGCCGATACCACAAAGTGGTGTGTTGGCCTCGAATACGGAAAGAGAATCTCGTATATTGTTTGTTTGTTTATACTGATGTTATATTATCTATGTTATTGTGGTGTGTATTTGTGGCCAGAGGTGTTGTTTGTTTCTTTATTTCTTTCTTTATTCCTCACAGCACTTGTTTGTGCAAGTCACTCGGTACGTTTTCTGTTTTCTTTTACTGCTTTCATTGAGCTGCTGCTCACACTTACAAGGGAGGTCCGATAATGACTTCGTCTTTACACGCATCACTGTAACTATTGTCAGATCATTCTACTATCATTTAGTAGATTTAAATCAAAACAAGCTTGAATGCTGAAGTCTATGATGCACCCGTCGGTTATTGGGGAGTAACGCTTGGTTGTCCCTACAATTAGTAGTCGTTGTAGAATAACATGACAAAAGTCCGCAAGCTGGAAATTGCAGCCACATTACGGTAGTGTTTATCACAGTTTAAGTCCATTTCGAAGGAGTTTCTGCGACGTTTCGTAACCGTCGCGAAGGATGGATCCCTTGGTACACATTCACTTTTCGAAACATAGGACTTCACCTGGCACCATCCAAACGGATAAAAGAATTTGTGGCATCGCTGGATCAAGTGAATGCAAAGATTAAATTAAATATGCTGAGATAAAAGTTGAAGTTTTCTCACAATTTACGTATCTCTTTTTTTGTTTAACTAATTATTGGAGAACTCTCGTACATATTCCTTTGCTTTATTTATTTCCGGCTGCACCATTAGTTAGCTATAGCCTGCTGAATGTACAAACCAAGAGCACAAACAATGAAAACCTTTAAATAATCAGAAACCATGAGAGCTGGGAAGATTGATGCGGCAACAACGGCAACCTTGGAAACGTCACTGCTATTTCGATCACACATTCTTTGCTGCAAAATGCAAAGATTTGTCGTTATTCGACCGGAGCGTGCGCTAGGCTCTAATGCCTAAGATAGAAGTCCTAAGGATTGTTTTTCAAAATCCCAGGAAAAAGAGCTCACAGCAGGAGTTTGTTTTGCTTTGTTAGTAGTGCATGTTTCTTCTGATTACTCTGCTATACGCTTTCCACATGCGCGCGGTATTTGAAATACTTGTGGTCAACCGCCTACTTGTGGTGTCACGCACACAACCATACATACATATTCATGCAGTCCAAACCAGTTTCAGTTTATTTTATATTCTGCAAGTCATTCAGTGTCGCCGTGTCGTGTGCACGCTTTTGCTTTTGTTTTCAATTAAATTTCAATTTCGCGTACACCATGTTGTATACTTAATTTTTAACATTAATGTAGTCATTTTAATTTGCCATTGTGTTAAAATGTGTAAAACCGTTGTATTATTCCCGCCGTACATCAGCAATGCTCTTTTAACACATCAACAACGACAATGGCAATGACGGCAACAGCAACAACAACAACAACACTAGTAACGAATGTACAGAACATCAGGTGTAGCATGTTGTTGACGACAATCGGTTTTTGTTGTTCCTTTTTTCTGTCAACAACAATGAATTTTCATTAAAACGAAGCGCCGAGGGATTGGCGAGTGTTTGCATAGACGCAGCCAGCCAGGCGGATGTTTATTAATTACCGTTAAATATATAAAATGAAGTGTGGAGTCGCGTAGGGGCGGAAATAATTTGTTTATTTAAGCGACACCAAATTCGAGGTAACAATGAGAGTTCGCTTCTTTTAAATAACTTTATATGTGACCTGGTCTACGGAAGGGGGCTTATGTGTCAAAAAATCAATTTTCACCTTTTAGTTGATTCGGATGGAAGATGATATGCTTCAGCTGTTTCCCAGAAAACTAGCTTTAGCACGTTAGCTCCCTTTTCGTAGACCAGGTCACATATAGTTATTTAACGCATTTAAACTGCAACAGCTAAATTGTAGGCATAACACATAAAATTCAAGTAGACATTTGATTTGCAAATCTCAAGATGGTAATTTAATAGTCGTATGCAGGTTTTTGCAAAATATGGCCACTAGGGTGTTTCAAAAAAATTTTGCAATTTTTGAATTTTTTTGAACTCTTACCCCCTCAAATGTTAGTTATTGACAAAACGAAAATCCTCCCTCAAACCAGGAGCTGTAGCTTAACTCTAAGGGTTCGCTATTTTTTTTTTTAGGTTACCATACATTTAACACAGGAATTTTCGTTTTTTCTTTCAAACTAAAATTTCACCAACTAATTTTCGTTTCTAAAAAATAACCATCACATCCAGATAATTGACTATTCAAACTTTAAAAATTTCCGCGAAAAAATTATTAATCTCAGAAACTTTTTTTATTTTTATTGAAAAAAATCCAAATTTGCAATCACTACAGTTAATCGTCTAATTGAGATAATCAAACTCTTTCGCAGAAATTTTTAAAGTTTGAATAGTCAATTATCTGGATGTGATGGTTATTTTTAAGAAACGAAAATAAGTGAAATTTTTTTTCAATGCAAAAATGTAAATTCCCATGTTAAATGAATAAAAGCCCAAACAAAATAGCGAGCCCTTAGAGTTAAGCTAAAGCGCCTGGCTTGAGGGAAGATTTTTGTTCTGTCAATCACTAACATTAAAGGGGGTAAGAGTTAAAAAAAATTAAAAAAAATTCAAAAAAAAAATCTTTAAAGCACTGTAATGGCCACCCTTTAAACAAAAAATAATCAATGAAAAAGTTACATGCAGAAAAACGAAACAATTATGAGGGATTGATACAACGTCAGAGCGTGCCCATCCAAGAACCTTTAGTCAACTTGATAATTCAATTGCAAATTCCAATCATTCTACATTCATATTTGAGTATTTAATGGAAAATCGTTTAAAAACCTGAATGTTTCGTAATTCAATCCAAAATCATATCATTGGACTTTAGTTGAAACCACAATCTTGAGATAAATCGAGAATTTCTAGTCTTAATTAAAATAAATTTGTAATTATAAACATAATCGTCAATGCATATGCACTTGTACTTTGCGACATTTTGAAGTAAAGTCTAAATTCAGCTATTCACAACACATTCTCTAGTCAAATGTGTCATCTAATAGTAAATACTCGCAAAGCTAACAAGTGAGAAAAATCTAAGGTAGAGTATAGAGCCAAGGAATGTTTCCGTCTCCTAATACGTAAAATGTACATATCTCCCAAACTACTAAAATTAAATCAAACCAAATATTTACGCGGAAATCTGTTTGGTTTCTATAGATTTATAGATTTATATAATACTTTAAAACATATTCCCGATACCTGCGCAAAGTCAAAATGCCTGTCCCAAAGATACCATTTATATTTAGTGATTTCCGAATTTCCACTGACTTTAAACCGTTAAGTTTGTTCAAAATATGTGATATTTTAGCGAATTTTGTTATAAAGGGTGAATATCTTCCACAAGTCAAACAACCAGGCGTATTCATGAGAGACAATTCATCTTAACTGTGAGTTTAAATTAATGGAAAAATTCAATAGACTTAAACCCAAAATAGTTTCATTAGCTCAACCTCACTGTTAATAGTCATAACGATTCACAGTCATAATTTGTAAAGAAAAGTCTTTTCTCGACGACCAAAGATCAAACTTTATAAGTCTTTCATTATTTCTGTCTACTGTATGTTCTGGAAGTTTGGACAGTGCCATCATCTGATGAGTCTGCCTTAGGAGTCTTGGAGAGAAAAATTTTGCGGAAGGTTTATGATCCTTTCCGGATTATGAAAGTAGCGGCGAATAGACGACAAAGCTTTGAGGCGACATTGACAGAATTACGCGAATTAGCGGCTCGCTGCAAGAGAGCATTCCAGCTTTGAAGGTTTTCGACCGTAGGAAAAAGGTACCCGCCATAAAAAGCAGAAGACCTCCCCTACTTTGGAGAGATAAAGTGAAGTAGAACCTGGCTGCAATTTATCTCTAATTGGCGCCAAATGGCGGAAAGAAGAAGCGACTGATGCACTGTTGTAAACTCAGCTATATCCATATAAGCGGTGTCTACGTCAATGAAAAAGAGACGAAGTCTAACCTGATGGTGATATTACACTAAGGCATTGCTTCTATAACTCAAAGTTCAATTAAGCATACGTTTACACTCTTGTTCATAAAACGTGACCTTCTAAACACATAATTACGTAGGTTCCTATTTATATTTCGTAATTTGACAACCGTCGTTTTTAGCAGTATCTTAAACTATTCATCTCGGCCAAAGAATATAATTAAATCGCGAACATTTTCGCGCGATTGTTTTTTAAATTTTTCAACATAGATTAACTCAGCAACAGTACATCGATAATTTAATTTTTGGTGACGACGCTTCCTCAAGGACCATAATTTATGGTATGATGAACCCTGAATCACTAAAAGACGAATCTCTGCATGATCGTCCAAAATCACTTATTGTTCCGGAAACTATTGATGCTGTGAACAAACTAATATTGGAAGATCATCATGTGACCTATCGTAAGATGAAGACAACTATAGGCATTAAGGAGATGGACTAGCATATATTACATTCAATATTACATGAACATTTGATTTTAAATAAGTTATTTACTTTAAATCCCACACAACTTAGTACTCGCTTAAAAAGGCTCTTGTTGATTGGTCTGGAGAAATGTTCAAATCAGTCGACTGTATGGGTGGGGTTTATATTTATAAACCGAATTCAAGAAAAATTTTACTCGTACGAAGCACTTCCAAGCAAATGACGCCTGTTTTTATGTGCAAATATACTACTAGAACAACTCAGAACGGTAAATTCTGAGTGGTATACAACAATGCAGTTGTCTTTTAAGAAATCAGGAAAACCAACAACCGAAGACGGTCACTCTTCACAACGACATTACGAGTTCTCATACATCGTCTGAAACAATTGTATTTTTTAGCATGTTTTGAATATCGATTAAATGAATCATCTACTGAAAAGTCTTAACACCGAACGACATCTTTTTACACCCGTAAGTAAAAGATAAAATAAGAGATCAACCATTTTCGATACCTGAAGAGGCGGTTGATGCGTTCAGAACGCATCAGAGTGGCAAAAGTGCTTCCATAATTTGTTTATACGGATGAAAAAGTATATGGATCTTAATGTATTTATTTTGAAAACGAGTGTCGTATGTGATTCTTTTCATATTAATATGGCTTGATCTTGGAGTACTTCCGTGAATTTACTTTTTAAATTACTTTTAGTTTTAAAATAAAAAAATACCCAAATGTTGTGCTTCTCTAAAAAGCCAGCAGAATATAGTATATTTATTTCGAGTACCGTTAAAACAAGAGCAAGAAGCAGCTGGTGTAGAGAAATAAGTGGTCTTCTTCTTCTTCTTACGCGATTATAGCCGAGTTAACAACCGCGCGCCAGTCGTTTCTTCTTTTCGCTACGTGGCGCCAATTGGATATTCCAAGCGAAGCCAGGTTCTTCTCCACTTGGTCCTTCCAACGGAGTGGAGGTCTTCCTCTTCCTCTGCTTCTCCCGGAGCGTACTGTGGGACAAAACACCTAGCAAGCGTAGACGTTGTCTTTTAATTCGCTGAACTATGTCAATGCCGTCGTATGCCTCGTACAGCTCATCGTTCCATCGAATACGATATTCGCCGTGGCCGACGCGCACAGACCATAAATCTTTCTCAGAATTTTTCTCTCGAAAACTCGCAACGTCGACTCATCCGTTGTTGACATCGTCCAAGCCTCTGCACCATATAGCAAGACGGGAATTATGAGTTACTTATAGAGTTTGGTTTTTGTTTGTCGAGAGAGGACTTTGCTTCTCAATTTCCTACTCAGTTCGGAGTAGCACCTGTTCGCAAGAGGATTTCTGCGTTGGATTTCCAGGCTGACATTGTTTGTGGTGTTTACGCTGGTTCCAAGGTAGACGAAATTATCTACAACTTCAAAGTTATGACTGTCAACAGTGACGTGAGTGCCAAGTCGCGAGTGCGATGACTGTTTGTTTGATGACAGGAGATGTTTCGTCCTAACCGCGTTCACTGCCAGACCCATTCGTTTTGCTTCCTTGTCCAGTCTGGAGTAAGCAAAACTAACGGCGCGGTGTTGAGGCGATGATATCAATATCATCGGCGTACACCAGCAGTTGTACACTCTTATAGAAGATGGTACCTTCTCTTGTCTCGAGAAGCAGGTTGAAGAAGTCGCACGATAGGGAATCGCCTTGTCTGAAACTTCGTTTGATATCGAACGGCTCGGAGAGGTCCTTCCGATCCTGACGGAGCCTTTGGTGCTGCTCAACGTCAGTTTACACAACCGTATTTGTTTTGCGGGGATACCAAATTCAGACACCGCGGCATAAAGGCAGCTCCTTTTCGTGCTGTCAAAAGCAGCTTTGAAATCGACGAAGAGGTGGTGTGTGTCGATTCTCCTTTCACGGGTCTTTTCCGAGATTTGGCGCATGGTGAATATCTGGTCGGTTGTTAATTTGCCAGGTCTAAAGCCATACTGATAAGGTCAAATCAGTTGGTTGACGGTGGGCTTTAATCTTTCACACAATACGCTCGATAGAACCTCATATGCGATGTTGAGGAGGCTAATCCCACGGTAGTTGGCGCAGATTGGGGGGTCTCCCTTTTTAAGGATTGGGCATAGCTCACTTAAATTCCAATCGTTGGGCATGATTTCGTCTGACCATATTTTACAAAGAAGCTTATGCAGGCTCCTTATCAGTTCTTCGCCGCCGTGTTTGAACAGCTTGGCCGGCAATCCATTGGCCTCTGCCGCTTTGTTGTTCTTCAGGCGGGCAATTGCTATTCGAACTTCTTCATGGTCGGGTAATGGAGCGTCTACTCCATCGTCACCGATTGGGGAATCGGGTTCGCCTTCTCCAGGTATTGTGCTTTCACTGCCGTTCAGCAGGCTGGAGAAGTGTTCCTACCATTATTTAAGTATGCTCTGGGCATTGGTGACTAGATCACCTTTGGGGGTTCTACAAGAGTAGGCTCCGGTCGTGAAACCTTCTGTAAGCCGCCGCATTTTTTCGTAGAATTTTCGAGCATTACCCCTGTCGGCCAGCTTATCGAGCTCTTCGTACTCACGCATTTCGGCCTCTTTCTTTTTCTGTCTACAAATGCCTCTCGCTTCCCTCTTCAACTCTCGGTATCTATTCCATCCCGCACGTGTTGTGGACGATCGTAACGTTGCAAGATAGGCAGCCTGTTTTCTGTCCGCTGTGACACGGCATTCCTCGTCTTATCAGCTGTTCCTTTGCACTTTCCGAAAACCAATGGTTTCGGTTGCAGCTGTACGTAAGGAGTTTGAAATGCCGTCCCACAGTTCTTGTTGTTCCTTTTCATTGGGGGTGTTTTTTTACGTGGCGGGTTTCAAATCTAGGGCACAACCCTATGCAGGGGATGTTTCGCTTTCTTACTTTAACTCGCCATCAAACGGATGTTCTTAGGCTACTCAGAGCTAGGGGCTGCTTGAGTCATATGTAAAAGAATCGTTTCTGGCCACTCCCAAGTGAATGGCGATCAGAGAAATTTCCTCACTTGCGTGAACTTCCACACATGACTCCATCCTCCAAGTGGTAAGTGGTCTACCGTTCCATTAAAAAGAAGTACTTTATGGGCTATTTCAATATGTAGCCATATGTGTAACATGTGGTACACTATTGACATATGGACATGGTTAAGAAAAAGTGGTAACCAAAATAAAATGTACTGCAATTATAAATACATTTCTTACCAAACAAACTTTCCAAACGCACAAAGTGAGCGATAAAGCAGCAATAAGGGCAGTATCCGTCAGAACGGACGATGTGTGACCGGCTCTTATACTAAACGACAAGTGGTGAGCGCTTCAGCTTCGCGGAGCAGACCAAGTTCTTAAATGCTAAATATGTTTGGATGTACGTGTGTACGTATGTATGTGTGTATCTAAGTTTGTACATTGGGCCCTGGGGTGAGTACGCAATCGACGTTCTCCAAGAAAGTTTCGAATCAATTTTACTGGATGTTATAAGTTTTCAACAATTGCAAGTGCATTTCCATTATTATTACAATAAGGAAGAGCAATGCGGCGGCAACAACAATTGCTCGTGTGCACAACTTATTTACAGTCTTCGTCCCACTCAATTCACTTTGTATGCCATTTGTTCAAACCCAAACAATTTTGTCGAGCAAATATACATACATAAATATGTTTGAGTTATAAGGATATTATCGTGCATGTAGATGTGTGTGCAATTGAAAGTGGTGTGCGTGCCACATGCAACCCTTTGTTAAAAGTTATAGCTGCACTTAAAGTTAGAAACATGAAAGTGGCACCTCGCAGCTGAAACTGCAACACCGGCGGTGGAGTGTGCAACAGCTGCCAGACGCGAAACTTCTGTTAAATAAATTTTGTATGATAATGATTGTAATATTTATGACTAAAACAATTTTCGATTTATAATTAATTAGTTTATGTGGCAATTAAAATCGGTTTCAATATTCGAGACTAGGATTAGAACCCGAATACAGTACTTCTCATCTATATTAAGAATTAATCAAGATAAACATGAAAGTCAGATATTAATTATTTATATTATCTTTCGATAAGTCATACATACAATTAATATATGTTCTAATCGTCCCGACATGTAAAAATATGGTTAGGGATCGGCAAACTCTTGGTTAAAGTTTACTATAGATATCCAGATAGTCCACAACAGCACAGCTGGTAGAATAAATACTTTAATCAACCTAAGAAATTCTAATTTCACTTGACAGTAATTAGAAAGTAAAATGCTTATCCTCATTGGCAGCACTAGAGAACCATCGAGGTCCTCTTTCGTACGCAACGTAATTTTTTCACCTTCTGTTTTCGAATTGGGGACTACTATGAATTTTTACACTTTTAACTCGCAACATACTAACGTATGTAATTCGAACTAATCTAGTCTTCCTACTAGACAACAATTGCTCGTATAATACAATATGTTCTCATGTCGGTATCGATCCAACAAAATTTTCAGACTCACAAAGTAAATGAAATTTGAACACCTTCACGCCATCGTCGTTCTCTTTACTTAGACCTACAATTAATCTGTGTGACAGTTTGTAAATAAAAGTGATTTCTATTTACATGCGGTGCTGTGTGAAAATATCTGATAATTCTAACTTGAAGAAAACATTTTTGTATTCTCAAAACTGCGTTGATTTGTTTGTTTGTCTGTTGAGAAAGTGTCAAATATTGAAGTTGAATCGAGCCGTCATATTTTGTAATTATGATCGTATGAATTGTTGTAGAGTGTAATTATATTAAAGTTTTTAAATTACCTAGGGTACTATCTCATTACCCTCCTATACCGCTCTATATTTTCTAATATTTCTTTACTACTCTCGCCATCTCACTTTGTTATTTGATTTTTATCGTCAATTCGACTTTAATGCAGGTTTTGGTTACTAATGATACTGAAACTGCTCGGTAAGAATTTAGCCACTATTAAAGCGGCAACATCCCCCATCGCCACATCCATGAGCATCACAAACGCGCTCACAGCACGAGACTTTCACATCACAAACTTTGACTACTTACAATGGCAAGCAATATCACGGCAGTAACTCGAACGATGCCAAGCCAACAAACTCTTGCAATGCATACACATAAGAGTCTTAATTACAGCACTACAATGACAACAAACAGCCACGTTGTTATTGGTAATAAAAGCAAAATAACAAGAGAGTACGGATAGTTAAGAAGTGGTTTGTAATGGCAGCCATCAGTAGCAACAATTAATCATAACGGCTTTTTAATCCTTCATTTGTCGACACTAACGCAAAACTAGCAGCCAACTAGTCGGCCAGATAGTCTGTCAGGAAGCTACCGAAACTTCTTGTGAAGTACGACAAAAATAAAAAACACACTGCGCACACTGCAAGCGCTCGACTGCAGTCAAGGTTGTGGGGATACTCAAGTTTGCTCGTTCGCCGTAAGACGACATAATCGTGTTATTATTTTGAATTACTTTGTCGCCTTCAGTGCAAACTTACTCAAAAGTCACATTTGGAAAAAAAGTTGCATAAAATTGAGAAATAATGTTCGGTGCGCGACGCAAAAAGGCGAGAAATATCTGTAAATTCAACGAATGTTTTACTAACAATTAAAGCATTCATAAGACAGGGACCGTAATTTGCACTTAAAGTTCTGTTAGTTAGTTGCCCATATCTCATACTTAGACCAAAATGAGGAAAGGGGATGTCTTCAGTCTAAATAAAAATTTTCAAATGTAATTGATTTTACAATTTGCAAAGCACCATTCGGGCTAAAAGGATACCGTATTGCTCACTTTGGAGGGCTCTGCTATTAAAAGAGTGTTCTACTGAATATCTACGGATTGAATTTCGTCACAGCTAAACTTCGGATTTCGATTGATGGAAAGTATGCTCAGAAGAAGTAATCTTAGTAGTGGTATTTATGTTTAGGATTGTAAATATTTTTAAGTTTTTGCTGAACAAAATTTGCTCAATTCTCATTGATTACATTTATAAAGAGTCAAATTGCCAAAAGTCAAAGGGCACATAAGTTACAAAGGAAAGTGTATTTAAATTTTCCGCTCTTTTATAACAAAATCTAATAATTCCAAGGTTTCAGCCAGACTTTCGGGCTCTTCATAAATTTAGATAAAAAGCTTTCGTGAAAGAACGTTATCACATGATCTCAATAAACTATGTATGTCAAAGTAATTTTATGAATCTTTCCGGCTTTACTGGTTCCCAAAAACCATTGCGATATGTATTGCGTACTCAAACCGTTCTATAGATATGTACTATAGTACATATACTCCACCCATCTGAATAAAGTAATTGGTAATAAGATCTTTAATAATTTCGACATTGTTTCAAATTCAGCACCCACGCTTTTGTCCAAAAACATTTACTTGATAAAGTGGTTTCATATGGTTCAAGCATTATTATTTTTTTTTTTTTTGTTTTTTGAATAAAAGGACATTGGAACGACTTGCTCGATAAGCCTCCATCATTTTCGATTTCATTCAACATTCGTACATAAAAATACAAAAGCAGCGAATAAATGCCAAACCGCAAACACAAAAGCTCTTGAGAAAAATGAATGTGTATGTAATTGAAAGTGCCGTTACACAATTACATTTCGCTGGCATCAATGGTCTTGATTATTTCCACGCCTTTTTATCTGTTGCAATCTCTTGTTGCTGTTAGTTTATTGTTTCGTAAGCACTTAGCATTAAATTATCCGCAATTGTGCGAAAAGCGAACTTACTCTTTTGTATATTTTAGCGGTGAAAGGATAAGTAATGCAAAGAGGGCTGCGAAATCAAAACAATAATAACAGCTAAAGCGCTTTGCAACAGCTTAGTGGGTTTTGAATAGTTGTAAGCGTGAGAAAATGGCTGTCTGCTGCGAATAAGAAAATAAAAGAATTCTTTAGGCAAGCTCGTTGATAATTATTAGTATTCTAGTAAAAAAAAGAACAAAATTTATTTGTGTCATTATCGAATGTTCGAAGGAGAAAGGAAATTTAGTTAGAATTTTCATCTTACTTTTATAAATATTTGAAAAAGTTAAATAAGTACCAATTATATAGACGAAAATTTTCGTATCGTGTTTGGTTATAGAGTCAATAAAAATCATGCAAGACTGTGATGGCGCATTATCGTGGTGAAATATCGACGAATTTTCCGGTTGTGTGATTAACATGCATGTTAATCATTGATGAACCAACTACATGGAGTTGTAAATAAAGCTGCCGAATACCACCAATCGACATTTGGAGTTCGAACTTCCACGAACTTAAAAACCGTGTACCAATCTAGCAATATAATTGTTTCTCCATTCGCTTACGGGTTTCAAAAAAATCGTATCTTTCTATTATCTTATTACATTCTACATTACCATCAGAATACAGTACTAAATTTTCAAGTTGATCCGAGTAATAGTTTCGGAGATAGGCTAGGCTAGGCTTAAATGCGTTTTTCTCGAAACTGCGTTTTTGAAGTCGGTTGGCAAGATTTTTCGAGAACTACTCGTACTCAACTGATCTTCATACAATTTTACACAAATCTTTAAGATACAGTTCTTAAAGACTTCGACCAAGGATTTGTTGCGATTACAACTATTTGAAAACAAAAACAAAATCTCCGGAAATGTTCACTCAAATTTTCATAATTTTGTAAAAGTGTCCGGCAAAAATTCAATTTTCAGTTTTCTACCTTCATCCAAGTTCTAAGTTAAGGTTTCAACTAAATCACGTATATTTTCAGTTTAAATATTCCTGTAAGAAGTTAATAGTGTATGTTTGTAACATTAAAAAGTTCTAATAGAATATTTCATTTTTTATATGAGAAAAAAATTGTTGAAAAAAAGCTGTTTTTTAATCGAGGAAACCCATGTAACCTCTTACAATACAATTAACAGATACCGTAATATGTCTAGACATTTTTGATTTAGTAAATTCAAAAGTTTTCTCAGAAAAAAAAATCTGGAAAATTCTTTTTTGGCTCTCTTTTTGTACTAAAATACAAAATATGGACTTACTTAATATGCTCAAGTTATTTTTACATAAATGGATAATATCAAAGTTCCACTTAATGTTCGCACAGCACAAATGAATAGTTAGTATTTGAAGGCGTTCGGCGACCCGAGTAAACTACCATTGTTGTCGTCATCCATATAGAAGACAATGAGCAAGTTTATTCCAATATAAACCGATTTCCCAAGGGGGCTGCTGATTACGTGAATCAACAACACAGTTTTTTTAAATGTAATTATTCTACGTTCTAGATCTTCTTCTGGTAGTATATTTCTGAATGTTCGCGGCCAAATATCCAATGCCGAGTGCGATATTACCGAACTTTAAAAACGCTAAGTTCTTCAAAACACTGGACTTGAAATAATGGTACCATCAAATGGTGTTAGCGGAAATCGATAATGGACCATCGTTTGGTCTTACACAGGCTCACACATTACCTATACGGTAAGAATGATTGAAGGATCTATACAGACATCCAACACTTCTTCTGCACGGTCTCAGACCAAAGCGCTAACTTAACAAGAAAAAAATTAACTTCGGCTGCACCGATGCATTTCTTTTAGTAAATATGTGTTTAAGTAAATCTAAAAAAATTCTCCAATGAAAGCATTTGACTCCGGTCGTTCAGTTTGTATGGAAGGTATATGCTATAGTTAAGCGATACCCTAAGCAGTAATCAAAGTAAGAACTCGATTCCGATCGTTCAGTTTGTATGACAGCTATATGTTATAGTGGTCCGATATCGGCAGTTCCGACAAATGAGCAGCTTCTTGAAGAGAAAATGACGTTTGCAAATTTTCAAAACAATATCTTAAAAACGGAGAAACTAGTCCATATGTATACAGACAGACGGACATGGCTAAATCGACTCAGCTCAACATACTGATCATTTAAATGTACACTTTACAGGGTCTCCGACGCTTCTGGGTTTTACAACCTTCGTGGCAAACTTAATATACTCTGTTTAGGCTATAAAAATGAAATGTTGGAATAGGGTGAAAATATTAACATGATATAGAAATCGAAAATATCCGATGCGGTGACAGCTCACAGCGAAATCACTTCAACTAATGTGACTGAGGCTAATTCTCTAAGAATCAGGCACATCCTCAAAAGAGACATTCATTTTATTTGTCCTGAGGTTTTTTAAAAAAACAAAAATCAATATACCATACATATGTAGTAGTATAAGAGTGGGGGTACTATACATAGATCATACAATGATGTATGCGGTATAAAGTCACCTGGAGATTTAAACGTTTTAAAATTAGATTAGGTTTACGGGGGCTAAGGGTAGTATTGACCAATTTTGACACACAGCCATCCTATAATCAGAAAAAGATTCTCTCTGAATTTCAGTTGTACTTGTATATCTCACAAATTGACCCATATTTACGGTAAAAAGTCAACTATAAGCACTGGCTCCATATATTCAGTACCGAGGGGATGTAAGACTTTTGGTTGGATTTACGCAATTTTTAACAATAAGGTGGCAACCCCTAAAGACATTATTTGTGTGAAGCTTTATCCTGTTATGCTATGTTCGGACCGACAGCGAAAACATGTTTTCGTGGGAAAAAGTGGTTTTCGCACGAAAACTTGTGTTTTCGTCCATGTAAAATCTGTCAAACGAAAACACAGTTTTCGCTGAAAACTGCTTGAAAACTTACATTCCACTCATAATAATCGGTGCCTGCTCTAGTTTAATCGATTTTTTTGGAAGACATATTTTGCCGGCCCTAAATTGTCACATGATATTTGTTTACATTCCACATACAAATACAGCTGCTCACTGTTAAGGGGATTCTCTTGTTCTTGCAAAACCCTTGCACGGTGCACCAATTGCAGAATTTTCTTCTTGGTGCAACGGCACAACAAACACACGCAAAAATTTATTTGCAATGGCTGTAAAATATGTCAGACCAAAACCCATGTTTATTTTCGTGCCGTCATATATCACTAGATTCGCAATGGGTGCTGTCTTGAACTTGCATATTTCGGTATAGGATTTTTGCATTTTGTGTCATCTTGAAAGAGTAAGAAAATCCCCGTATTGATAGTTGTCAGTGAAAACTCAGCGAAAAAACCAATTTGTCGGTCCGAACGACTTACGTTCCACAACATACAAATGTGTTTTCAAAATGTTTTCAATGTCGGTCCGAACATAGCAATATATTTATTTCTTCTTGATTTGTAATAGAATTTAAAATTGTGTTTTATGGGAAGTAAGCAAGGTTGAAGTTAGATTTCTCCCATTTTCGAGCTTTTAAATTGGAATATAAGAAGAATGTCACGTACCAAAATTAATTGAAATTGGTATATAGGTTATTTCACCGCAAAGTGGGCGGTGCCACACCCATTGTTCTGAATTCGCCCTGTTTCATATAATATTTAGGGTATACAAATTTATGTCTCTGGAAAATTTAGTTATTGATTTATCGCACTTTTAGTAGTTTTTAGCAGTACTGATAAAGCGGGTATCAGAGGGGTTGTGGTCCAATGTTACAAATTTTCAACACTATCAGTAGTGGTTCTTATAAGATATAATTGTACCGAATTTTATAACTAAGGCATAAACAGATTGAACGATATGTACTTACCCACTTTTTCAAATTTTTTTGGCCCGTAGGTGTGCCTGCTACCGCATTTTTCTGTACCAAACAGTTCTATACCATTGGTTTTCGGAAAGTGCAAAAGAATAGCTGGTACGACGAGGATTGCCGTGCCGCAGCGGAGAGAAAGCAGGCTGCCTACCTCCCAACGTTACGATCGTCCACAACACGTGCGGGATGGGATACTGCTCGAAAATTCTATGAAAAAATGCGGCGGCTTACAAAAGGTTTCACGACCGGAGCCTACTCTTGTAGAACCCCCTAAGGTGATATAGTCACCGATGCCCAAAGCATACTTAAATTATGGAGGGAACACTTCTACAGCCACTGAATACTGGAGAAGGCGAACCCGATTCCCCAATCGATGACGATGGAGCAGACGTTCCATTACCGGACCATGAAGAAGTTCGAATAGCAATTGCCCGCTTGAAGAACAACAAAGCGGCAGGGGCCGACCGGGCTATTCAAACACGGCGACTAAGAACTGATAAGGAGCATGCATCAGCTTCTTTGTAAAATATGGTCGGACGGAAGCATACCCAACGATTTGAATTTAAGTGTGCTATGCCCAATCCATAAAAACGGAGACCCCACAATCTGCGCCAACTACAGTGGGATTAGCCTCCTCAACATCGCATATAAGGTCCTATCGAGCGTATTGTGTGAAAGATTAAAGTCCACCGTCAACAAACTGATTGGACCTTACCAGTATGGCTTTAGACTTGGCAAATCAACAACCGACCAGATATTCACCATGCGCCAAATCTCGGAAAAGACCCGTGAAAGGAGAACCGGCACACATCACCTCTTCGTCGATTTCAAAGCTGCTTTCGACAGCACGTAAAGTAGCTGCCTTTAAGACGCGATGTCTGCTGAATTTGGTATCCCTGCAAACTAATACGGTTGTGTAAACTGACGTTGAGCAACACCAAAAGCTCCGTCAGGATCGGGAAGGACCTCTCCGAACCGTTCTATACCAAACGAGGTGCGACTTCTTCAATCTACTGCTGGAGAAAATAGTTCGAGCTTCAGAACTCAATCGACCAGGTACAATCTTTTATAAGAGTGTACAGCTTCTGGCTTAAGCCGATGATATTGATATCATCGGCCTCAACACCCGCGCCTTTAGTTCTGTTTTCTCCAGACTGGACAAGGAAGCAAAACGAATGGGTGTGGCAGTGAACGAAGGCAAGCCGATATATCTCCTGTCATCAAACAAACAGCCGTCGCACTCGCGACTTGGCACTCACGTCACTGTTGACAGTCATAATTTTGAAGTTGTAGATAATTTCGTCTATCTTGGAACCAGCTTTAACAGTAACAACAATGTCAGCCTCGAAATCCAACGCAGAATAACTCTTGCCAACAGGTGCTACTTGGGACAGAGTAGGCAATTGAGAAGTAAAGTCCCCACTCGAAGAACAAAAACAAAACTCTATAAGTCACTCATAATTCCCGTCCTGCTATTTGGTGCAGAGGCTTGGACGATGTCAACAACGGATGAGGCGACGTTGCGCGTTTTCGACAGAAAAATTCTGCGAAAGATTTATGGTGCTTTGTGCGCTGGCCATGGCGAATATCGCATTCGATTGAACGATGAGCTGTACGAGATATACGACGACATTGACATAGTTCGGCGAATTAAAAGACAGCGGCTACGCTGGCTAGGTCATGTTGTCCGGATGGACGAAAACACTCCAGCTCTGAAGCAGAGGAAGAGGAAGACCTTCACTCCGTTGGAAGGACCTGGCTTCGCTTGGAATATCCAATTGGCGCCACGTAGCGAAAAGAATCGGCTATAATCGCATAAGCGGTGTCTACGCCAATTAAGAAGAACTAATATCTTAAAAATATTCTCTGAAAATTTCACGTTGATCCGATAATTAGTTTTTGAGTTATTTGACATATAACAAAGAGAGCTCGGGCATTTCAAAGCAAAAAGGAAAACTTTAAACGCGTTTTTCTCAAAACTATGTTTTTTGAACTGGTGACAACTGTTACTCGAAAACCGCCCAGAAGGTTTTAATGAAATTTATACACCTTTTACGGCCGTATTATTGACAAGTTTGAAAACTAGTTTAACGTGAAAACTAGTTTGCGTCAAAACCAGAAAAAGCTGGCTTTGGCGTCGATAAAACTAGTTTTGCCTCTGAATCACATTATTGATTTGAAGAAATGGCACGTCGAGCAGCACTGTATATAATGAGAATGGCCGATTTCTTAGCGGATGAGGTCGATAACACCAATTCCAACTCTGACGAAGAATATGAAGCCGTTCGCCCTCGTCGACCATATACACTACGAGCCCACGCAGTAGTTGATGAATGGGACGATGTGGCCTTTCATCAGCGATTCCGAATGAAAAATACCATTTTTCGGCGCGTGGTAGCATTGATGGAACCGAACATGGTAACGGAGCCAGGGAGGTAAGTGTCTTTATTTGGGTGCTCGCTATTAAGTACAAATAACTCGTGTTTCAATAGATGCCGTTCTCTCACCACTGAGCAGAGTGTTTTGATTCTGCTGCGCTTTCTGGCGGCTGGCAGCTTTGAGCAGAATGCTGCAGATTTAGTGCGTGTGTCTCAGCCAACTGTCAGTCTGAATTTGCCAATTGTGTGCGATGCGTTGCTCAATCATTTTACCGAATTTATTCGGATGCCACAGACATCGTCGGAGCGACAAGCGGCAGCACTCGCATTTCATTCTCTCGCTGGTTTTCCGCGGACTATCGGAGCAATAGACTGCACCCACATCAAAATATTATCGCCAGGAGGTTTGCAGGTTAATATTGATAACAGTGTTGATTATCTCTTCGCTTTTATAAGGAAACAAATTATTATATAAGTATTACTTAAACGGTTTCTTCTGCCGATTTGAAGATTTTGGATATTGTTGAAAGATGGCCGGGTGCAAGCCATGATCAAACCATTTTTTCTGCCTCAAATTTGAAAATGCTTTTTGATACAGGTTATTTCGGCCAATACATCATGGTCGGCGATTCAGGATACGCTAACACATCGTATTTGGCCACACCATACACCATTAGTCATCCAGGATTGGCTACTAACCCAATCAAGCGTGTTTACCAAGCCTCTCTGATACGCACTCGGAACGTAGTGGAGCGTATGTACGGCGTATTGAAACTTCGCTTTCCAGTACTTCGGCACGGATTAAACGTATCATTACCCACCGCTCAAAAACTAATTATTGCCGCTGCAATTTTGCATAATATATGCATTGAAGAAGGTGAAGTATATGTGGACGAAGAGGTAGGAAATGAAAACGTAGAAGAATAAGCCAACGAACAATTAACAGAAGAAGAATTATTGCCGGGTGTAAACCAATTGGCAAGGGACGAAATGCTCCAATATTTCCGCATAGAAGCTGAGCGACACCAGCATCGAAATTTAAATTAAAAAATTATTGCTTTGCGAAACATTACATTTTAAGTTTATTATAAAATAACATCTAAACTGAAATAAATACAATACTCAGTTATTCGAATATATGTAATTTAATCTGTTTTTCGCTTGCACTAACTGTGTTTAATGATTCTGCTACTCTGATCGGCGTCATATTTAAACCATTAAGCGGCATCGGTACCATAACATTTTGAGGCGAAACTCGTGCAAAAGCATCGCGTTGGGCCAATAGAACCTCTTCTTGAATGGAAAAAAGGGTTTCTAGGTGGTGAATAATCGTGGCACGTCGATCAAGTTCAAGTTTGTGTAACTGAGCACTTCGATCTCGTTCCAACTGCCGGTCCGTCTCCTTTTCGCGCAACTCTTTTATTTTGGCCTCCATTATCATAGTATCATACTTCATCACCACTGCGTGTTTTTTCGTCTTTTCGACGTTCGGCATTTGCATCAGAAACTGCATCGATGTTGCGTTTACTGGTTCGGCGTTGTGTTTGTGTGGGAAAGTACTGTGATCGCGATGCTCTATTGACTGATAAATTATATGGAGGCACGCATTCGGTTTCAGAATTCACAAAAACTTCGCCATTGACCAATTCTCATTCGACTCGAACTGTTTTTGGTAATGAATCTTCGGGATCCTTTACCAAATCGGTCCAATGGTCGGTGACTGCGTCCTCAAACAGATAAGTATTTCCAGGTCCGTCAATCTGACCAGCGACTGGCGCTTCATTAGAAATGTCCAACGTTTGTGAGTCCGAGCCGAATCCAGGCAGACCAGTAACGGAAATCCCCAAAATATTACACAACTCGAAAAATGGACCTGTAATTTCGAATGGCGTTTTTTCTTTGCTCAAAGTGCTTAAGCCACCTCCTGTCGCTAAGATATAAGACACCAATGTTTCCATTTCGCCTTGGCTCCACTTTTCACCTTTGCCGCGAATACCATCAGACGACGCGGAAGTTATTTTTTTCGAAATGGTTTTAGAATGGCTCTGCATATTTTTTCGTTGAAATAGAACTAAAATAAAATAAATAAAATTTAACACACATTGCAAGCAATGAAATTATAAAGCAGTTCTTTCGCACTCAAAATGTAAACGCTGACTGCGAAAGCATGTGCTTTGATGCACAAAACTAGTTTTGACAACAAACCCAGCCATGCGTTTGAAAACTGAAACTAGTTTTATTTTCAAACGTGAATAATACCAACTTTTTTTTAAAACTAGCTTTGAACGATTTTCAGTTTTTTTCCACCAGAACTAGTTTTCACGAAAACTAGTTTTCAGGCTGGTTTTATCGAAAGTGAATAATACGGCCGTTAGAATACATAATAAATTTCAAAAATTTCGATTTTTTAAGACCAATAAACTATTGATTTTT